>OY744608.1:40182766-40240266 GCA_963556255.1 Allolobophora icterica | reverse complement strand
AATGTCAGTATCATATACATATCGAGGCCATCTGCATGTATAGGCCTATCAGTATCATTAAATGTGCCTTGGTTAAACAGAATTATGTTGTAGACGTTCGGGATTGTATCTTTAGCAAATCATGTAAGAACCAAAAGTAACAGATTCTTATCAGACTCATATAATACAAGGATCAAATTCAATATGGTCAAAGAGAATAATGACATGTATGTAAAAAGTCAGACCAGGATCATAGTATAGGTCATACCAATAGCAAAATCACATAATGATCCATATTTTTTGGCCATGGATAATCATATTTGTAACACGGTCGTATCAGGATTACATTAGTCAATGGCATCTTACGATCATATGTAATTGGATCGTACAAGGATCATATATATGTAGCACGATCACATAAGGATCATGTACATGTATCTAGATAGTTCTAGGATCGTATGTAGGCCTATATACATCAATCATATAAGAGTCACATAAATATATGACACAATCAAGTAAGGTTCATATATGTGGGAGGAACTTAATGCTTATATGTCTTGCAATCCGTGCACGCTCCCCGTATCTCGAAGAGCTTATATAGCGTCGTGGTTTCATTCATCCCTGCATGGTCTCAATTTCTCCGCTTCGCTGCACAAGGTGGCCTGGTTGTCCCGCCGACCTGAACCTCACCGACCCAGTATACATAGAAGTTTTACTGTTGTCGGCCTATATCTTTCTGGAATAAACTGCCTTGCAACCTACGACTTATAACGCTTCTTGTCATTTTTATGCCTCTTTCCGGTATAATAATTATCGATTGAAAGTCATTCTATTCGACCGTGGTTTGTGTTGTCAGGTCAGAAGAACCTCCTAGCGCTATATAAATTTGCGACTGCAATTACAATATGTATCAAGACATTCTTAAGAGATCATATACTTCAGGACTGTCTTAGAAATGTACAATATTACAGGCCTATATGTATTATAGGCAGTGATGGGCAAAAGATAACTAAAAAGTTGCTAACTTTTAGTTAAACTTAAATTTTTTAGCTATAGGATGAAGTTCAACTAGAAAAAATAGTTTAGTTAAAACCAAAGTTTAACTAATATTTTTTAACTGAAAAGTTTAACTAACAAAATCATCATGTATGCGCTACTATTTTCCGCAATGAACACTGTCAGCAACTCAACGCGACGTATACTAACTTATTAACACTGGTGTTGCCTCTGCATAGAATACAGTAAGTATAATATACGGCGAGTGTAAATAACGACATTGGTCTTTATCTTTATTGTTTTTATTATGAGTTGACTGTAGCAAAGATTTGAATTAAAGGCTACATCAATAAAATGAATAGCTTATTAGTCACTATAGTTGCTTCACTGAGGTAAAACTGAAAGAAGACAAAAGCAAGTGTAAGGACTTCAGTGCAAAATGTCCATTTTGTGTGACTAAAGGATCTCTGGAAATATCACGTCTACAACCAACTTTCTGAACCACATCTATAGGTCTGACAAAACA
Organism: Allolobophora icterica; assembly: GCA_963556255.1. Classification (NCBI taxonomy): domain Eukaryota; kingdom Metazoa; phylum Annelida; class Clitellata; order Crassiclitellata; family Lumbricidae; genus Allolobophora; species Allolobophora icterica. The sequence continues at coordinate 40,238,765 of OY744608.1, read as the reverse complement.
CTTGATCACCTTTTCTTACGATCCAGATACAAATTTGAAATGGTCTTGCTGTTGCTGATCATCATTGTAACGAGTAACTGGTTTTATTACTCCAGTCAAGTGAACTGCATTGCATTCCACGATGCATCATCGTTTGCATTACCAACTGTCTTAATTATTTTCTGGTACAACTGTAGTAGGATATTACATATATTACATGCACGTTACATAGTTTGAAAGAGAAATTGTCATTGACGCTCTGCATTATTACAGTTATACTTAACCTCTGTTATTGTGAAAAGTTTTGTCATAAAAGTTGGATAAGGTTTAACTAACTATTTTTAGTTTAGCTAACTTATTTCCAAAATCAGTTGCCAACTTTAGTTAAACTGTTTTATTTTAGTTGAAAAATAGCTCAGTTTAACTAAAAAAAATAGCTTAATGCCCATCGCTGCAGATTTATAGGATCGTAATTGAAAGCAACAAGAAACCAAGCCTCTATAAATGAGCGTCGTGCTTTTCTTTGCATCAACAGAAGTTCTTTGTCCTATTGTCTTATTGTCATGAGTCTGTTTTGTTATACGCTGCAGCTGTCCCTATTTGCTCCATCCTTCAGACCTTTGTCGTCGTCATCATCGCCGTCGTCGTCTTCATCATCGACGACCTCAGTAGTTCATCGTCATCATCAGACGACAGCGTCTGGCCTCATCCGTCCTTCGCCTCCTCCTCATCCTCCTGCAGCACCAAGGCCACGCGTGGTGTCTGTCCCATCACCCGCAGCGGTTGCTTCTCCGTCATCTACGATGTTTGGACCGAATCTGCTCCATGCCTATCCGAGGATAGCTGCCCTACACGAGTCCATGTGCCCACCCCCAAATGCCTTATCGGCCGGAGCCACGTATCCCGGTTCAGGAGCAGGACAGGGATTCAGTCCGTTTGCATCGAACGTCAGCAGTACTTCCTCCTCATCCTCATCCTCATCCTCAGCCTTCTACGCTCCTCTGGTAAGCATAAGAAAGTTCTTATCCTCGTTCTTATAGTTCTTCTCCTCGTTCTTATAATTATATACTGCTTCTCTTTTTCCTTTTTCCTTTTCTTCTGTCACCACCACCACCACCAGTCCACCACCACCATCATCATCGTCATCAACATCATCGCCATTGCCATTACCATTACCATCATCATCATCATCATCATCATCATCATCATCATCATCATCATCATCATCATCATCATCATCATCATCATCATCATCATCATCATCATGTTTATCATCATCATCATGTTTATCATCATCATCATCATCATCATCATCATCATCATCATCATCATCATCATCATCATCATCATCATCATCATCATCATCATCATCATCATCATCATCATCATCATCATCATCATCATCATCATCATCATCATCATCATCATCATCATCATCATCATCATCATCATCATCATCATCATCATCATCATCATCATCATCATCATCATCATCATCATCATCATCATCATCATCATCATCATCATCATCATCATCATGTTTATCATCATCATCATCATCATCATCATCATCATCATCATCATCATCATCATCATCATCATCATCATCATCATCATCATCATTATCGCTATCGCCATCGCCATCGCTATCATATCATCATCATCATCATCATAATCATCATCATCATCATTAAGAACAACAACACCATTATCAGTAACAATAACATCATCGTCATAACCATCACCATTCTGCCACTGTGGCTGTAATCATACTCATCATCGCATGCAGTTGAGGGTTTCTATGACTGCATGCAAGAGAAGCCCATTTCGTCTGTCATCGACATAATTCCAGCTTACGTTCAGAGCCAAGTTTAGAAATGGAAATAGAGAGCAAATAAATCTTATCTTAAGGACACGTAAACGATATAGATGGAGGAGAGACGAAGGCGATTGTTCTTGCCCGATTATCTGACCGCTCTCATGATAGAAGACCAACTTAAGCACTTCAAAAGATCAGAAGAGTCAATTCCCGAATGCATGCATGATGCGCTCAGCTCAACCGAATGTGTACACATACGCGCTGCATGGCTCATGATAGACAGCGTAAACGAAGACTTAGAATGAGACTCATGAGTAGCCCTGTATACTCATGAGTCTGCATCCCTGCAGAGGAAAGACTTGGACTTGACAAATAACCAAACGATGAGTACTCATTTGCATCCTTCGCAGGGTCCAGGTAATGATGGTAATCATCATGATGCTCATGCTGCTCATGTTGATGATGATGATGTCGATGAATATGAAGGTGAAGAAACGATGATGAGGATGAGGATGTCGATGAATTAGAAGGTAAAAGAAACGATGATGATGATGATGATGATGATGATGTCGATGAATAATTAGGTAAAAAACGATGATGATGATGATCATGTTGCTGATGTTGTTGATGGTAATGGCGATGATGTTGATAATGGTGATGATGATGTTGTTGTTGTTGTTGTTGTTGATGATCATGATGACGATGATGACGATGATGATGATGATGATGATGATGATGATGATGAAGACGATGATGATGATGATGATGAAGATGATGATGAAGATGAAGATGATGATGATAAAGATGATAAAGATGATGATGATGATGATGATGATGATGATGATGATGATGATGATGATGATGATGATGATGATGGTGATGATGATGATGATGATGATGATGATATCAATGAACAGGAAGGTGAAAGAAACGATGATGATGATGACAGCGACATCTATGATCCCGATGACCAAAGTTAATTAGCGCAATATGTTGATAATGCTGAAGATAATGGTGAAGATGATTATGACGACAACGAATGCATAGCCACATACGCTGCGGCTAGAAGAAGAAAACTGAGGATGCATGACGATGATGATGAGGAGGACAATGTTACCATGGTCCAGGGAATGACTGGCCTTTGTGCTATGGGGATCTAAGCATAGGCGTAATTTGTGGGGGTACGAGGGGTACCCGTAACCCCCACTTTTTGGACTGGGGGGTACCGTACCCCACACTTTTTTAACAATGCCAATCAATATTTTATTACTGTGCCTTCCCAGAGATCGCAGTCTATGCCTTGCTTAATTTGTGTATATAAGAAATTGGTACCCCCACTTCTTAGACCAAAGTTACGCCCCTGGATCTAAGCCTGAGATGACGGAGGCAAAATTTATGGACAACAGCATCACAAACACGGAGATATATAGAGATAAAGAGAGATTAAAGAAGAGAAAGAGATAAAGAGAGACAGATTGAGGGAGAAAAACTGATAGCCACACAGGTATACGCAGTAAGACAAAATAGACAGAGAGAAAACAAGTGATCTTATCTTACATCACACTAATGCACTAATTCATTGCTCAGATATCAATCTTAGCTATGTTAATGCGTCTTTACTATAGACCAATAATTTATATGTAAAAATTGAAAACACATATACATAATATACACATAAATGCCTACAAATCAGAAATATTAAGGCTGATTATTATGCATTCAACTCTCGGGGTCTTATATGCCCCGTTTATCACGAAAAGTGACTAGACCGACACTGCAAAAGATCTATCACCACGGCTGCCAGAGTTTAGGGAAACTGCTAATATATATATATACACGCCAATCTGTCTCCTGATATATGTCTATATATATATATATATAGATACATATATATATATGGCCATATATATATATGGCCATATATATATATATATATATATATATGGCCATACGTTTCTCGTATGCCTGTATACATACGAGGCTTAGATCAAGGCTCGTGCACGGCGCTTCGTTAAAAATCCCGAGGCATAATTTACGACCAAATTAATTTAAAATTCAGACCGCTACGTGATTTATACGTGTTATTCAATAAGAGTCCTCCGATGGAACACCTAGGCCTATATATATATTACATGTTTACTAATAAATTTTGTTGATCGGACGCTCTGAGGATTCGTCGCATGATATACATATGTTGCGCGCCCACGCACCCAGAAGGAACTCATTAAATTCGTTATATTATTATTTGCAATAAAAGGAATTAATCTCTCTACACTAGAGGATCTCCGCCGTTCATTTTAATATCGGAGTGCAGGCGGATTGTCCAACATGCTCGCTTTGTCTCTGGAGTGTCAGAAATATAGGCGAAGTCGATTGCATACAGTCATGGATGGTTATTGTTAAAAATTAAACAATAGACTTGCATGAGATTATACGACGGCCTCTTTGTAATTCCCAGAGTAACTCATAGCGCGCCTTTGCATGGGTAAACCGGTGTAACAATTTAAGATTACCCCCACTTCACATTATCCCCCGGTAACTTGAAATCGCGTTCAGATTACCGCGGGCGGGGGTGGGTAATCTGAAATCGATTTCAAGTTACCCCCGGAGTTAACTTGAAATCGGTTTAAGATTACCTCTACGCTTTCAGATTACCCCTCAGCTTAACAGGGCCCATTTTCGACTGTCTCATATAATAATAATAATTGCTAATATTTATCACGAAACTCTCATTACCCCCTTCCCCCAGTGCACGATATACGAAAAATTATCTTTCTCTGTGGATCGCAATTACATCGCCTAGGTAAATTTTTTGTATATCTTATGTTTGTATGTAATATGTCAGGCACTTTGAACTAGTGTATGAGTGGTTTAAATAATTATAATTAACATTTCTGTGACTTTCAGATATTGAGACTAGCTTCAGGGTGAGAATTGTCGGGGGGTTGGGGGGTTCAACCCCCTAGTCTTTCTTAGGACCCCATAGTAAAGTCTTCATTGCGCACCAAAACTCCACATGAATCAAGGTCTAACCCCCCAGTCTTTTTTCTACAATTCTCATACTGACTAGCTTTCAATCTTGTATGTTTCACCTGTTTTATTAAATGGACGTATCAAGAGTTGTAAGCATAAGAATTTATCACTTTAGCTAAGTGTTTTTTTCTCTAGAAAAAAGGTTCCGGAAGGGAACAATAGGTTCCGGAACGGAACAATTATGGGCGGGCTAAAATCCTAAGAAAACGGGGTTGGGGTTGGGAGGGGTCTCAATAAACACTGAAAACAGTTCAAAACACTGGAATTAAATTAAAATCACTAAATTATTGTTTTTATTATTAAAATAAATAAATAATTTTTTAGTAGCTGAAAAAAGGTGCCGGAACGCCGTTCCGGCGCGTTCCGGCTGAAAAAAGCACTGCTTTTAGCTAATCCAGATAGGGGTAATATGACTAGCGCAGGGGTAACTTGAAATCGCGTTCAGGCTACCCCCGAGGGTAATCGATTTCAGATTACCGAGGGGTAACTTGAAACAGGGTGTAGCTCGAAGTCTTTACACCGGTGTAAAGACTTCAAGCTCCCCCGGTAATCTGAAATTGATTTCACACCTCGGGGATAAAATTAAGTTACCTCTGCACTGTTCACGTTACCCCCTCTATGATTTAACTAAAATGATCAATTCTTATGCTTACAACTCTTGATAAGTTTATTGAATTAAACACGTGAAACACACAAGATTAAAAGCTATTCTCAATATCTGAAAAAATGAAAAAGTCACAGAAATGTCAATTTTATTAAAACCACTCAAGCACTAGTTCAAAGTGCCTGGCATATTACATACGAACAAGATATACAAAGATTCAACCTAGTTGATGTAATTGTGATCTACAGAGGAAGATAGCTTATCGTACATCATGCATTATAGGAGGGTAATGAGAGTTTAATGATAAATATTAACAATTATTATTATTATCACTATATAAGATTGTCGAAAAATGGGCCTAATTAATTTGAGGGGATAATCTGAAATCGATTTCAAGTTACCCCCGGGTAAGCTGAAATCGATTTTAGATATTACCCCCCCCCCGGTAATCTGAACGCGATTTCAAGTTACCGGGACTTAATGTGAAATGGGGGTAATCTGAAATTGCTACACCGGGTCGTGTATACCGATCGGGTTTATAGTCTTCAGAATATGCATCTCGACCTACAGAGCCTGGCCGTAGGCCTATATATAGGCTCTACAGAAGCCTATGCTCATATATGTGTAGGGTTTCACGAGTTAAACTCATTGAAAACTTTAAAGAACATGCTTGAGGCTATTTCTTATAAGCCTAAAATAAGCAAGCGGTTTAACAAAAATAAGTTTTATCCCAAAAAGTTTATTTTTTCCTCCAAACAAAAGAAATTGATTATCATTAATATAATCTAGTTTTAGTTCTAACCCAGTATATTGTTTTGGTCAAATAGAATGATTTTATTACTATTCTAATAAGAAAATATTGTTCTTAAATCGCAAAATATATTTGGTTAATTTTCTTCGTCACCCATTAAGAGATATTAACAATAAGAAAATGATTAATTTTTATATGACCAAGTATATTATTGATGATTTTAGACCAAATGAAATTAAAAGATTTCTTTGTTACTAAAAATACAATGAGTTATAATTTGAAACTAGGACTGTACCGAATATTCGCTTCGTATTTGCTTCGGGGCCGAATAGTGAGCCAAATAGCTATTCAAATAGCTATTCGGTATTCGGCCGAATAGTAGCGGTCGGACTGAATGCGAATAGTGGTCACTTGACATCTATTTCTGCATATGCGGCTGCTATAGCGAGTGGACTGAAGTAAACTCTCTCATTAACATAATATGCTGTGGTTGCAGCCAGGCGTTGCCTACTGCCTGGACCGCGGACCGCGGTATAGCAGTGTCAGTAGTCTCATTCTTTGTGTACAGTGACTGTTTACTTTTAATTTATGTATTTAAATTTACTGAACTGAAACTTTTGCTTACATTTGAAATTTCGAATCTTGTCGGTAGACCTATTTTGTACACTATTCATATTCGTATTCGTATTCGGCCGAATAGTTGGTCCAATTATTCGTATTCGGCCGAATAGTGAACAATCACCTATTCGGTAGAGCCCTATTTGAAACCCAGTAATGCAATTTGTTATTAAGCAAAGGAGACGATATTGTTCTAAAATAAACATGATGGGGGTTGAAACTGTGCTGCTAACCAAATATGGTGAGTTTCATCTTCCCAGAAGCAAAACACAGGGTGAGAATTGCCGGGGGGGTTGGGGGGTTCAACCCCCCTAGTCTTTCTTAGGACCCCATAGTAAAGTCTTCATTTCACACCCAAACCCCACATGAATCAAGGTCCAACCCCCCCAGTCTTTTTTCTACAATTCTCATACTGGCAAAACAGGTCATATTTCCTTATAGCAAAAGGTTAATTTTGTTACTAACTGAAAAATAACTTTTTATTACACAAAATGTGCTTTCGTTATTAACCGTTTCATGTGGGTCTATACCTAGAACTTATGAGTCCTTTAAGGAGGAAATCTTCTTCCGGTTCTCATTCTCTGCCTCAGTCTTCGAACGTCCGACGTCGCCATTCCGCTCGATTCTGGGTCTCTTCCTTGAGCCTGCTGTGCCCATCATCCATCAACCAGTTTAACATCATCTGTCTTGGTCTTCCTCTTGCCCTCTTCCCATCCATTCTTCCCTCTATGACTGTTCTTATAGTATATGTAGGCAGTCCGCTCTCAGTGTGTGTCCTATCCACTTCCTTTGTCTTTGTCTTATGGAGGGAATAGCAATGCAATAATAGAACTTCATGGGTTATACAAGTATATAGTGTTCCTCTTTCAAATCATGCCACCATAAAAGGTGCTATTTCTAAGTAGGCTATTTTAGGCCTTCTATAAGAGACCGTACACATATTTATATACATACATGTATGCATCATAATTTTGCTCATATATATATAAGCATACAAGCCGGTTTTCTTACTCAAATATGCACTAATTTTGTTTCTCTCCGAGTAAAGAGTTTTCATTGCTAATCGAGAAAGTTGCTTTTGTTTCTGAACAAACAACGATTTGCGCTTTTGTATAAGTAATGACCAAAAAAGATAACAAAAACATAGTTTGTTAGTCTAAGAAAATGTGATTGATTCCCTTTCTATAACAAACAGCTTGTTCTTGTTCCTAACGAAATACACAGAATTTATTCTACAAAATAAGGTTATGTTTCTCAAAGAATTTATTCTCGGTGAAATAAGATGTGTTTTTGCCAATGGTAACAAGGAGATTTTCATCTTAACCCCAAACGATTATATGTGCTCTGTGAATTTACTTCTATAGTGATGTGATTTTTGACTATATTGAGCTCTAGATAATGTTGTCCTATATAACCAAATGATACAATCCTTTTTCTAATTGAACTTTATTTTATTGGTAACTGCAGGCTAAATCAATGCGTTTTATAGTTTGCAACAAATAAGGTATACCTTATTGTAAGCAAATTAGAATGCATGACAATGATGTCTGACCCAATCCTCATGTATACCAAAATATTGGCCAAATACCATATTTTGGCCTTGTATCACACTATATGCTGGAGGTCCTGCATTGACTCCCTATCCGACAGCACATGGAGTATAGAATCGCCTCCCTGAGTTGGCGGTGTCAACTGGGTCTCGCTTCATCTTACTTGCTAGACCTCTTCCTGCCTGTGCCTGCATCTCGGACTGCTCGAGTCCTCCCCTCCGCGGGGAGGGGTGATGTCCGTCCCGTTTGCCCATACTGCTAGCATGCAAACCCACGACTTCTCGGTGGCCGGCCAAAACACATAGAATGGCCTTCCTCCTGCAGAGTTGCGATTACATCCTATAGATAGGTCTTCCTTCTATGACCGCTTGAAAACTGTTCTTTTTGGCCGCGCTGGAGTCGAGGGCGCTTCTGAGTAGTTCTCTAGAAGAGGCGCTAAGTAAATCTATGAATTAATTGATAATTGAATGAATGACTGAATGAATGAATGAATGCCATAGCATATATCGACGCTGCATCCAACCAGATTTGCAATGGCTACAATTCCATCAACTGCTTTTCCATCACCTGTAGAATAGATTCATTGAGTGTAGTTTTGTTTTATTCGTGTTTCATCATTGTCATCATCGTACCATCACAATCACCATCATCATCATCATCATCTACCTCCCTTTTCCCTCTTCTTCCTCCTCCTTTGTCGTCTTCATCATAGTCGTCGTCATCGTTATTGTAATTATTATGCACTTATTACACTATTTTTGCAATTATTGTCCTAGATTGTTATTTATAATGATGATGATAATAATGTTGTTATTCTATATTTCGCTTTTACGTCTCTGACTCTCGAAGAGAAAGACAACTTAATATAAATTTTAATTAACCACAGTTGTATACGATCGTCGCAGGTATACGTGCAGGGTTGGCACTTGGAAAAAAACCAAAGCAAAAATCAATAACAACAAGGACGATTCGAAAAACAATGTATACCGACAAGACCGGAAAGAAAACATTTGGGATGCGATTTCAATTTTACGACAGCGTGACTGCAGCGTCCATGCGGAGTCAACTAACATACTCGTCAATATTGTGGGCGCGAATGCAGTTTGCGTTCCGCATAAATTTGCCGATAAAGATCTGATCGTCTTTCACAGCACGAAGTTCTCACATGCTGGCCGCTAGTAGTGATGTTGTAGCGTCGCAGCTGTATTTCCGAACGACTTGCGATATGATAAGACACGAATGACAAGACGTCAGTTAGGGAGGAGTAGGTGGAAATCAGCAGACACGTTGGGTGCTTCTGCGTGCATGTAACAGGAGCCTGCATTTCAAATAGGCAGAGTCACGCGAATGTTCCAAGTTCATCGCTGATATTGTCCCTCCATCGGTTCTAGACCAAGACAATGCTTGTGAGAAACAAACAATGGCTCAATATAGGGCCTAACTATTTTTTCAGATTAGACTGATTTGATGTCTTGTGTATCATAAAAGCGGTGTTTGATTAGTTTAGACCTCTATAACTGCGGCGCATGACTGGCGTATTAAGTCTAAGATTGCATGCCTTTTAGATATAGTGGCAATTGGACATATACAATGGCGTTAGAACAAGAAGAAGAGCAGTCCCTTAAGCTACCCCTGAGACAGCCATGCATGGGCATGAAGCGTTAGCGACTTCATTTTCTTAGCCTCGGCATATGAGGGCGGGTAGACAATCCTCTCCATCGCCGTCTCATCCTCCCACCGACAGTGTCACTGTGCTCATCATAGCTGAGTTGGATAGGGGGGCGAAGGTGGAGCAGAACTCTCGAACCAAATTTCTGACCTGGCGGGGATTTGAAGCCCCGACCTCTCGATTGACAGTCCTACACGCTAACCACTACACTATCGTGCACCCCTCCTTATTTACTTGGAGTAGTTTCAGTTTAACGACACTGTGTTATAACAAAGATCATTAGCGTCGCCCTCCTCTTTCATCCATTCTTGGGACTGGCGCTGCCAGAGAATGAGCTGTGGCGGAGTTGTTTACTTATTTTTTAAAGAATTATAATATTATTATCATTACGCATTTATCAAACGCCACACTCTAATGACTGACCATCAATCAACTGTGAGTGAAGGATTTGCTGGATGTCCCTAAACAGTAACCGTCTCATGAGGAGGCTTGAACCCCTACTGTACTCTCCTCATTACAAGGCGAGCACTCGAACCAATCGGTTACCGTGTCCCACACGGTATACACAGTCAGCAAATCTTGTATCTGGGTGCACACTGCACAAGTGTATGTTTACGAGGGGACAAGATGCAGGGGTGGCGCTACACCAGGGCGCGCCAGGGCAAATACTCTGGTAAAAAAGCCCTTGCCCTGGTCGATGCCCTGCCAGATGTTTTGCCCCGTCCAGAACTTGTTCGGGGCACATTTGTTATATCCTGAAATATGAATTCACTTAATTCACTGAAATGTTAAAATTTGCTTTATAAATGTCAAAAATCGTTCGGCTTCCGGGGGTCTTCGCCCATCTGACCTCCTGACTATAGACAAAAATAATAGCGGTGGGGGCGATTTATGGCAAGCGCGGTAGCCTGATCTTATATGGTCACCATTTAAGCTCGCGCTACCGCGCTCTCCATAAATCGCTCTCTGCACTGGTTACTTGTATAACTGCCCTGGTTATGCCCTGGTTAAAAAAAATGTCTGGCGCCGCCACTGACAAGATGGAATCAATCAAAGGATAGAGAAAAATAGCGAATCTTTGGGCCTTTGAGGTAGACGACTCAATTTTCGAGGAGCACATATATCAGGGTGAGAATTGTCGGGGAGGTTTGGGGTTTTAACCCCCCAGTCTTTCTTAGGACCCACAGTAAAGTCTTCATTGCACACCCAAACTCCACGTAAATCAATGTCTAACCCCCCCCCCAGTGTTTTTCCTACAATTCTCATACTGACATATATATAGTCCCTGAAAGTATGACATTGTGATTCTACAATTTCTCCGAACTTACAAGTTCTAGCAAGAAGCCAATAGCAGAAGAATGCGACAGCCTATAGGAAGGTGATATGGAGAAGCAATCTATTAAGATATGACAGTGGACTTGTATTTCTGGCTGGGCCTCAAAAGTCATAACTACATGTGTTATCGTAAACTAAATGCGCCATTCAGCAGGAAGCCGGTGAAATTGACGAAGGCGATCTGGTGCTATATGTGTAGAAAGAGAACAAGTGGCGACCCCAGTAAAAGAGTTTCAACAACCTGGAACACTTCTAGAATAAAAGAGGATATGCCATATAATTTGATATAAAACTGCATTGGCGTTTTGAAACCGAGACTCAGCAAGTATACCCAATTAAGCGACTGTTTTAACGTGATCAACGCGTGCAAGCATAAGTAAACAACCCGATGACTCATCCGTGTGAGGTCATAGAAATTTCCAATGCAAACGCGCCCTTAAAATTAGTCCTTGCTGGCTAATCAGCGGGATGCTATACGTTCACAGTATTCGTGTAAATGTGTTGGCCTTATTAGTAAATCAGGGATCCCAATGAGTATATCGGATCTGGAAACGTAATGCACGTATGCTCGTCATAGGCGTAGCTACATTGAGGCAAGAGGAGGCAGTTGCCTCTTGGTTTTATAAATTTAAAAATTTTCCTTGGGTTATAGCCCTGCACCTAGATGTTGCCTCCTCTTGAACGGTGAATCCTGGCCCAAGAGAAGAAATTTAAGAAGAAATCCCCAAAAAGGTCATCAAATTGACAGAGAAATCTCGAAAAAAGGTCATCAATTTCTTCGGGCAGCAATCTCCAGAAAAAGGTCATCAAATTTTTTGACAGAGAAATCTCCAAAAAAAGGTCATCAATTTCTTTGGGCAGCAATCTTCAAAAAAGTCATCAAAATTTTTGTCAAGATTTTTTGCTTCCTGTTGAATTTAAGTCTGGTTACGCTCCTGATGCTCGTTGTATATTGTGCATCTAAAATCTCTTAAAAGAGGGTATTCTTAAATCACCATTTGCATGCACAGAAAGTACTAATACGATTGCCTTTCACATCTGTGTTCGGGGCTCGAAATCGCTCGTAAAATGAAATTGAAAGTTGTTGCATATCCTTGAAACTCATAATTCAAGCTAATCCAGATGTTTGATTGCTGTATACCGAGCTTGTGCTTCAGCTTAAATATCCTCCAACCATGAAACCACGCCATTGCTCAGAGAGATTGGGAGACAGATTGGTTGGTTTGTAGGTAGGTTGTTGCTTGTTGCTTGTGCTGTCGGCTCACGGAGCCCTAGCGATCGTCACGATACACAGTCTCCATTGCCGTCTTGCTCTTCCCCAGTATAGCTTTTGAGTCGCGCTCCGGCCTGGGAGTCCCACCATCAGCGACTGTCGGCGTTTTTGGTTTGGTGTGTCTCGTGACGATTTTCTTGGCATGATAACAGGGGTGGTTTGCCATTGCCTTCCCCTGGTTTTGCCTGCCGTGCCCGTTCGTTCCCCTTCCTTTGGAATGAAGGGTACTAACAGTCCGCACCGCGTGAAGGTGGGCACGGAGGACTTTGGTTCACCAGCCCAGGTCGGATCCGAGTCTACGCTCATGAGAGACGTCGGTCAGGTCGCCTCCCTGCTTTACTCTGTAACAGAGTGACTGGTGAACCTTTGCGGACCTTTGTAGGTAGGTAGATAGATAGATTTAGGTAGGTAGATAGATAGATAGATGATAGATAGATAGATAGATAGATAGACAGACAGACAGACAGACAGACAGACAGACAGACAGACAGACAGACAGACAGGCAGGCAGGCAGACAGACAGACAGACAGACAGATAGGTAGATAGAATAATTTCCTTTAAGAAATGCAATATATACCTCACCATGCCTCTGCAGCGGTATCGCCTCAAAGGACAGCGTTATGTGTTAATGGAAGATACTATGCATGGGTACAATACTGGAGCTTCATCGAATGATGTGATTGTGTGACTTGCATACCTTTGCATGTTTGATTGCAGAATGGCGAAAGCGTTGACGCTTGGCGCACCATTTCCGGTCACGTGACAAGTCCGAACGGATGGTCTTCCTTCGACCCGACAGCAATAGTTGGCTATCCGTACAGTGCCACGTAAGACTACACCATATCTTGTACACATACTAGTAGACTACTACTGCTATTATCACTACTACTACCATCATTGCTACTGCTACTACTACCACTGCTACTTCCACACTTCAATAATGAATGATAAAGACGCTGTCTGACAGTTATTTAGAGCTATGAGCTCTTTGCTCTTCTTCGCCTGCATGCGATTGAAAGCATGCTGTTGATCCACATATGGTCCAGGGGTCGAAAGCGTTTAAAGATGTCTGTGGCTAAATTATGGATAATGGGAAAGCAAAGCCATCGATTCGCTTGAGTGTTAGTGCCAGGAATAAACTAAGCAGTTGGTCATCATCATCATCATCATCATCATCATCATCATCATCATCATCATCATCATCATCATCATCATCATCATCATCATCATCATCATCATCATCATCATCATCATCATCATCATCATCATCATCATCATCATCATCATCATCATCATCATCATCATCATCATCATCATCATCATCATCATCATCATCGTCATCATCATCAACAACAACAACATCATCATCATCATTATCATCATCATCATAATTATCATCGTGAACGTCATCATCACATATCTTTTTTAAAAATTATATCATATTCAAAGTTTAACTTCTGTAATAAAAGTCTTCGAATGGCCAAGGTCTGATTGACCTATAGAGAGTGATTTTACCCGGAAGGTATACACTTTGCAATTAGATAAACACTTAAGCAATTCGCCTTTTATCTTTATTAAGATTCCACAAATCCTCGAGGCCTTGCTATAGACTCCTGGGCATCGATTTTTCAGGGAATGTAGCTATATTTAATGTCATAGTTGGAAACCATGGGTCTTATTTTAATTGTAATCTCGAATTTACATAGCTCATTAGAGAAGCTCCCGACTTGAAAAGACAAAACGACAATGAAATAGAATAACTTTCAAGCTGAGAAAAGTTAAGAATTTCAAATCGCAAGTTGCAAGGCAAATGATTGATAAAAAACGGACCGACTACAACGAAACTTCTCTGCTACTGGTAGGGAGTCCCTAAGATGGAGCCCCGCGGAAGACCAAGTGAGACCATATTGTCTGACAAAGTGGAACCAGAAGTCTCTGCCTGACTGCGGCCAGACAGGAATGATCGGTGCCACGACAGAGGGCGACCAATAACACCGAACGGCCTTTGCGTTCCAAAAATAATGCCGTGGTCAACACTTTCAATGGAAGTCAACAAGGGCGAGGAGAGTTACAAGCCCCAATCATGGGCCCCAGAAAGGTTTACAAGAATGCGTGTCAGAACAGATTCTGTGGAGTGAAACTTCTGAAACCTGATTGGCTGCTGTTAGGGTAGGAGAGAACGCGTGGCTCAGGATGATGTTTTTGCTCATGAAAAAGACAAATTGGAAATCGGTTGATAATTGGCCATGTCATTAACATAAACACCGCAATTCTTAAAAGAAGGAAAACAGAACGCTTTTCTGAGAAGCAGGATGTGACACCTCATGACCAAGAGCGTTACTACATAACAACTGAAGAACTTGTATAAATAAATCATTTACCAAGTCCTTAGTTAGAATGAATGTGGATCATCACACGACTCGATTGCGTCGACAGAAATCGGCTTCAGTTGTGACTTGCTCAGGTGCATCATAGAGGGAAGGCATACGTGATAGAGCTCGTTTGGTTGAGCGGCAGACGGAGACCATGTTTTGAAACATGAACTACAGACCTGTGAATAACTGTTGTATGGAGCCATAGGCGCCGACTTTTGCTTTTGTCTCTGGGTGCATGATCGTATACCTCCTTTCCCTACCCCTTCCCTCCCGCTCATTCCCTTTTCCTTAGGTAGGTGAGTTTTAGCGGATTTTCGGAGAAAGAAAGTTTTTTTCTTGTCAAGGGCTATAGTATACGAGGTTAGAAAAAGTATTGGAAATCGGTGACATTCGGACGTTCCAGTGTTATTTTGTATTTATTATTTTAAATAATAAAAATGAATAAATAGTTTTTCATGTACGGGCTGTGACTGTAAGATCATGCAATGTTGGGTATTTGTGTAGATCATGCAATGTTGGGTATTTGTGTAGATCATGCAATGTTGGGTATTTGTGTTGTAGTTGTACTTCTTATGTTGTGAGATTACTTAGGTGTCAAAAATTAGAATTTAAGGTCTGAATAATTATTCTTCTTCGTGCGACGTACCCACTGAATTTTCTCTCTGGGTACATTCGCACCCAAGGCTCCCAAAGAGTCGCCGCCTATGTATGGAGCATTTCGTTGAATTAGATCGGCAGAAGATGATGCAGAGCGATGATCAATGTAATCGAGGGTTGTCTTTGTCTCGTTCAATCACCTTCTCCCAGTAAAGCATCTCCATTTCTCTGATCATACCAAAGCTTTGTCGTATACAACGGATTCAAGAAGTTCGATATCCTCAACACTATAGGCGTTAGCCTGAATCGACACTATGAGTCTGACATCTCACGACAGTTCCATGGAACCAAAGACCAAGAGACTTCCGGCGTGCCTTCACAGACCTCAGAGGGAGATGATCATCGATCAGAGTGCGCATCGAAGATTCGCAGATATCTGAAGAATCGTCTTGCCTAATCAACAGATTCTTACAAAGCGTACCGTTCATAAGCAGGGCTGTAGTGGTAAAATTAGAGGTGAGTACACGATACCGGTTAGTTTTCCGAAACAAATTACAGGTGAGTATACGCTACAGCATTTTGTGAGTATACGCTACAGTATTTTAATATAAATAAATAGAAATATTTTATGAGGTGAGTATACGGTCTCTAGAGGTGAGTATACGCTGTATACCCGCGTATACCCTCGACTACAGCCCTGTTCATAAGGCTAGCCTGGAAGTCTTCACGGTCCAAGTTGCTGCAGTCCTCGCAAAGATCTGACAGCACTTCTGAAACCTGATTGGCTGCTGTTAGGGTAGGAGAGAACGCGTGGCTCAGGATGATGTTTTTGCTCATGAAAAAGACAAATTGGAAATCGGTTGATAATTGGCCATGTCATTAACATAAACACCGCAATTCTTAAAAGAAGGAAAACAGAACGCTTTTCTGAGAAGCAGGATGTGACACCTCATGACCAAGAGCGTTACTACATAACAACCGACAGATCGGCTGTGCTTGCGGGTAACACGCAGTAAGGAGTAGAAGACCATGATCCGAGAGGGATGGAGGCTTGATCCTGAGATCTAAACGTCTATCCAGCCTCTTTTAAAATTTTCATGGGTTGGCTCTGCGATGTGCTGAGTCAAGGCAAACTGCTGAATAAGATCGTTGAAGTGGACCGTGTCTGGGAAACATGCATGGGTCTCATGATGAATATTTAGTTCGCTAGTGATGACGAGTTTGCATTTGTAGGGTGCGACAACCTTTAGCATGCATGGAAGCGAACTCAATGTAAAATGCCAATGAATACGAGCACCAGAAGCGTCGACTACAAAAGACAGTAGCATCAGTAGAGTCTTGTGAGCAGCAACAGCGGACCACCAGCAGCATCCATGGCAGTCACAAAAAAACAGCCATAATGCCTCGAAGATCTTTGAACAGATAAGTGGACGAATGAACATGACTACGATGGTGTCCTTGTGATATACCATGACTATGATGGTGTCCTTGTAATATACCATGACTGCGATGGTGTCCTTGTGATATACCATAATGCCTCCGTGATATTGAGCTGCAACCTCCTGGTGAGTATGCATCGCACGAAGCAGATCGGTGAAAGAACAGAGCCCCTCTGCGTACCAGTGATGGGCAATAGTTAACTAAAAAGTTGATAACTTTTAGTTTAACTAAAAAAAATTTAGTTAAGGAAGAAGTTTAACTAAAAAAATAGTTTAGTTAAAACCATAGTTTAACTAAAAAAATTTAGTTGCTAACTAAAAAGTTTAACTAAAAAAATCAGCAATATGCAACTATTTTTCCACAGTGAACATTGAACACTATCAGCAAAAAAACATTTTAACACTGCATGGTTTTAGCATTAACAGCCTGTGTTTTCAAATTTATACACTAGTTACAGTACACCTGTAACTGTATGCCAGAACAGTACACATTGCATAGTTTGAAGGTGAAATTGTCATTGACCCTCTGCATTATTACAGTTCACTTAACCTCTGTTATTGTGAAAATGTTTGTCGTAAAAGTTGGAAAAAAGTTGGAAAAAGTTTAACTACTTTTTTAGTTTAGTTAACTAATTTCCAAAATCAGTTGCCAACTTTAGTTAAACTAAATTTTTTTTAGTTGGAAAATAGTTTTAGTTTAACTAAAATAAAATAGTTTAGTGCCCATCACTGCTGCGTACACCAGAGCATCACACGAGCACGAACTCGTGCCACGATTCAGTTACAGCAAGAGCGTCTATAGATCGTGGGCGATTATGGCTTCTGCAAAGTCTACGAACTTCTCGCCGAGTGATGAAACGATCCACGTGACCAGCCTATAATCTCCCATCCACCGCAGTTGGTAGACATTGATCGAACAGATTTCGTGAAGTAATAGTAATTATTGCCGTTCCAGATGTTATTAACTGCAGTCTCAGGACAATTTTTAACGTCGAAGGGACTACATTTACCGCAGTTAAAAAATAATAATAGCTCAATGAAATTACTATGAATCATGTTCAAATATCACTGCAAGGGCAGCCGCGCAACTTTCGTAGCGGAGTCTCTAAATGCACGGCAGACGAGCGTCTCTAGTAGTACAATTATAGGCCAGGTCGATACGCATCAGGGTGTGCAGAGCATGTTCGTGTGTTTCACTGTTTGTTTAGTTTTTAAGACGAACCTCAGTTGGCATGTAACGCTGCCTATTGTTACGTGTCTCAAGCATTACAACAGCTGTTCTTATGACTTTTAATGAAGCGCAATCAGTGAGTCAGCAGCTGTGACCAAATGTCGAACTCCATGCGCAGGATTAATGCGCATTCGTGCATACAATGGCAATTGCACATCATTATCTCTCGCACATTATGTCAGAACAGACAGCCGCGCAAAACGCTTTAGTAATTTATAGCGCTCTGTATGTCCGTATTCATAATTTATCTGTAAACACGTGTCTATCATACATCTATAAGTGTACATTCCGACTGTTGTGGGATGATCACTGTTCTTGCGTGACTTACGGAACACTTACACATGCACTGGGTGAATCAGACCAGAGAATCGATGAAAACTCGTATCGATCTCCCTTGAGTTATTACATGTCGTAGTTTGGATGATCTATGTCTTATCCATATTGGAAATATTATACCTGGGAAAAATCAGATTTTCCCTGAACGATATATACGTGCGACTGGTGGTAACATCTAAGGCACGCGACGCATACATTTCTCAGTTGGAGTCTCTAGCCTTCAGGATTCAAATTCCAGCAGTTAGTGATTGTCTTCAATCAACAACTTCTATGGCGTAATTTTTTATTGACGTGCGATAGGTATCAAATCACGGTAAAATTGCGTTGTTAGTCTAACCAAAATCGATAAAGGACTTCTTTTATGAACAATATCGTTCTGAACCATCGTATTATGGAAATTCTCTAGCGACCAAGTAACATGGCTTGCCTCGTAACGTGGAGTTTACTGTTCGAGCCCCCCAAAAGACGGTTACTCTGTATAGATCTTGAGGCGGAGTTCGATAACGCTGAGCAAATCTTCAGTGCTATCGAACTCCGCCTCTGCCCTTACTCTGGTGGTGCCACTCCCAAGCCTGGACAAAGGAGGATCGAGGGTGACGCTACTCATCTTTGTTATCATACAGCGAATTTAAACAGCAACTAACCAAGCAGCGCTCTCGAGTAATGCTCTGTCATTAGATAGTGGCGCTTAAGTAATGCCTAAAATTAATTAGGGTGGCCGATAGTGCGCTATATAATCGTATGCTTGTGTTGCTGTCAGGTACGGTGGCCTAGACGTGCGACGGAAGAACGCGACACGGGAATCAACGAGTACGTTGAAGGCATGGCTGTACGAACACATCAAGAACCCTTACCCAACGAAGGGCGAGAAGATCATGCTGGCCATCATAACAAAGATGACCTTGACCCAGGTGTCCACGTGGTTCGCCAACGCCCGACGACGGCTCAAGAAGGAGAACAAGATGCAGTGGTCGCCGAGGAATCGCGCCGGCGACGACGATGATGACGACGACGACAAGAACAGTGATAACGACGATGACGCCGGATCGGGGAATGCACTGACGCAGAATGATGACAACGACGACGAAGAAGAAGATATTGTCGTTGATTCAAGTAACGTCGTCTTTAGACTCGCATCTGTCAATTCCTAAATATCATCGTCTACATATAATTCCATTCATTGTCTTCTACAATGTCATCAATGTCTTCTACTAATGTCTTTATCGCTGTGTTTAATGCCATAACCTCCATACTGTATCATTGGTTCTTGGAAGTTAAAGATAATTTCAAAATGGTCTACAGGAGTTTTGTCACCTGCCCATCTATATCTTTTCTTTATGGAGAGAGTCTGCATCCTGTTAGGTCTATAAGAGCTTCTTTACGCGAAGGTTTTGGAAATATTTACTATACCTAATTTCCGCCTCTTCTGCCTTGGCTGTTGTCTTTGACATGTGTTGTTATTATGACTGTTGTTTTTTCAGGCAATGACGATTCCTATCCATTGTCTCCGCACAGTTTTAACGGAGATGAATTTCTGAGGGAATCGGGAATCAAACCGAACAGAATCGAGCTGGAAGAGACAGCATGCACCATTTCACCAGCACTTTCTGACATCGAACGTAAGGACGATATTCCGTTACGAGAGAACACCCCAGGTCACGAGGACGCTATTCGACCTGGCTGCAGCGTTACTTCTTCCAGCTCTCTTACAGCTTCCGCCGCCATCGCCACACTGAGCGTTACCACGGCAACCGTTGCAACGGCAGCGTCAAGCCGACCGTCCGACAAGCCCCGAATTTGGTCCCTCGCTGACGTAGCTACGTCTAACACGTCACATGGTAGCAGCAGACGTACCGATCCGACCGCTCAGTCTTTTTCCGGCCCACCCCCACTCGCGCCTATCATGACTTTGGTGACCTGCCCCACATCCACTTCCGGTTCGTCCGGTCATCGCAGTTTCCAGCCGTGGATGTACACTTCATCGTCGTCATCGTCGTCACCATCGTCTGGAAATTCCCCACTGACAGGTTACGGGAATCCCCACTGGCAACGTGACGCCACTTCCGCCGGGCATCAGCTAGACACCGGCACCGTCTCTTGCGGCGGTGCCGCCGCCGCCGCCGCTGGCATCATCGGCGCAGGAGTCCGATCGTTCGGTATGGGCAGCCGAAGGTCTCACAATTCGACACCGGAACATTCACTGGAATCAGAATCAACGCCGTTGCAGAGGTTAAGCAATGGCGCCACACCTGGTGAGTTAATCTCGACTTATCTCGTTTTTTCTGTAGCGCTTTTATTTCAATAAAGATAACAGTGTTTTAGATATTTTAATTCACATTTGCAACGGATCACCTGTGAAGCACCTGTTAGGAATCTGTCGGAACCAGTTTTCATATAGCCATCATATATAGTGTGATGTAGGCTATGTATCTGAGTCATTTCTTCCTTAGATTGTTTTTACGTCTTCCCGAAGTCCTCTGAACTGTCGAATGGACTCCGCATATACTTTGTCTTGCCAATTTTGCATAATATCCACCATTGACTGAAGCCATGAGCGACTGTGGCGCTAGAAAAGTTAACACTCATTTTTTTATTATTGATATTGTTGTTGTTGTTGTTATTATTATTATTATTATTATTACTACTACTACTACTACTACTACTACTACTACTACTACTACTACTACTACTACTACTACTACTACTACTACTACTACTACTACTACTACTACTATTATTATTATTATTACATGCATTTCCTAGCACATGAACAAGTAATGCTAAGTAAATGTGAGCAATACAACAGGGATTGCATCTCATTCACCCCTACAGATAGAGTGATATTATGTGGATGCGCCACATAGCATGGTGAATGCGAATGACATACATAGGTGATGCACGCCTTAAACAAGTCAAAGAGACAGTACACAAAGCGTCATTTACTATTTGTTTATGTACCAAACGTTGCGTTGAACTTGAGTGAAGTTACTTTAGTAAAGTACCATGGAAATTGCTTCAGGTGTATTTTTACATATAATAAGAGGTTCATTGTATGTTCTCGATTGTATTGCATTCCGTCGAGTCACATAAATCAGACGAAAACAAGGGACTAGACATTTCTAAAGCGTTCTAATATACAACACTGTAGGGGAGAAATTTGGCTTGAGATTTCTGCTCCACCTGCACCCCATAGCCAACTCAGCTATAATGAGTAAACTGACCGTACAGTATCGGTGGGAAGCTGAGACGGTGAGGGAGAGGATTGGTCAGTGTGGTCACCCGCCATCATATGCCGAGTCTAAGAAAATGAAGTTGCTAACACTTCATACACATGGCTGCCTCAGGACTAGAATAGGGGACTGCTCTTCTTCTTCTTCTTCTTCTTATTCATCATCTTCTTGTTCTTGTTCTTGTTCTTGTTCTTGTTCTTGTTCTTGTTCTTCTTGTTCTTGTTCTTGTTCTTGTTCTTGTTCTTCTTGTTCTTCTTGTTCTTGTTCTTGTTCTTCTTCTTGTTCTTGTTCTTCTTCTTGTTCTTCTTCTACTTCTTCTTCTTCTTCTTGTTCTTCTTCTTGTTCTTCTTCTCTTCTTGTTCTTCTTGTTCTTCTTGTTCTTCTTGTTCTTGTTCTTGTTCTTGCTCTTGTTCTTGTTCTTGTTCTTGTTCCTGTTCTTGTTCTTGTTCTTGTTCCTGTTCCTGTTCCTGTTCTTCTTCTTCTTCTTCTTCTTCTTCTTGTTCTTGTTCTTGTTGTTCTCTTCTTGTTCTTGTTCTTGTTCTTGTTCTTGTTCTTGTCCTTGTTCTTGTTCTTGTTCTTGTTCTTGTTCTTGTTCTTGTTCTTGTTCTTGTTCTTCTTGTTCTTGTTCTTGTTCTTGTTCTTCTTCTTCTTCTTCTTCTTCTTCTTCTTCTTCTTCTTCTTCTTCTTCTTCTTCTTCTTCTTCTTCTAATTTGTTGAGAGCAGAATATCTATTGCTCTTTGGGTTGCTTCTGTTGTTGTAAAATGATGGTTAAGATGACGACGATTACAATGATAGTGATGATATTCATGATTACAAAAGTGAAGATGATGATTATGACGACGATAATGGTGATAAGGTAGATGATTATGGCCATGACAATAGCGATGACAACAAGATGATGATGACAGTGGTGGCAAGGCTGATAGTGGTAGTGATGATGTCAATGATAATGACGATGACGATGATATGATACGATGGGGTTATGCATGATTGCAAAAAACTATGAACGGTGACGAAGAAAGTAGTAGTTTCAGTTTAACGACACTGTGTGATAGCCTAACAAAGATCATTAGCGGCGCCCTCCTCCTTTATCCAGGCTTGGGACTGGCCCTGCCAGAGTACGAGCAGTTGCGGTTTTTGACGAAGAAAGATGATAACGATATATATATATATATATATATATATATATATATATATAGTTAGGTTTTTATTTTTTGGTATTCCTGTCTGTTTCAGAGTCGCACTGAGTGTCTCAGGTCGCAAGACTGCCGTACAAAGTTCCACGGTACGTTAAGATATATCTAATGCATTCGATAATGCTGGATCTGGGATAACCTTATAACAGATGATAGGCTTATCTGAGTCGAATCTACTCGGTTGCAGGCATTCACGGAGTTCAGTTGAGTTGCTGGATAAAGTTAACTGAATTCAGCTGGATAGTGGTACAGAGTGGTATAGAGTGATAGTGGTATTGAGGGTTAACGATATAGTGGAATGGACTGAACTGGACTGGGGTGAATTAAATTCTTCGCCTGGGTTATGTTAGTACAGAGTGAGAATTGTAGAAAAAAGACTAGAGGGAGTTAGACTTTGATGAGTTTGATCCATGAGGAGTTGAATGATTGGATAAAATGATTGATTTTGCAAACTGAGAAAATTAAAAAATGCAATAGAAAGCCTAAATTCCTTAAAGTGATGACATCACCAAATTTATTACTATACAATTCACATGGTCACAATTCTCACGATAAACCAGAATATTACTTTATTAGTAACCCACAAAGTGAATTGTGAAAGAAAATGCTAACATATATGCACAATATAATCACACTACACAACTGAGAGGGTTAGAAACGACCCTCCTCTGATGTGCAATGAAGACTTAACTGGGGGTCCTAAGAAAGACTAGGGGTTTTACCCCAATCCCATAATCCCCAACAATTCTCACCCTGGGTTAGTAGTAAAACTGGTTGGAATCACTTGGGGGATATATGTAAAACTAGTTGAATTTTATCGTATGATTCATCTATCCATAATTCCATTTCCATGCATTCACTCATCCATCATTCCAAGCATTGGTCCATCATCCATTCAGTCATTTTATCCAAGCATTCATCAATCTATCCATGCGTTCATCCATCCAACCATTTATCCATTTATGCATGCAACTATCAATCAATTAAATAATAATTCACCTGTAATTTTTTTGCAGAAAGACAGAAGTGTATGGAAGAAGCCTTTGATGACTTCTCAGTGTCCTCAGCAACCAAGCGATGATGCTCTCAAACCGTCCCGTCGTCCGTCGATTTTCCCTGCCACTG
Organism: Allolobophora icterica; assembly: GCA_963556255.1. Taxonomy (NCBI): domain Eukaryota; kingdom Metazoa; phylum Annelida; class Clitellata; order Crassiclitellata; family Lumbricidae; genus Allolobophora; species Allolobophora icterica. The sequence goes on along the minus strand of OY744608.1, from coordinate 40,214,603 downwards.
GATTAGCTTCAGCGACGACCGAGTGACTCTCTCTCTCTCTCTCTCTCTGGACTCCATCCAACAGACCATACATGGACACGCCTCAGTTAATTGTTAATTAGTAACATCTATCGCGCTGGTATCTAATTAACAAGGCATCAACCGATGGTGCACCAAAACCAGTCCATGATAAGTAAGTTAGCAATGGGTGCCAAAGAATTTCTTTTGTACAAGCCTATATATATACTTCGCTACACACATCTATAAGAGACAAAGGAAATGCACTAGGCCAACATCTAGGTACAATCACAAAATTATTAATACAATTGGTATTATTATAATTATAATTATAATCATTATTATTGTTATCATTATTATTATAAGTATTATTACATTTATATTATTATTATTATTATTATTATTATTATTATTATTATCATCATCATCATCATCATCATCATCATCATCATCATCATCATCATCATCATCATCATCATCATCATCATCATCATCATCATCATCATCATCATCATCATCATCATCATCATCATCATCATCATCATCATCATCATCATCATCATCATCATCATCATCATCATCATCATCATTATTACTAATGTTATTGTTCATCTACCCTGGCTTTTAGATGACCAAGATACATATTAAAGAGGACCATGTAACAGAGTCTTTCTCTGGTATTCGGGCATCAGACATAGGCGCCTATTAAAAGTCGTTTCCGGAAGTAGCAGACGCATGAGCAGAAGTTTCAAGGATACTTATAACAACGAGATTTTAGACACATTTGGCAAAAGTGAAGAGAAACTTCATATTTGCGATTGGCGAAGACTCATTAAGCAATATGACCGTTCTTCATAACTTCAGCATGCATTGAAAACTGAGTAAAGTGAAGTGTTTTGCTCGTGTTCACATCTAGTTCATGTTAACGCTGTGGCTAAGATCTTGGCGTGTTTTTCTGTTTAAAAGTAAAAGGGTAACCTAAAGTCCTTCAAATGGAAGAAGTCTCAAAGAAGATCGGACCACTAAATAAGACTAATTGTGATGCGTGTAATTAATTCATGATGTGCGGCAACTGCGGCATCTTCTGGTTATCACTGAAGTGCATTACCGCGAAGGTAGAAGTGTTTAGAGGCAAGTGTACCGAAATTAAGCAAAAGCAATTACTATTGCTGCTATAGTAAGCTAAATCGAATGGTGGTGGTAGACTTTGAATGCTAATGGTGGTGGTAGTATTGTCATAGTGGCGCAAAAATAATTTAGTAACAATAAAAATCAACAGTACGCAATGTATTCAAATTATTATTGCTGTGGAAAGTTGAAAACGTTTAATAGAAACAGAGACACATATTCGAAAACAGGAACTAGATAAACATTTCGAGTCCAATCTAATCTAATCTATTCTATTCTAATCTATTATATTCTAACCTATTCTATTCTAATCTATTCCGGAAACTTGTGTAGCGCCATATTCGCAATCGGGCAGAGTCGCCTCTAAGCAAGACCGCATTCGTAATCCTGAATCCGTAAGGCAGAACCAGTTCTGATCCGAAGTCCTTTACCACTAGGCACTTTGCACCCGCCTCACGTCGATTCCACTGCGGAAGTAATCACGTAATTGCGTGACCTCTGGGTCGTCGCCATTTTACATACACGTGACCTCAAGGTCACGCAAATAGAGTGATTGAGCGGAATGAGGCGGGAAAGAGGGAGGCGGCGGACGAAGCGAACAAGGCGCCGGGCGACACTCGGGCCGTTAGTTGGACGATTGTGCAATTCGAATTCGAATCGTGAGCGCATAATTTCGCGGTCACTCGTGTCCTCGGCACGCATTAAGGATTGACAGGCGTCATGAAAGATGACGCCAGAGAGGACGCTAAGGTGGGGCTGTTCGGCGGCTGGTGGAAGGGCAGGAAGGGCTCGAGTGGCTAAGAATCGGAAGGAGTTTTCCATGTTTCGGGGATGCCTGCGAGGGAAATAGGCTGTCGAAATTAAAGCGGATGTCTCGCGGGGCAAATCGTACACGCCGTGCCGCATAGCAAACGCCTTGTCAGCGGACAGTCTATAGCTGGCATATTATGTCTCGGCTGGTGCACGACATTCATGACGCGCCGTTCTGGGTTATCGGTGTCAACACAGACGGGACTTAGGAGGGACGAAAGGGGAAAAGGACGCGACTGGTGAGGTGGGAAGATATAAACCACACTACTTCTTAACATTGAGCTAAATTATGCTTTCGTTGTGCAGCACACTACAGTGCATTCCAGCGCTCAGCACTCTGTCCAAATGAAACACTGTAGCAGTTGCAAAGGTCTTAGAAAGGGGAAGACGAGTGCTGTGGGCCACGGAGTAGTCATCTGTTGCCCTCCGGCGTGTAATGAATCCTCTCCACTTGACTCAATTACCAGCACCGGATAGATGGCGCGGCAGCTCAGAACGAAACCATTACCGTACGTCATCGCCTGTGCATCCGAGGCCTCAGTCTATCTGTCTATCTGTCTGTTTTTCTGCCTTTACCTTGTGATACAAAGACAAAGGTGGGTTGCTTGACCTGGAATCGGACCTATAGGTTAGCCATCTGTGCATCTTTGAGCATTAGTGCTCAGTCTTTCTGTCTGTGCCTGACTGTCTATATGTCTAACTGTCCGATGCCTGTCTGCCCAGTGTTTGTATAAGTTCAAGAGATTGCGTGAATATCATCACTTTCGTAACAGGTGTTAATAAACAGGTGGTCTTGACTACCGCGGTGTGATTTTCGCGCGGTGACTTCCCGAATGCTCGCGAACCACTGCGACCCATCGGCTGCGACAGTCTCGTCATCGGACAGGCATTGTATACTCTGCTATAGAGAAAGATGTCACTGCTAATAAATCGAAACCGATTTGATGCGATTAAATATTGCGCCTAAAGAAAGAAACAGAGGCTGCGTAAATAATCCAATAACCTGTTTTTCTACTGCAATTGTTTTAATTGACCCCTTTGGATCTTGACCTGGAACCGATTTCACCTACCCATCCCCCTATACCGATTGTGATTTGATCGAGCGCCTGTGAATAAGTTGGTTCCAGCGACTTGGCTTTTATGGGCGCTGTAGAAATTTCGAGATTACGATTACGATTAGGCCTACTGGTGTTAATTCTCGTAAATCCATTTAGTAATGCGACCGATTATAACGACATGCAGATTGGAATAGATCATTAGATCAAATCAAATCATATCAAACTAGATTAAATTACATTAGATTGTAAGTGACTACTCTTGCATCCATTACAAAATCATATCTCTTACATACAACGCCCTTCAAACCTCTCAACCTTCTTACATTCGCCAGCTATTTACCATCCAACCGCCCGGGTCTACTCGCTCAGCATCATATCTTTCTCTATCTCGGCCTTCAGTCTCCTCATCTCTGAAATTCTGCAACCGCTCCTTAGTCTATGCTGCACCGGCTCTTTGGAACGATCTCCCAAAAGATCTCCGCCAGTTTGCTCATCCTCCCATATCGCCTGTTGACATCCCCTCTCCTCCGCTCGCACTGTCCTCCGCTGCTTTCCACTCACGACTGATAACCTAACTCTTCAAGCTATCCTATCCTGATTCCATTCCTGCGCCACCACACAACCGCCGTCATCACCGATTACCACCGAAGTACCCTGCTGTCTCCTCGGTTTGACCTCCCCGGACTCTGACCTGGCACCGGAACGGATAAGGCGGACATGGCTATTGCGGACTTGATTTTATATAGCGCCGGTGAATAAGTTGGTCTCCCTGACGTGGCTTTTGTGTTTCGCTGAGAAATTTCGGAGATTTACATTTACATTTACATTGACTGAACTGATTTAGACGAAACTAGATTGGACTGAACTCAAACTGACCAGTAATAGAATAGATTATAGATCTAACCAGTTTGGATTAGATGAACTCACATTACATTATAATACATTTCATTAGAATACATTACATTAGAATACATTACATTAGAACACATGACATTATAAATATATTACATTAGGATACAGCTAGTCCTCTGCTTACTCTGAAAAAAAAACAGTTGGTTAGGTCGGCCTTAATTTGACCAATTTTGAGAGAGAAAAAAATTGATTTGAATCAAGTGTCTTAAATAATTTCGAGAGAGAGAGAGAAAAAACAACTGATTTGGATCAAGTGTATTAAATCGATTGTTAGGTGTTATTCAAACCATTTGATTTGACTGAGTTTGAGAACAACAGCACACGACGCCAGAACCGGTTACACCTACTTAACATCGTCGTATAAGCCTGTGCTTTTTAATGAGTTGCAGCTAGACTTGATCAGTGATCAATCAATCAATCAATCAATCAATCAAGCATTTATATAGCGCCCCTTCAAGGAATCTATTCAGAGGCGCTCCCAGCCCAACCCCGGCGAAAGAGAAAAGTCTTTAAAGCAGAGAAGAAAGCGGTGGATGAGTTTCGAGGAAGAGACCGCAGCTCAGAAGGAAGCCCATTCCAAATTTTGGGACCAACGACGGAGAAAGCACGCTGCTGCATAGTAGCGGTGCGTGCGAAAGGAACAGAGAGATCACCACGGGTGGTAGAGCGAAGAGAGCGGTGACCAGGTGGAACAGAGGCACGAGAACAGAGCTCACGCAGATAGAAGGGAGCACAGCCAAGCTGACATTTCCAGACAATGGAGGCAACCCGGTAGACAATGCGTTGTGAGAGTGGTAACCAGTGGAGGACATCACGCATGTATTCAGAAACATGGCCAAATTTAGGTATGCTCCCAATCAAACGCGCAGCAGAACGCAATACGCGTTCCAGGCAGTTCAGTCGAGTGAGGGGAAGCCCAATATAGAGGGAGCAGCAATAGTCAAGCCGACAGGTAATGAATGCATGAACGAGAGTAGCAGCAGATTGATTTGACTGAGTTATATATATGAGTGATGGGCAATAGTTAACTAAAAAGTTGCTAACTTTTAGTTTAACTAAAAAAATTTAGTTAAGGTAAAAGTTTAACTAAAAATATTAGTTTAGTTAAAACCATAGTTTAACTAAATTTTTTTAGTTGCTAACTGAAAAGTTTAACTAAAAAATCAGCAATATGCAACTATTTTTCCACAATGAACATTGAACACTGTCAACAAAAAACCATTTTAACACTGCATGGTTTTAGGATTAACAGCCTGTGTTTTCAAATTCATACAGTACGTACAGTATGCCTGTAACTGTATGTCAGAAGAGTACACATTACATAGTTTGAAGGTGAAATTGTCATTGACGCTCTGCATTATTACAGTTCACTTACCTCTGTTATTGTGAAAATGCTTGTCGTAAATAGTTGGAAAAAAGTTGGAAAAAGTTTAACTACTTTTTTTAGTTTAGTTAACTAATTTCGAAAATCAGTTGCCAACTTTAGTTAAACTATTTTTTAGTTGGAAAATAGTTTTAGTTTAACTAAGAAAAAATAGTTAAGTGCCCATCACTGGACTTGATTAGTCTGCATGGACTAGTCTTACATAATTCAACCCAGAAGGATTCTTTTCAATCAGACGACAGCACCATTACCAGTTTTACCACATACTTTTCATTGCTAAATTTATAAAGAGGAAGGTATGATATATATATATATATATATATATATAATTATATATATATATATATTGGCATTGACACCGGTTGCGTCTATCGTCAGTTAGTACCAGATGCTGCCACCTGGCGAATGCCATGGTAACTCTGCTTACGGACCACATGACGAAAGAGAACGTAATCATTCACTGGCACAGCTGCTGCGCATCGTATTTGTTATGATATGCTACTAATGATGACGTAATTATGAACGTTATGATGACGATGTTCACGATGACATTGGTAATTGTCATCGTCGTCTTTATCATAAATATATTCCACAAACATCGTAAGGATTACTTTCTGCCTGGCTCACTTAGACTATATATATATATATATATATATATATATATATATATATATATATATATATATATATATATATATATATATATATATATATATATATATATATATATATATATATATATATCAGCTGCATCAGTATCTCCTGTAAACTTAAAAAACTTACGAAACTGAACAGAAAATGGAATTTCGGTCGAGATTCGATTATATGAGCATTCGATAGGGCCTACATGTACGAAAGAAACCCGTAACATAGGCCTACAACTTTATAAAGTTGTAGAACGCGGACTCAAACAAGAAGAATAGGCCTACAGGACTATGCTGCTTTTATGCCGATTTCTGGTGATTGTGACTATTTGGTGGTTAGCTAAGTAAATGCGGTGACTTATTGTCACAGATAAAAAGTTACAGATCTTACTCGGTCAGTATAAAGCCCCCAACAGTTTGTCTAACTTATAGCAACTACTATGAGCGCTTTTAACTCTCGCTTCATGAAATTGCACAGTTCAAAAGATGCTTGAAAAGATGTTAAATGCGAAGTGCCTAACGCTTGATATCAGAAAAATTTCACTGCCATTGATGCCTCTTTAGGTTCTAGCCTATGCTGGTGTGTTACTGAAATACTAACTGTCCAAATCGGTTGGCTTATGTATGCGTGAGGCGTGTGGAAATCCAGTGCCAATGTATAAGCTGATCCAAAAACAGCGGCGGTCACGCAGGACGTTCGTAGGCGTTGTTAAAGTAAGCAGCCCTAACCACTAAAAATTCACACGGCTGACTCGATAAACACAAACGAAGTTGACTTGGACCAAATTATCTCCGAATATACAAGAATTTTGGAAACAAACGACCTAAATCTCACCCAAAATACACATTTCTTCGGAACTAGAAATGGCGGCGACCAAATGTGCCACAGGCGACAGCCAGAGACGTAGGTGATGATGTTAATGACGTGCGGGTCTGATTATAATACCTGACGATGACAATGTGAATGATGATGATGATGATGATGATGATGATGATGATGATGATGATGATGATGATGATGATGATGATGATGATGATGATGATGATGATGATGATGATGATGATGATGATGATGATGCTGATGTTTGTTAGGTTGGTTTTGATGATGAAGATCGTGATGATGACTAAGACGAGACCACGATGAACTTGAAGTTGATGGTGATAATCCTAGTCATAAGTATGATCAAGGTCAGCATCGTCATGATCACGACGATCACGCCACAACTACCACTACGGTAGTTGTGGCGATGACAATGACAGCGATGATAATGACGAGTGTGATGCTTAGAAACATCATGCAGGATGCTTTGACTTTCATCGATTTGTTAGCTCGTCCTGCAAATCAGATGTGGCTCAGGCTCAGTATCAAACGTTGCCATGGACAATGACTGAGCCAGAGGAAACGCCATAACAACGCCATCACACTACTCATCATTACAGCGATGTCCACCTACATATTGATGTTTGCTATGAAAGCAGCATTAATTGGAATAAATCAAAAACGCCCATCAAAGAGAAGCCGCGCTACTAGGACCAAATGTGTATTAATTGTGGTTTCTACTGTATCCGGATATAAACTCTAGAGGTTTTAAGGTCGTGATACTGACAGGCGAACAACGCTGGACTTCGTTCAAATGTCACGACGCAAATGCTTGGCTAGATTCTAAACCAGAACGCAGCAATTAAAATCCCACATTTACATAGTTAATTAGTTATTTCAGAATAAAATATGCAACATCAAACTACGATTCGTGTCAAATAATCTTTCCGTCATGTTTCGTTATAGCAGACACTATTGTTTGGCTTTAAAGCTGATGGAAATTAACACGTTGAAAGAAAAGTCAATAACTAAGTCGGTTAGTTGTTGTTTAACGACGCTGTGTCATAACTAAGATGATTAGCGTCGCTCTTCTTCTTTATCCAGGCTTTGGACTAGCACGACCATAGTACCGGTACTACCCGGTAGTGGCGTAGTTACAACTAATTTTCATGCAGCAGACCTTCAATCAAGCTATTTGAATGTCTCTAGTCAAAATTTAGTGAATGTGGGTTGCATTTAGGCATCGAATATTCTATAGGCAACAAATTTATGTATGTATATATGCATGTATGTATTGTATATATGTATAAGCCTATATCCATGTGTGTGCAGGTATCCATGCGTGAATGTGTATACGTAAGTGCATACGTACGCACGTATGTATGTATGTATGCATCGTTTGAGATTGTCTGAGATCGAACTGCCTAATGATCCAAAGATGACGACGACGATAATGAAGACGCTGACGGAGAAGGTAATTAAAATAATGACATGCGGATCATGTACGATGATGATGCAAGAGGTCTGGTTACGATGACGAAGTTGGCGTCGGTCGTTCGTCTTGTTTTTCTTCTTCGTTTCTGTTCTGACGACTGCGCATGTCTCATCGCTGCTTCTGATTAAGGAGTCGATCCAGTGGATGCAGCAACAACAACGGAACGCGTGTGCAGTTAATCAGATGGCATGCAGACCGATATGGATGTCTCTGTAGTATAACCGTGACAATTGTTACTGCATGGAGCTATTTTAGGCTGCATCAATCTAATGCTGCTGCTGCTGCTGCTGCTGCTGCTGCTGCTGCTGCTGCTGCTGCTGCTGCTGCTGCTGCAGTTTCATTCAGTCGATGGTATTTCATTACTGCACGGCATCGGTTAAGTCGATATCATATTCTAGTATTAGTAGTTTAATCTCAGTGCACCGATATCATTTTTCATTCGCACACTGCTGGCTCAAATTCAGTACAGCTATTATAACTTTAGTGTCATTAGTTCCAACTCGGTTCAAAGTGAGGAAAAGTGTTGTATTATGAGCGACGACAGATGTCAGTTATGGCCGACCAATTGCGTCATCGACTCGTGACGTTGCGTAACGTTCTGTCCGGTTTCTGTGTCCACAATCAAATCGTTCCATGGCGAATCGGTTCAAGGAATTCGAACAGTGCTGGTTGCGCCACGGAGCCTCGGCGGTCCTTGGCAGAGAACGGTATGAGCCAAAGACGGACCACGAAGTCCAAGGCAAGACTTCGAATCGGTTACCTCATCTCCATTCTACTTCCATCCGTTCTTCTGACGGTCATGGTCGTTATCTGGATGGAGGATGGAGTGCAGCTGCTGACCAAACCGTCTCAAGAGAGGACCGACACTGATTTCGATATACGTAGTAGGGTTGTAACCACGCTACTCAGGTACTTGGCAATCGTATTCGATCAATCAACCGCGAACGGAACGAATACGATACGCGATGAAGCCATCATCGTTTTGCTGAATGGCACAGATGGTTGTAGCTGCGACAACTCTTCGCGCCATCTAGATCGATTTCTGTCTGCCTGCTCCCAGAACACTTCGCTCTGCGGTGCATCCGAGAGTGAAGGAGTGGATTTCGGAGAGCAGGATGATGGAATTGTCTTCATAGATTCAAGGATATGTAACATTTCAAAGTCTAGCTCCTTGTGCACTCTGGACTCTTCTCGGACAATATGCGACAGTTTTAACGCTGAACGTCCTTTCAACTCAACGCTATACAACCAAACGTCGATCATATGCATCTTTGAACTCAACAACAACTCAGACTTCGTTTTTATCGGATGTAGTACCAATAATTTTCAAACACCTTTGTCATCATCATTCCCATCATCGTTTTCATCGTCGGCATTATCAGTGGAAACAAAAGACCTGTACTTGGAAGTCTTCCTGCCTTTGTTTGTCTTCCTTTTACATGTTGCCTCGACGATCCTAGTGCTCAGGTTTTCAGCTCAACGCCTCCGCCATCAGATCACAAACCTTGAACGCCCGGTGTCCACAGTCGAGTCCCGTTGGAACCGAGTTAAGTTTGAACAGAAGCGTTCTAATCAACTACTGGGTCAAATGCTTCCGTGTCAGATCGCCAACAAACTCAAGGCTGGACAGACGGTTGACCCAGAAACCTTTGACAAGGTCACCGTCTACTTCAGTGATATTCCTGGCTTCAACACAGTTGCTCTGACCGTCGCCCCCATTGATATCGTTAAGCTGCTCAACTCCGTATTCAGGTAAACAGCAACCGACATGTAGTCTACAACAAATATCTTTACTACACTCACACATTCATCCCTTAACATGGTAGTTCAGTGGGCCTACCATTATCACTACACTATCTCTGCCGCTGAAACCTCAAACTAGCGCTGGTTTTGGGTTTCGGGTAGTGCTCAAAATCAGTTTATACTTGTCTTAGTTCACACACTCAATTAATACTATTCACACGGCAATTATTCGTCTTATGACATGTGTCATAAGACACATGTCATAAGACATGTGTCTTATGTCTCCACTTAAGAGAGACATAAGACACATGTCTTATGATATGTGTCTTATGTCATAAGACACATGTTTTATGTCATAAAACACGAAACGCAGGGTTTCGTGTTTAGTCCTCTGGTTACAGTATACATCACACCACTAGAGGAAATAAAATTGCTCGATATAATCATTCACTGGGATATCACTTCTGTGATGATGATGATGATGATGATGATGATGATGATGATGATGATGATGATGATGATGATGATGATGATGATGATGATGATGATGATGATGATGATGATGATGATTATGATGATGATGATGATGATGATGATGATGATGATGATGATGATGATGATGATGATGATGATGATGATGATGATGATGATGATGATGATGATGATGATGATGATGATGATGATGATGATACCCAAATCTACATTTCATTCAACAATCAGTGGCGCTGAGTAGAAGGGACTTGCTAAATGAAGGTCCCTCACACAGTAAACGTCTCAGACGAGGATCGAATCCGCACACTTCGTGCTGCAAGACGAGAACTCAAACCAGCGCTGTGTCGACTACCGTTTCATTCAATTGTTATTATTATTGGTATTGGTGTTAGTGTAGCTGTGATGTCGTGACTGTCATTGTCAGTAGCTTATTATTACTAAGGCTTAAGTATTAATTAAGTAATAAACTCTTGTATGAATGATATATCTCAGGAAAGAGGGGCCAAGGTTAGGATAAGCTATTAGCTTTTCTTGGCTCCTGTTGCACTGTACTTGTTGACTCATGCCTGTAACTATAATACCTGTTTTTGTGCAATGAACAACATATCACAATTACAGGTTATATTGATCACAGCCATTCTATAACATGTAACATTGGAGCTATATATATATATATATATATATAATATTTTATATATATATATATTAATATTTTATATATATATATATTAATATATTATATATATATACAGTTTCGAAAAACTTGGATTAAGTCGACCTTATAAGTCAAAGGAGCATTAGATCATCATTCAAAATTTTCTAACCCTCTTGCTTTACGAAAGGACTTTGTACCACACGTTTATCAGATTTAGCCTACGGTATACCTGTGTTGAACAGTTAAGTTGTGTAATGCATATGGCCTGTAGCAGTGTAGCCTATAATGTTTAACATGTATTAATATAAATTTTATACAGCGCCTTTGATAACTGCATCAAGAGGTTCCAGGTGTACAAAGTGGAGACGATTGGTGATAGCTACCTGGTGGTCAGTGGACTTCCTGTCCGAATCGGTGACATTCATTCGGTCGAAGTGGGCAATATGGCTCTCGAAATGATGTCCATTGCAACGGGGTTCTCTCTTCCGGGTGATACGAACTCATTGCCTCTGCGCATCGGAATCAACACAGGTACGCCCTTATGTATTATAATTATAACAAAATTTAATATCTAAATACGCAGGACTGTAGTCGACGATATACGCGGATATACAACGTGCACTCACCTCTAGCGACCGTATACTCACCTCACAAAATATTTGCACTCACCTCTAATTAATTTCGGAAAACTGAACATTAGCGTGTACTCACCTCTAATTATGTTTTCGGAAAACTTACCGGTAGCGTGTACTCACCTCTAATTTAACCACAACAGCCCTGTAAACACGGCTAATGATCTGCATATAAACAATGATCATTTTGCATTTCTCGAGCATCTGTAAGACACATTTTTCCAACTGACGAATAGCCACTCTTGAGAGGCGCTATATAAATATTGTTACAATTATAGAAACAAAATGGCATTATATACACTGATCGTGGTCAGTATTTGTTTTTATATTACTTGACCTTATTTAACAGGCTATACTACCAGCGATCCTCTCAGCTTATTTATTTTATTCCGGATATTTTCTATAGCGCCTCTCGAAGTCAACTACTACTCAGAGGCGCTCCCGACTACAGCATTTGATACTGTGCCGGATTTTTCACGCCGAAGCGCCACGAGCAATTGCGAGTGAAGGACTTGCCCAAGGTCCGTACGCAGTGGCTAGAGTGGGATTCGAACCTGCAACCCTCCGGTCACAAGGCGCCGAACTTACCACTGAGCCACCACGCCCCACAATTATCTTTATTATCTTTGAATAATGCATACTTTGGCTTCATAAGGTGTGAGGTTCTAACTGTATATAATTTGAAATTCATTCTTTACTGCTACGTTTTATACCTTAATTATGCAAAGCCCAATGTTGATGTTATTTATATTGGAATCCTTTGTTGTTGTGTAACTTGTTTGGCGCAGGTCCTGTGGTGGCTGGGGTGATCGGACTGAAAAACCCTCGCTATTGTCTGTTTGGAGATACAGTCAACACTGCCTCTAGAATGGAGTCAACGGGAAAAGGTAAACCACTTCCCGTCAACAATGGCCTTACTTATTTCCTGCAAATGAGAATGCATATTCCTCGTGAAGGGAATGACAGCTTGGACGAAGGTGATGATCATGACGACGACGATATACTAATTAGGTCAGAAATTAATACAGTTCGTGAAGTGTAATTAGAATACTTGTCGCTATGCATCGGCCATAATTCTGTTTACATGCGTCCATGCACGTGCTCAAAGATGGCCGTATGGAGTGTAGACCGACCGTAAGCTTAATTCTAATTATGATTTACATGTAAATTCATCGATTGCTTCGCCTGAGATAATCGGACTAAAGAACAAGGTCACCACGACAATAAGCGTTCGTGTTGCAAATCCGAATCTGGCAACTTGTTCTTAGCACGCTCGTGTGGTAATGCTGTTCTTTTATTGACTGACTTCCTATATATGGTGTATGCCAAACGGTAATCTTAACAACTCCGCCACTGCTCGTACTCTGGCAGTGCCAGTCCCAAGCCTGAAGAAAGAGGAGGGCGACGCTAATCATCTTTGTCATGGCAAAGCGTCGTTAAAAAAGGTAATCTTAATGTACCATTGAGTTAGTAGGAGTTGCATAAAGGGATCGTCGGCGACCTTCAAATTTGCCCAACGAATCGAATTCGATTCCACAATTCGTTCCATTTCTAGTGATTCGTAAGTAATGATGCAGAGTCTCTTCGAAAAATGACGCACATTCTGTTCGAAGAATGACACACAATTTCTTCGATTTTCTTTTGTTAAGTATTAATCAAGAGCTCCGTCATTATCTATCGCCAACAGAATAGCGTCACTTGTAATTAAAACAATCAACCGATATTACATGCTGTCTTCAAACCTACTATCAAATACTGTCAGACATCTTCAATACAGTTGCTGTCCCTTGTATGTAGCCTCAACTCCTTCAAGTTACCAAGGCATATTAATATGACTCATCGCGACGTAAGTTCTAGCGCGCAAAAACTCACGCGATACTTCGTGCTTAGGGCAAACCAAACTTGCTGACTCATCAGTAAGTTTCACCAACATAAAGTCACCTGACTGATGAGTGCTATTTCGGTATGCGTGAGTGTGCGAAAACTTTCCAAAACAAGTTTTCCAAAACTTGCTGACTCATTACTTCTCTGCTGCGTCAGAGGAAAATTACGTTCTCACAGGGCTCTGCGTCAATTTTCGAGCTATGCATGCATTCATATATATATATATATATATATATATATATATATATATATATATATATATATATATATATATATATATATATATATATATATATATATATATATATATATATATATGAATGCATACAAGCATTCATACATACATACATAAATACATGCATACATACATCATGCATGCATGCATGCATAGTGATTATAGGCCTGCGTTTAAAAAATAATACACGGGTGATTGTGCGCTATGGTTTATAGCATACATAGTCATTTGTATAGACATTATATACTTATGTTTTGCTTATTCCGACGACATTCAAAGCATCAGATGAAGCAATTGTCACATAAGCCTGATCAAACTCATTATATTACGGCAAACGTTAAGCCTTTAACTCACTCTTCTACTTCTGACCATAAACAAATTAATTGGTAGATTTTAAGAAATATCTAAGCAGCAACTACATAAAGTCGTAGCAACCTGTGTACTACTTATAGGCGTGTATTGATTTGTGTAGACGCAAGGCCTATGTGTGTAAAGTACCGTTCATCGTTGGAAGTCTGACTATAAACTGCAGGTAGGCCCTACTATAGGCGGGGCAGGATAGTCATACGCTCGGATGTAAACATAATTACGCGGGAAATAAAGCGTTGCTTTCTCCTGTGCCACTTCACAGTAGACCGCAGTTCATCCTGTAAAAGGTTATCTGAATGGTCGACTCTACAGGTACATCCCAGTGCAGTAAATTATAAATTGCCAGTGATTCGTTCTATTGTCAATAGTTAAGCTCTAACGATGATTAACAACATGCTTAGCTTCTCCAACGGGCCGCTATACAAATTTCCAATAACAATTACAGGTTAAATAAAGGATGGACTTGGACACTAAATGACCGATTGCTGTCATAAAGACAACGCACCTGTCACGCATTTCACTTTTGCATTGTCATGCATTTCACTTTTGCATTGTCATGCATTTCACTTTTGCATTGTCATGCATTTCACTTTTACATTGTCACGCATTTCACTTTGCATTATCGTATACATACATCATGCGATTGCTAATCAGTGCCTAATGCGGTAACTCATCCGTTTCGAGAATGTCTAATTGCTGGAGAAAACCCCATGCCCGTTTGATTGCGGATGGATTTTGCCAACTGATTACGATTTCCTGACTTCCGGTTTCGCCGGAAGTGACCGTCGATTGACGCGTTGATACTATGCTACGAGTCCTGGTGACAGCTTAGACATTTGTATCTTGGTGAAATTTAAACGCTTGATTGGATTCGAATCAAGGTATAGGAAATGGAAATTACGGTTAAGTTTGGAGTGTACAGTGGAGGTAGCGATGGTAGCGGCATAAGTCGAAAACGAGAAAGATCACGAATGTTGATGAACCATGTGCGCCAGAAATGCATTCTTCGTATATGAAACACGTAGGTATCCTACTAGTCTGCTACATCCACTACGATCATTATTATAATTACTAGATGTTTACCCGTCCTAAGACGGTCTAAAAAATTGAAAATGTATTTTCCAATTGTACAGGCGGTATTATATAGCCCGTAAAACTTATATTATTAGGATGATTTATACACGATAAAACTTTCACTTTTCACTTATAGACGAAAAAGCACCAAAGCGCGGTTAGCAGTTGGTTCAATAAAGGACATATACTGACTTACTGACTTATTTATCTGCGCTATATCAAATCAAGTCGCAAATGGCCGTTTGGGCCGCTGTTCAACTCGTCACTTCGTTATATATCTAGCTCGTTTAAACCCTTTAAGCTCCTTCGTTTAGCCTGTTCGCCACCTAAGTAAATTAGTTGAAACCCGTTTGAAGCCTTTAGTTAAAACAGCAGCGTTTTACGTTGTGTTGACGACTATTGTACAAGCAGTTTACAGTTTTTAACGAAATCGTATGTATGCCTGTGACCTGGGAACTTGTGGGTCTACGTATAGTTGCTATTTAATGATGTTGTGTCACACAAAGATTATTAGCATCGCCTTATTCCGCTTTTTCAGGCTTGGGACTAGCACCACCCAAGCATAAGATAGTGGCGTTGTTGCAACTCGCTTAAACGAAGTTGATGAAATTACGTCGTCGATAAATATAGGAGGTATTTTAAAAGTGCTCACATTAATCGCAGTAGTGTTTAAGAACTTATACTATTCAATGTTTGGTGTCATCTGTTGCTGCCGTGCCGGACCATCGACGTCGACGTTGTTCGGGAGGCATAGAAAAACTTAAAACTTGTAACGACAACGAATCATTTATGGCAACGATCTGAGGCATTTTAGGGGTGTCTAAAGAGAGTCTTGCACTTGAGACTAATTTATCATTCTCTTACTACTAATACTACTACTAATACTACTACTAATACTACTATTACTACTACTGCTACTACAACTACTACTACTACTACTGCTGCTGCTACTACTACTACTACTACTACTACTACTACTACTACTACTACTACTACTACTACTACTACTACTACTACTACTACTACTACTACCACTACCACTACCACTACCACTACCACTACCATTACACCTGCTACAGCTCAGTTGGGCCCACCAGCTGGAATCGCCTTTCACGAGCTCCACAGTCTGTCCTTTTCACAGTTTCGAAAGCGCCTGAAGCCTGTTTTATTTGACAGTGATTCCAATGCAGTGGCTGATTTAGCTAAAGGCTTGAGGCTGTCCCCTCGCGCTCCTCTTGGTTATATGCCGGCGACCCTCAGACTATACCCGTACATGGTGGACTGCCAGAATGCGTCGCCCCTCCGGAAATGCTCTTGCTCCTCACGCAACCCATCCTGGAGCTGTTTCACTGGTTCGGGTCGGGAGCACTAACGAGTTTATTCCCTAAATGCCGCTTTTTGAATGTCAAATTACATTTACAGTTGCAAAGCAGCCAACCGACAGAAGGGCTGAAGTTAAATTTAAAGGTAACTTATATGAGGCTTGTAGTGAAGAGAAGGGCAAATTACAATTACAATTGCAAGTACTATGTGAAAGGCGACAGCATTAAAGCGTTGGATCACAGCTGAGAGTGAGATATTAATATTAATGTCATAATTATTGAAACTCAAATTATTAATACTAGGCATATACTGTAACCTATAGTAACATTCGTCTTATGCTTTTATTAATTGCAGCCTATATGATTCAGTGCAGCGAGGCGTTTAAGATGGCCGCTCAAGACAAAGGTTCTTTCGTCTTCGAAGAAAGAGGAACAATTAATGTTAAGGTCAGTGTTCAGTTAAATTCGTATCACATTCATGTGTATGCAGCTTAAGTAAGTATGTATGTTTGTCAACACTTATATAGCGCGTTGAGGAACCTCACAGTGTCGTCGTAACTCGACTACCTAGAGGAATTTATCGCATGGCAGATCGATAAACATGTGTCTTAAGATGAGCTGAAAATGTTTTCTCAGATATATGTGGCGGTAAAGTTCTAATTTGAGGTGGAAGACTGTTCCATGATTAAAACGTTCGTATAGGCTATATGACAGGAACAGGTGTGCTCGACTCGATGTACGACAGCACAGAACCAGCAGGTCCCAACGTATACACGCCGCAGAGCACAGTGTTCGTCGACCTGCCTGGGTTGATAAGGGAACACAGAGATCTGTATTCTGGGGCCGAACCCACCATCGATGCTCTGCCGAGGAGGAGGATTTTAAATGTATATCGACTCTCAAGCATATACGCTTACTACTGTGTTTACTATACATTTCCACACTATACTTTAAACACCGTTAATTGTTTAGAGCAATAAGAGAAGTCCTGTTTGCAGTGCTTTGGAGAGGTACCAACATGCGCTGTTAATGTCTTAACATACAAATAAATATATAAATGCATACATCCATACATATATATATATATATATATATATATTATATGTATACAAACTAAATCAACGGAAACTGCTTTTTGTTGTTACAGGGCAAAGGCTCGATGACAACATACTGGCTCCTTGGAAAACAAGAACCAGTTCAAGTTATCCTTAATATCTGAACAAGAAGGAAATACGACATATTCGAGCCTATTTATTAAGACTAAGAACAGGGTTAAGGACGCGTAAAGCCTCAGATTTTATCATTTATAGCGCGGCCTAGACTTACTGCTGTTCTTATCAATATAAATTCCAAATGTCTAAGAGAATATGTTGCGAATTATATCAAGAATAAAGCGCGATGTCGATAAACCGCTAAAGTTACTCGGTTGATTGAGTAAAATAAGAAAACCTTCTTATTTTGAAAGTTTCTATTCAGTTGAAATTGAATATTTGCATTCGAATTAGCTTTGAAAATTAAAGTAGAAAATATAGGTCAGAATGGCTGAATTTGACGCTTGTAAAACAGGCAGGCTCTCTTTCAAGTGAGGATTTGCGCCCCTTCTCTGGATTTTAAATCTAAAGATGTAATATTTAAAAACAATAATAAGTTAAATAATTAGAATATGTTATACCAACATCTGGATTTCTTGCTTAAAAACTTACACGAAGAATGCTTAGTGAAATGCACGATCCATCCGTGGCATACTTTTGATTTTGGCCTCCATCTGCCTTCGCTTATGAACTCGCTATAGCTTTAAGGGCAGCTGCAGCATTGCTTTCATTCGATATACTGTCATATACTAGGCAAAAAGACGTTGATGAATGCATTTGGAATCGTGTGATACAGGGAGGACACGGCAGACCAGATGATCTGATCTACTGGAGCATAGACATCTGTATGAATTAAGATTATATATTTACACTGATGTCTAGGGCTGGAAGCAGGATAAAGCTGTGTATGTCTTGACACCTCGGTTTGCAATCTTTCACAGTGCTGCCTTTGGGAAACTAATGTTACCAATGACAAATGTAAAGCCGTTCGCCTGGAGTGTGAAGGCCAATGAAACAATAGGCTGATTAGAGTAGCTACGATTTTCAACAGGACACACTGTGGTCGTTGAGTTTATCGTAACGGCATAGGCTCTGCTATTGTAGAAAAGTCGTCCCCTCTCTCCAGTGTCTCCCTCGTAGGCGCAGCTTCAATTTAAGTAAAAAACCTCCTGGGTATTATGATGAAACCGCTTTCCTGTTAAGATCTACATGCCCATGTTCGTGACTAGGAAGCTTGGGTATCATCGCCTCCAAGGCTTCACAACAGGACGGCTATTCTTTAGGTGGGTTTCGTTTCGAAAGAACACGTGGTTTTTGATCTTGAAACGTCGAAATGACTAAAAAGGTCATCATAAGGAATTCTGAAATTCTCTGAATGGCATATTAAATTTCTCAAAGACAGTTTAACTAGTAGTTTCAGTTTAACGACACTGTGTGATAGCAAAGATCGTTAGCGTCGCCCTCCTCCTTTATCCAGACTTGGGACTGGCACTACTAGAGTACGAGCAGTGGCGGAGTTACAGTTTAACTGCCGCCCAGATTGAAATAGTTGAGTAGGTCATAATGTAACGAATTGTTACCAGCGCTAAGTAAATTACTTTCACTGAGATCACGAAGTCAATGTTAATCGCTAGAGGCCACTGCGATAGTACTGTGCATTGCATGCCAGCCATAGATCTGCGGTAGGCGAGTCAACCAATGGGACGACTTCGCGCTCTCTGTACTCGTTCGTGATTGGCTAGAGGTTAGCGCGGGCGAACATTTGCGCCTTTGTCTTGGCCTGTAATCAGTTTCAGCCTAGACGTGGATGAGGTTGAAAGAAATTTGTGTCCTTAGAGCTAATTTTGGCGCGAATTGCTCCTAACTGCGTAATAAGGGATTTTAAGATTAAAACGACGGAAATTATCAAAAGTCGGGGATAATCTTTCATCGTAACTACATCTTTGAAGATTGGGCGTCGAATTTATCGATGGGCGTTCGATATTTCTTCGAATTTGGGAACTTTGACAAAATTACTTGGAGGCTACGATTTCAATGGAAATTGGTGCAATGGAGCTCCAGTGATGTTTGATATCTTTGACGTGGAATGATATTTACTGGATTTGGCTGAAATTGCAAATATTGGCAATTGGGAGGAATATTTCTTGAAAGTTCAGGGAGTACAACCCTTTTTCTTTTGAGTCGTATATTGAAATCTCCAGCGATAGTTAGATATATGATCGTTAGATTAGATACGTATAAGTTTATTGTGAAGCGATAAGTCGATAGGTTAAACTCATGTGCTATATAAATGTACACGTTAACTTAGTAAGGAAACCTACAGCGATAGTATAAGGTTATCTATGCCATTGTACAAAGATAAGTCGATAGGTTAGGTCACTTGCGCTATATAAATGCTAATGAACATACGGCGATAGTATAAGTCGATAATTTCATTTCTGTTTTATTAAATAATTATAATGGATCAAGATATCTTTTCTGATGACGAAGTTGTTCGAATAGGTGACGTATTGGAAAAGCTTGAAGAGCGCCAGGCAAGCCAAGAATCGATGTTAGGAACATTTGTAGAGCGCCAGACAAATCAAGACTCTATATTAAGTGCATTGGTTGAATCCCAACGAACCTTTGTAGAAACTCAAAGGGCATTTATAGAACGCCAGTCGACTCAAGGATCGATACTAAGTACATTTGTAGAGCGCCAGACAAATCAGGAAACGCTCGTAAGTGCACTATTGGAATCTCAACAGACCTTCATGGAAACTCAACGAGTATTTATGGAGCGCCTGTTATCAGCTAGAGTCCCTGAGAGAAGAGAACAGAAAGAAATTGAGTCTGTTGTGAGAGCGCCGAACCCTAGTGAGGGCTTGACACTAAGCCCTGCTGCGCCAGCAACGGAAGCCGCGGACATGCCACCCGTCATCCTTGGTAGAAGAATGCCTCAGAGACAACCGGAAGTGAAGCCTCGCTCTCGTCCTAGTAATAAAAGGCGGCAGCGGTTGCTACAGACAGAAAGAAAGGAGCAGGCCCACAGCGCTAGCAAGCTGGGTTCAAATCCAGGGCTTGTATACTCCTTAGATGTTCTCTCACAACAGCGCGGGCAGTCGCTAGAGGGCGACGCGCACGCTACAATAAACGCAGACACTAATCGGCAGGATGGTCAGTCGGTCAACCAGTCTCTCGGTCAGTTAGTCATTTAGTCGGTCAGTCGGTTGTAGTAAGTCAGTCAGTGGTCACTTGGTCAATACTCAGTCTTAAGTCAATCAATTAAATCAGTGGATCAGTTAATCTGACAATTTGTCAGCTCTCTGTAAATTTCGAACTCGTGCCGATGCAAACTCAAACGTTCGACAGATGTCAGTAGCGATTTAAAATCCCTGGAAATGGTGATCCACAACAAACCCTATTCGCGGATCTCTACCTATAATTAGATGCACCGAAATATTAACATAGTTCAGTATTAATGAAACGTAGAAACTGTTATACAGACACGTAATGTAACGTAGAAACTGTAACACAGACATGTAACGCAACCTTAATGAAAACTTAAATCAAATCAACTAACTCTTTTTTTATTAGAATACACACAATACACACACAATCGATGTTAATAATCAAGATAAGATCCATCCAACAAAGTCATATGATCATCAATCATTTGAGAAAAGGTAAACTGAATGGAAAATTCTATAACAAGTGTATTTCTAATGGGATGCCACTAAAGGGCAAGGCCCGCTAAACTGTGGCACCCCAATGGCCCGCTAAACTGTGGCACCCCAATGGATCACTGGCCGAGCAGATTGTTGGTAACGACTCGACAGTGTGATTTATATAGTGTGTCTGTTCATTTAAAAAAAACTTAGCTAGAACTTAATTAATATGAATCTAATGTTTAAATCAGAATTCAACGCAATCTGTGATGATCAATCACATTACAGATATCACTGTGGTTCATGAAGAAAGTAGTATATAATTACCATCATTATGAGCCTTTTTGAAAAAGCTTAATAAGCCCGAAATACCGTGAGTCTAAAAGATTAAAGAGGGAGTGGCCTATCCCTTCCCAATGGGATGCAATCTAATTAGCTTTTTAAACTTGTGCATTTGTGATATCAGGGTAAGTTCTTTAGGTAGTGCATTCCAAAGGGTGGGGCCAATACATTTAATAGAGAATCGCTTAAGGTTTATACGTGTAAATTCCGTGCGATAATCAGTTGCCATTAATAATAATAATAAAATAATAATAATATATTCGTTTATTGACAAACTGACTGACAGACCGCAGTAAGTAACATTGAAACTTATTACAATTATCAAGATCTTATAAAACACACGTCTTGGAAGCCTGTTAGGCGCCCGCTCATTTTACAGCTGCCCCTAGGGAATGAAAGGCTGAGTCGACTTATAGGGAGCTTGCAGGTATCGATCCGCGTCTTTCAAGATCTGTGTTCTTCGAGCAAGAGTGCTACCATTCATCTATCCCACTCCCTAATCCTCCGATACTTAGATAAGCTGACACCAAAACAATCAGATGAGTTTTTCCGTATTTTGTCAATCTCTGATACTGTGAATGGAACTCGTCTTCTGCAGAATTGGATCCAATTGGGCCCATGGTTACGCATAATAGACTCCAGTTGCCCACTGCCAGGATGATGATATACTTGTTCCAGGCAAGTTCCTAGTCCTATGCCTCAGATTTTAGTGCAAACTACGAATCCGTATATTTTGACAGACTGTATCTATCAAGAGTGGCCGAGTCACCTTCCACAATTCGTTATTTTGCACATCGCAGCAATCTAATCTACTCTTCAGTGGAATGGCATTGGTAGTTAATCGTCTCAAACTGGAGATGGCGGATGACAAAAATTCTGCACTTTTTAATGACTTCATCTGCTATAGGCCTATAGCCTAATTAGACAGAAGTTGATAATTTTCACGCAATTTCAGCGTTAAAGAATAGCTTTTCAGCAAAAACCGACAGAATAGCTGTAGTGAAATTTAAAACGTAATTTATACAAGGTTTGTAGTGAAAAGAAGGGCAAAACGTTCGCTCAGACGAAATACAAATATCACTAGCAGAGTATTCATTTAAGTTTAATAAGTTTCTGAAGACGCGATAGCGATTTATAGGAAATAATTAATTGTGCCATATGCACCATACTAAAATTTTCTATTGCCAGACGTCGAGCTGATTCTCTCCTTCTTCGTTTTCTTCCTCTTCCTCTCTATCTCCGTCTCCCTTTCTTCTTATCGTCATCTTCTACTCATTTCTTCTCTTTGCCTTCCTTCATCATCGTCATCTTCACTTTCTGTTTTCTTCTTCTTATTCTTTTCCATCATCTTCTTCTTCTGACTCTTCTTCATCTGACTCTTCTCCTCGTCATCTGTTCCTCCTTGTCACGCAGTCTGTCCTTCCTTCAGTATGTTCCTATCTCAATACTTACACACATTCACATACATCGAACATACACACATACGTACATACATACATACATTTATTATTACATACATGCACACATATACGTGCATACATGCATACATTAATACATACATATTACATACGTACATACACATATGCTCGCAACACATACATGATACATGTATCTGAACATATATGCAAACAGAAATAAAAAAAATACTTACATACACACCAAGAAACATACTTAACAAGAAACACACATACATACATACGGTCGTAGGTATGTAAATACGCGCAAACACAGGCCTAAATGAACACATAATGCATACTTTATCCATGGTGTGGAAACCACACATAGGAGTTTGAGAAAGAGAGATAAAGACAAAGATGGAGAGACAGAGCTCGAGAGAAAAAGAGCGACGGGCTAAGTCAGAGACCTCAACTGTGCGCGTGGGTTTGGCCAGAGAGTGTTGCTTTAGCCTGACCGCTGTTGTCAAAACCAAACAAGGTCATGCTGTTTCCGCATATCTTACAATATAGACTTACAGACACCCCTTGAAGCATCATCATTGTAAAAGCGACGATTTCGACCATGTACCATTGACACTGACAATACATACACAGAGTCGAGAATATAAACATCTCTACAACTCCCGAGACGAGTCTTCGTTCAACTGCGGCTCCTTCGGTTGGGCCACTCCTACTTGGCGGTCGGTTGACCATCCAAGTGAGTGCAGCCGACCACCTTCCAACTCTGGCGACCAGGCTACATTACAACATTCGTTACAGCAGCTCCACTCATCTACGCAGACACACACCGGCCTACATACACGCATACAGTGCGACACAGATATATAACAGACTGCCTTGGTGCCTTGTTAACGAAATCCAGTGTAATTTGATGTCTCATATATGATGCCTTTTATTACCATATTATTGCGCTAAATGAGCAAAACGACAATCAATCAGGTATGCATGAATTCATAAGCTAAAGCAGAAGTCTACGTTGATCGCATTAGAACGGATACAAAGCAACGTGTCGACCTGTGACTGCTGTGTACGTTCCGCGGCCGACAGCTGCATGCACTTTAGGACGGATTTTGCTTGTTGACGGTTTGTCGGATGCCCTACTAATCGGCGATAATGTAGGCTGTAATGGGTCTATTTGCGCCTGTGATGCTTTTAGGGAGCACGAGTTTACCTGTGGGCTGCTGCTGCTGGTGGTGGTGGTTGTGGTGGTGGTGGTGGTGGTAATACCGGTGCTACTGTTGCGCGTACGGTGATACATTGATCGCTTGTCGAAAATCTCGCGTATCTCTGATTTTCGTGGAGATTAACAACAGTTTTACAGGTTTCGTTTCGTGAAGAAAATCTCCGATTCCATTTCTGTCACGTTTTCTGTCCATCTTCCTTTGTCTGCCTGTCACACTGAGTATCATTCTGGTTGCCTGCTTGTCTGTGCCGAACTGTTGTTGAATCTGTGCTCATGTTGGTGCTTGTGTTTGCATGTCTTGTCTGGCAAATGGCCATCTGCAAGACGTCATGTCAGTCCGCGTATCTGTCTGCCTTTCTTCCTACCCGCCTTTCAGTCTGTGCCCGTATGTCTGTATGCCTCTGTGTCTATCTCTCTCGAATTACCTGTAACATACTGGCAAATATTTGCGTGCTCATATGGGCGTGTGGCCGCGCCAGTCTCGTGTTTGCCAGCGACAAATATGCCACTCTTCTCCGCTGCTCCTATAGCCACATGGCTATTTAGAGCCATATGGCTGTCGTCGATTGGCGCAGCCATGAAGCGAATGCTCTGTCGTGGAGATGGAAGGAAGGAAGTAGGGACGAACAACGACACGCCACGTATTTCTCTTCTGAAGACTCTCAGTCTCTGTATTTGTCTGTACGTCTCTTTCTCCGCCTGTTCGTCCGTCCGTCTACCTGTTTCATTGTCTTCGTCATGTTTAGTTACTTCAGATTATGATGAATCAGCGTTTTGACTGAGGAAAACGTGTAGCATCAGGCGTGTAATGTGCAGTCAAGCAATAAGTATGACATGTAATTAGGTATACGTGCATTGCTTCATTCATTCATTCATTCATTCGTGTATTTATTTAGCACCTCTTCAAGAGGGCTACTCAGAGGTGCTCCCGACTCCAGCACGGCCAAAAAGACAGTTTTCAATCGAGCGTAGAACGCATTAGAGGGAGTTCTGGGGAGCAGGCGCAGATCCAGGGGGAGCCCGTTCCATGACGTCGGACCCACCACTGAAGAAGCACGGTTCTGCATGGTGACAGTGCGGGCAAAAGGCACAATGAGTATCCTCTTCCCCGAAATGCATAGATTAACTTTGCAGTAAATGACTAGTTAATAGGTAAGCAAGTAAATATAATAATATATCCTTTGTTAACAATTGCTAATCGCACTTTGGTGTGCAGACACCTACTTAACACAGTTAATCTTTCGAGATTATGGGTTCTGTTATGCTAACTAACTACCTGCAGAGCAACTTACCATCCATTACCTGATCTTACCTGTCCATTACCCTTCCATTACCTGAAGCAAGGTGTATGGCTAATAAATTTAATAATTTCTTCACAGCGTGTTGATCTATCGTTAGCTGCTTTAATTCCGTACAGAAGTGTCTCCTGTAATACATTTCTTAACGAACCAACCTTGAATTCCTTTAGAATCTGTCCCACATCACCTGAAGAAATTCTAAATGTGGCACACTCGTTTCGTGTTACAAACAGTGTAGTCCTGCTGATATAGATCCCTGCATTGCTAGTTGTGCCTTATATGTACACTGTTGCAGTGCCTTTGTCGGAAGCAGTGAATTGTATTGTATTGTATTGTATTGTATTGTATCTAAATATTTATAAATTGCTACTTCTCTACAGGCATTGTTCCATCAGGAATAAAAATTGCTAAAGTAGTTCTGTTCTGTTTTCTCCTCCGTCAGGTATACACCGACGATGAGGCTTCGACCAGACGTCTCCAAGTCTCTCTGTCTCTGATCTTATCCATAGCGTCTCTCATATCCATTCCTTGTGCTTTCAGATCCTCCATGACATTGTCCATCCATGTCTTTGTCTGTCTTCCTCTGCTTCGCACTCCCTCTACGTGTCCGTAGAGCGCCATTGCTGGTAGTCTGGTGTTGTCCATTCTTGTCACATGACCAAACCATGTGAGTCTTCTTTTCCTGATCTTGTCTATCACTGTTTCTTTTTGATCCAACTCCTTTCTGATCACTTCGTTGCGGATTTTATCCCTTCTAGTTCTGCCCCTTATTCTTCGCAGCCAGCTCATTTCTGCTACGAGCAACCTCCTTTCGTCTTCTTTGCGCAGGCACCAGCACTCGGCGCCGTACAGCAGGACTGGGATGACAAATGTTCTATATAGTTTCAGCTTTGTTTCTATCGATATGTTGTGTGTTTTCCAGATCTTATTCAATTTCCCGAACATTGCTGACCCAAGTCCAATCCTGCGCTTTATATCTCTTGTGCATTGCCCATCTTCTGTTATTAGGCCTCCTAGGTATACAAATTCTGTCACTTGTTCTAACATCTCGTTTTCCAGCGTAACTTCTAGCTCCTCGTGTTGTCTCCCAATGGTCATTGCTTTTGTCTTTTGCGTGTTGATTTTTAATCCAAATCTCTTACTACTCTCCTGTACTCTGTCAGTTAGCCTTTGTAATTGTCCCTGCGATTCTGAGACCAGGTCGATGTCATCTGCAAATCGTAGGTTGTTAATCAGCTGTCCATTGACCAGGACGCCGGCCTTTTCCGATCTCTTCGCAAAGCTCATCATTGCTTCCAGGAGCATGTTGAACAGGTCCGGTGATAATCCACATCCTTGTCTCACACCTACCGTGACTCTGAACCACTCCGTTAACTCCCCGTCTACTCTTACTGCGCTCATCGACTTGCTATACAAATCCTCCAGCAGCAGCACCAGTTCCTCCGGGACTCCGTAGTTCCTTAATACCTGCCACAGCCCCTCTTGCCATACACTATCGAACGCCTGTTTGAAGTCTATGAAATTGTTATACAGAGTTCTATTCTGGCCGAAATACTTTTCTGACAGTTGTCTAATTACAAACAGCTGGTCTATTGTTCCTCTTCCAGCTCTGAATCCCTCCTGTTCCTCCGCCAGTACCTCCTCGACATATCGCCTCAGACGCTGTTGCAGTACTCGGGTGTATACTTTCCCTGGGATGCTCAGTAGGCTAATTCCCCTGTAGTTGCTGCATTCCTTCCTGTCGCCTTTCTTGTGCACTGGTATAATCACAGCTCTTCCCCAATCCTCTGGGCATTTCTTTTCCTGATATACTTTATTGCATAGTGTATGCATCATTTGCACTGAGCATTCATCTCCAGCTTGTATCATTTCCGCCATGATGTTATCTTCTCCTGGTGCTTCCTGGCCTTCAGTCTCCATATAGCTGTCTCTACCTCACTCTCAAGGATATCCTCCATATGTTCCTGTTGGTTGCTTCCTGGTAGCTCATCTAATAGTGTCATATCCACGGGATTACTTTCATTGTATAGTTCTTCATAGTATTGTTTCCACCTACTTTTGATTTCGTTTGTATTTTCCAGCGTTTTTCCCTCCTTGTCCTTTACTGTCACGGATTTTGATGTAACCGTACCGCAGATTTCGTTAACTACCTGGAACAGTTTTCGAGTGTTCCGGTTTCCGGCGTGGCTCTCTACCTCTTTGCATCTGTCCTCCAGCCATTGTTCTTTACACTGTCTTGCCTTCTTTTTAATCTCTCTAGTCAGCTTGTTGTATCCTTTCCTGTTTTCCTCGCTCTGTGTTTTTGTTGCCCTCCGGTCTCTTCTCTGGTTACTCATATCAAGAACCTCCTGTGATATCCATGGAGCCCTCTTTTGTTGTTTCCTATAGCCTATTACTTGCTGCGCTGCTTCCGTATAGATGGTCTTAACCTCTCTCCATACTTCTTCTGCTGTGTTCAAGTCCTCTGTGTTAGCCCTCCTCCACTTGTCGTGTAACAGGTTGCTGTACTGTTGCCTGGTCGTTCCCTCCTTGAGTTTTTCTACATCAAATCTTCTTCCCAGTCTTTCCTTGTTGATTGTTTTCAGCTTTAATCTTATTCCGGCCATTACCAGCTTGTGGTCCGAGGCTATGTCTGGTCTGGAGAATGGTCTGCATGTTGATACACTGCTTTTCCATCTGTTGTTTACCAGTATGTAGTCTATCATGTTTCTTGTCCTTCCATCTGGTGATTCCCATGTCCACTTTCTTTTGGCTTTCCTTTGGTAGAATACAGTGTTCATTACTGTGAGGTTGTTGGTTAGACAAAAGTTAAGTAATCTCTCCCCTCTTTTGTTTTCTGTTCCATATCCGAACTTTCCCAGTGCTCCTCCCCATGTCCTCCAATCGCTTCCTACCTTTGCATTGAAATCTCCCATAATTATGACTAGGTCTTGGCTGGGTGTATCCCGGATCGCGCTTTGCAGTGCTGCGTAGAATTCTTCTATTGCCTCCTCTGTCGAATCTGATGTTGGTGCATATACCTGAACGATTGTCGCCTTTCCGCAGGATGTCCTAAACCTCGCCTTTACAATGCGTGGTCCTATTGTGTTATATCCTATCATCGCTTTGGCCATCTCCTAAAGTAGTACCCGTATTTAAATCAGGAAATAAGGAAGATGTTACTAATTATAGGCAAATTTCTGTATTGTCTTTCTTCTCTGGAGTTTTGAAAAATCGATGTATGAATGCATGTGTGTACATGACAAAATGAATATTTTATACTCTTCTTGTGCTGTCGGCTCTAGGAGCCCTAGCGATCGTCATGACACACAGTCTCCTTTGCCGTCTTGCTACTTCCCCAGTAGCCCTTGAGTCGCGCTCCGGCCTGGGAGTCCCACCATCAGCGCTCCGGCCTGGGAGTCCCACCATCAGCGACCATCGGCGTGGTTTGGTGTGTCTCATGACGATTTTCTTGGCATGTTAACAGGGGTGGTTTGCCATTGCCTTCCCCTGGTTTTGCCTGCCGTGCCCGTTCGTTCCCCTTCCTTTGGAAGGGTACCAACAGTTCCCCTTCCTTTGGAAGGGTACCAACAGTCCGCACCACGTGAAGGTGGGCACGGAGGACTTTGGTTCACCAGCCCAGGTCGGATCCGAGTCTACGCTCATGAGAGACGTCGGTCAGGTTGCCTCCCTGCTTTACTCTGCAACAGAGTGACTGGTGAACCTTTGCTCAACAATAAAGATTTACATCAGCTCACTGTACAGCTATGCCAATGCTAAATATGTATGAAATTTTTTTATAGGTTATTGACAAAATTGTGTTTCAATATGAATATTTGACTTGGCCAAAGCTTTCGACACTAAATCATAGCATTTTGCTAAGAATACATGAGACATGAGACATATGGTGTGCGAGTGATATTGCACTTTGTTGGTTTAGAAGTTTTTATTACTCCCTACTTTATCCGTATTTCTCACTAGCAGGTTTACCCGGCGTTGCCCGGGGTTATAAGTTTCAATCCCTGTAGCGAATAAGCAACAAATTTAGGTATAAGTTTAAATGCGTGTAGCGAATAAGGAAGAAATTTAGGCGACCTGTGGGGGACACTGCTTCGCAGTGTTGTGTATGCCTTCTGGCGTACAGCGGAGACTGCTTCACAGTCTTGTATACGCCTTCTGGCGTCTTGCGACCTCTGCCGTGGACTGACTGCTTCGCAGTCGCCCTCTGGCGACGACTGCTTCGCAGTCTCCCGTGGACTGACTGCTTCGCAGTAGCCCTGTGGCGGCGACTGCTTCGCAGTCTTGGAGGCCCTTGTGGCGTCTGGCGACCTTAGGGGGAGACTGCTTCTCCCGTGGACTGACTGCTTCGCAGTCGAAGAGGGTGAACCCGGCGTTGGCGGGTGAAAGAAAACGCCAGAAATCTAGCCGTCACTGCCCTTAGTAAAGCAGAGTCCTTGAACATAAAATTTTGCTGTAAAACGATGAATATAGTTCGAATCGATCGAAATAAAATTTTGTGGGAAAGTAAACAACGCCGTTATTAATGACGTTGGGGAATACCGGCGCCATAAATAGAAGCGCTTTGCAGTGGAAGCGTGAGGGACGGTCGGTTGGGTAGAGTTTTGGGGGATTTTCACCATGTTAGCGTTCAATAGGGGGTACGCGAACCCCTCCACTGGGTGTCCGGTGCCGAGGCCGACACAGTAGTGATGGTTTCGAGTGAAAAGGTGCAAAATTGTACAAGTTAAGCCCGGTCAAACAGACAGAGAGACAGACAGAGAGACAGACAGACAGACACACAGAATTCTCGCTTTATTTATATAGATATTGCAACATAGCATGGGCATCAAATTATCCATCCCAGCTAAAGAGATCAACTATACTGCAGAAACGCGCAGTACATGTTATTGCAGGATCACCTCTCTACTCTAGTACTGGACAATGTTTCAATGATCTGAATATTCTCAAAATTGATTGTATTAGCAAATTACAAATTTATGAATTTATGCTCCGGTATAAGCACCTCCAACTTTTCTCTTTGTTTAATGATTATTTTCCAACTTCTC
This sequence comes from Allolobophora icterica, assembly GCA_963556255.1. Lineage (NCBI taxonomy): Eukaryota > Metazoa > Annelida > Clitellata > Crassiclitellata > Lumbricidae > Allolobophora > Allolobophora icterica. Next base: position 40,183,886 of record OY744608.1, on the reverse strand, counting down.
TTGAATGCCACATCTATTTCACTAGATCAGAAAATAAGTACCATCAAGGGCTCGCTCGCACAAATCTAGTTTGCACTCATTTAGAACATGTGCGTACCTATTTGAACACGATCTCCAGTAGCTAATACATGTAAGTCCCAGATGTTGCGCTTCAGTTAGGATATTTTAAGTTGATCTTTCCTCAGTTGTATTATGTTAATGGCGACCCCATCAAGCGGGACTTTAGGCCTTTCGGATCTCTATTGCAGAGATATTGTATGCTGTTATAAAGATGTTAGAATTGGGTTTAAGAAACGAGTGAAATGAAAATGATTGAATCTTACTTTTAATTGTAACTTGTATACCTCACTTTGCTTTACATTGCCATACCACGAACTAGATTGACAAATAAAGTAGATTGCCTTTATTAAATTGAATAGGAAATGTATAAGCCTTCCAACGAGCACTGCGTCATGAGTAGGACCTATGCATATGGCATTGAGTTTTCTGTGTATGTTTTGTTCGACATTTAGTATCCAGGCATGCATCTCGTCTTTGATTTTAACTCGATTCCTTTGTTTAGCTTTCCTTGTAATACAGTGTCAGTTTTCACCCGTTTTGCGTTCTCTATTACTATAGGAGCTGCGTGAACACGAGTACGACCTGTATGACTCTTATTAAGCATGCCGCAATCTAAGCCTGGATGACGAAGGTCGTGTTGTTTTGAACTTCAGTCAATAGCACATTCACGAGCCGTATGACCAGTCTTCAATATGCCTTCAGAGTGGGTTGGCAAAGATTGCGGCATCTATAGCCACACTACCGTTCGGTGCTGGAAGCGTACACCTTCACGAACCTCTAAACAGCCGGTGTCCTGGCGCTAACCTCCCACCTTTTAGTGCTCCGAACAATATCAGCGAACATCTCCTCCCTGCCACGAAGTATCAGTCCTGCCAACATCCGCTAGACGTTTGCAAACTCATATGGCCATAGTGCTGCTGAGCACAGGTTGAGTGGCGCCATAGCAAGTACTGATGATGTAATGTAATATGTATTATAAACATTTGTAAAGCGCTCCTCGCAGCATAGCTATTCAGAAGCGCTCTCAACGTGATAGGCTCGTGTTAAAAGAAAGGTCTTT
>OY744608.1:40030266-40177766 GCA_963556255.1 Allolobophora icterica | reverse complement strand
AGAGTTTAAGTAAAAAAAAGTCGTTGATAGATTCATGCTTGATGCTTGTGGAAATTGTTATGTCGATCTCTGAAGTGCTAATGGAATTGAACTGTTTATTATTTATTATCCTAAAAGATGAAGATTACATGTCTTGACTTCACGCTACTCTAACACCGGCCGAGTCAACGGTTCAACGGTCTCATCGATTTACACCTCGGAAGTCGAAGACACGTACGTACATACGTATCACGTACGTACATATAGAAACGCATGTACATACATATGTATGCATCCATATGCATGAATACAAACACACTTTCATACAAGCCTACTACATACATACTCGTTGGGTGAGTGTTTATTTGCCTGGCATGTTCGGAGCTGTAATCGATTTTCGATCGATACCGTATTACGATGATCGAGGAGGCGACCATTTAGGATGGATGTAATTCAGCGAATAGTTCGTTTAAACAGAGCAGCTCTGCCTTGGCGCTGGTCTATCCACGCACTGCCCTTCCCTCTCCACCCGCTGCCCTTCCCTCTCCACCCGCTGCCCTTCCCTCTCCACCCACTGCACTCTTCCCTCTTCCACTTACTCTGTCGTCGTTGTCGCTGGCTGCGTCCATAATCGCCGACGATGGATGGTGCACTGCTGAGCCTGAGGCAGAGCGACGAGCATCTTTCAGTCGTGTGAACGATGCTACGGTTGCAGCGGCTGAGGACGCTGGCGGGGAAGGAGGGAGGGAGGGACGAAGAGAAGGGGTCGTCCGTCCAGCCAGCCAGTCACCCTCAGGGTCAAGTCCGAAATCGGTGTGATATTCATAGATCTTGAGATTGCGTTTAGACGCTGCAGCTTCAGTCGGGCAGGTGGAGAGGGAGGGAGGGGTTAGAGGTTGGGGGGTTCTGTGTCCAAGGGCAATGGATGCGACCGGGGTGACGCTTTCAATTATGGCGACCACGTCGATGGTCAGCAGACAGGGCCCGATCAGTGAGAGCGGTCAGTGTGGTCAGCGTAAATGCGACCATTCAGCGTGGTCAATGTATACGCTCACGAATGGTCAATTGCGCCAGTACGAAGAGTGCATTCTGGATCCACAGCACGTACGTGTATGTGTGTATCTGAAAATTTATATGGCGCTCTTCGTTCAGCGTCTCTCAGTGTAGTCTATGCAGTGTAGACTCTAGCCTGACGAGCGTATACGAGGTATTTCCAGACATAAATACATTCGCCACTCGACAAACTTATACAGCTGCGCAGAATAAGTTTCCGATAATACACAGTCATACACACATACAGGCAGACGTATACACGAGGACTCCTAGGGACATTCACAAGCACTCGTAAAGCAGGCACGTATTCGAGTAATTCTGTAATCAAGTAAACCTTGTTTACAAACTAGGCGGACGGATGAGGAGGCTGAGAAGAATTCCTTCCAGTGTCAGCCGTCATCTGCATCCGGTTCTTGCATGCCATCCTCCTTCAACATCAAAGGCAGCACCGGATGGGTCTGGTGCCAACGAGTACTCTTTGATGTCACCGATCGCAAAATCCGCTGCGGCATTTGCTGCATCGCTAGTTGACAACGTATGGACTCTAGGAATTTATTCCCAGTGATAGGTGGAGGCAGCAGTGATTCTGTACGTACGTATGTATGTATGTATGTATGTATGTATGTATGTATGTATGTATGTATGTATGTATGTATGTATGTATGTATGTATGTATGTATGTATGTATGTATGTATGTATGTATGTATGTATGTATTTATGTATGTATGTGTGTGTATTTATGTATGTATGTATGTATGTATGTATGTATGTATGTATGTACGTATGTATGTATGTATGTATGTATGTATGTATGTATGTGTCGCGGTCGACTCCTTCGATCGCAACGACGAACCAACGAAGGAACTATTAAAAGATCTTTATTTAAAAATAAAGTCGATTAAGTGTAGAGTAAGTCAACTCGTCTATCAAATATCACAATCGTAGACAGCACACAGGTTGGCTGGTCTCGATTGAACGTCACACGACCAATGTTTCAACGTTTACAAATCTTCGTCAAAAGGCCCTTAATGTACATCAGGTCTATCTTATATAGAGTTCTCCCGGATTCCAGAACGTTCTGTGACGTCACTGTACTTTTCCCTGGAAAGTCCTACTGAACACGTATATCCTTGTTGCATGCACCGAATTAATGTTGACAGCTTGCTGCAGAATTTTCCGTGCGATGTAAACAAGCTTGTTGACGCGTCGGTTTTCTTCCCTTGATGCATGCACCCGCGTAGACCGCGACATTCCCTCCGCCCTCAGATGATGACACGTCTTCAGCACCATCTCGAACGGGTCATCACGATCAAGCCGGGCCTCCAGACTCCATCTCGACACAGCATATACAAACAAAACAAAACACATCAGTCACTCAATTTATCTATACAATTTGCGGGCTTGATCCTTGTGTGTCGGGCCATTTCCCCCCCTCACCATCCGAGTCACAACCGAGAGAGGAAATCAGCCACCGTGTTCTGACGTCCAGGACGATATCGAAAGTCCACGTTAAACTCTTGCAATGCTAACGCCCAACGAGTCAGTTTCGCACTCTTAGGGCTTGCATCTGTGAGATAAGACAAAGGATTATGATCTGAATAAATGATTATCTTTGATAAGAATATCCATGACTTGAATCGTTTAAGTGCCCAAATTACTGCGAAAGCCTCTCTCTCAATTGTAGACCAATGCATCTGTGTATCTGTAAGTTTAAGGCTAGCAAAAGCAATTGGTTTTTCTTGACCTTCTTCGGTCCACTGAAACAAGCAACACCCGACCGCGGTGGCACTTGCGTCAACACTTAAACCAAATTCCTTAGTGAAATCAATGGTATGCAACTGTGTAGCTTTACTGAGATCATCCTTTAACTTATCTAGTGCTTCTTGATGCTTTTGCTCCCAAGGCACCTTCGTAGGTATGTTATCTCGTGTTAAATCAGTTATTATCCGTGCTTTTTCAGCTAAAGCAGGTATAAAACTTCGAAAGTAACTGAAAAAACCCATAACCTTTCTAACTTCTTTCTTTGTTGTTGGAGGATGGATATCATTGATCGTAGCGATCTTACCTGGATCAGGTTCAATACAACCTGACCCTACTATATGGCCAACAAACTTTATTTTGTTTTGTGCAAAATTACATTTTCTTAAATTCAAAGTGAGTCCTGCTTCCTCAATAGTTTGCAAGAATTTCTCTAGATGTTCTAAATGGTCATTCCAATTCATTGAAACCACTGCCATATCATCGACGAATGGTTCGGTAAAACTTCGCACTGGATGTAAAACTTGGGTCATAGCACGAATAAAGGTATTGCTAGCGGACTTGAGTCCAAACGGCATCCTTGTGAACTCAAAAAGTCCTGCATCACATACGAATGCCGTAAGCCATCGATGTTCTTTCCGAACTGGAATTTGCCAATACCCCGATTTCGCGTCGAAAACACTAATAAACTTTGCCCGTCCCACCTTTTGTAAGACGTCAGCAATGTCTGGGGTCGGGTAACAATCACCTAGAGAATATTTGTTAACATGGCGATAATCAATTGCCAATCGAACGCCATTTTGACCTTTGGGTCCCTTTAAAACGCAAACTACCGGACTGGCCATTTCACTTTTCGATGGTCGAATGATGTCTAATGCCAACATTTCTTCTATCTGGCGTTGTACTTCAGGTTTAAGTAGCTCAGGTACTTTATATGCCCTTAAACGCTTAGGAGTGAAATCATGAGTTATCTTAATTTCATGTTCTAATACTGGACAATACCCAGGCTTATCCACAAATACTGCCGTGTGCCGATCCAAAACTTCAAAAAGTTGCTTCTGTTCCTCTTGCGAAAGATGCGCTATAATCAGAGGATCAATTCGCTTACTCGGGCTTATTTGTTCACGTTCTTCCTGATCTACAACCTCTACTATACCAAATTCTTCATCTTGATCAACAATTACTGAACAGCTATTGATCATCGCTTGTTCGAGTCGTTCATGGTATCGCTTGATCTTATTTGCGTGTAAATGTCTTTGTTTTCCCTCTATTTCTACTATATAAGAATATGGGGATTTGACCTTGACTACGGTAGCAGGTCCTTGCCATCGACTATAAAATTTAGAACTACCAAAATCTGGTGCTAATACTGCTACTTTATCTCCAACTTCGTATTTTCTGTCAGTACTACGCAAGTTATAATAATCTGCATACCGCTTTGTTTCTATATCACTATAGTAATCTGCATAAACTTTCGCGAATTCGAGGTTTTCCTTCAGTGATTGGAGATACTCTTCGGGTGATTTACCTAAGTTAAGAGGTACTTTTCGTTCGCCAGCCCACGATTCCTTCAACACACTAAGTGGACCCCGAGGAAGAGTTCCATAAACCATAGTGAATGGCGAAATATGAGTCGTGCCTGAAGGTTTTTCTCTAAGGCTCCACAGAACAAACGGTAACAATTGGTGCCATCCACGAGGATCAGATTGAGCAAGCTTAAAGATCATGGTTTTCAAGCTTTGGTTGCATCTTTCAACCAATCCAGCTGCCTCAGGATGTCCAGGGGTATTAAATCTGGGACTACAACCCATTCGCCGCAAGAATTCTTTCGTCAAACGACTGGTAAAGTTGGTACCACAATCAGAACTGATGATCCTTGGAATAGAAAAAGTTGTAAAAACTTGCAACAGAGCTTCACAAACTCCCTTTGCATTCAGCGATCTAAGAGGATACGCCATCGGCCAACGAGAAAATTTGTCCACCAGAACCAAAGCATAATTGTATTGGGGTTTCGATTTGTTGGATTCTCCAGTCACTACCATAGGGCCAATACAATCCATATTTAGATGGTTAAAACAGAGTTCATCCGCCCTCGGAATAGGAGTGATCGGGACTCGATCTGCCACTTTAACTGGAGTTCTTAGTTGACAAATTTGACAAGACGCACAATATTCGCGAATCCTCTCATCCATTCTTGGAAACCAAAAGTTTAATTTGATCCTGGCTCTCGTTGCCTTAAAAGCCATGTGCCCAGCACATGGGGCATCGTGTGCTACTCGCAAGACAACCTCGATTCTATCTTCCGGTAAACATAATTGATTAACCTTATGTCCCATAATTTCCCCTTTGTGGTACAGGAGGTTATTATCTATAAAGAAATTATTTTTATTCTGTCTCGCTTGTTGCCAGCAAGGTATAAGACTGTGACAATTCTGTTGCTCACGCAATAAAGTATCATTATTCGCTACTCCCTCATCAGACTTGAACTCTGTTGACTCAACATCAAGAAAATTATCTGAATCATCAACTAGTTGCTCCTGAGAATATTCATTCACTTCTGACGGCAAGGATTCGTTGCTGTTAACTTCTAAGTTATCTTCTTCTGCCCCTTTATTTATTTGTACACATCGATCTACGCCAGCTACCATCACTACATATTGCGAACTATCCCTTAATAGGTCCACAACATGGGGTGTCAAAATAACCCGTTCATTTAGTTCAGGGACTGCAGCGAACATGACGCACAGAGATGGCGCAATGTTCGTCGTTCCTTCCATTGAATTAGCTAATTTCATTTGTAGGTATACTACATCTGCCTTACATCCTTCTCCCTGAAAACCAATTATATTAATCCGTTTAATCACGGGTAAGTTTAGTGACTCAATTAATTTCTTATCAATACAACAAATTTCTGCTCCTGAATCAGATAATGCTGGCTGAGAAGGGAGATCTTCAATCTGTACATTGATATACGACCTCTCGTGTAATCCATCAATACTATTCTCGTATACCCTTACAGCAGTTTCCAACCCTATTGGTTTAGAATTATCCAATAAATTCCCTTGCTTTACCTGTTCAGGTATCTCATGCAACACGTTGACCTTCTCAACAAATAAGTCGGTCACTTCTTCAGTTGGGTTCCCAGATATACAAGTACTCACCTTTTTAGAACTTGGTTTGGTCTGGCACTCCCTTGCCATATGACCCTTCTGATGACATAGGAAACAGAGACCCTTTACCTTGGCCTCCTCCTGAGACACCCTCGCACCTATCTTGGCTTCACCCCTTATTTCCGGTTTGGGAGACTTGGGTTGAGCTGTCTGGTTATTGACTTGAACATGTGGTTGACCTCTCGTCCAATTGTTATACTTCGGTGTCGGATGACTACGGCATACTAAGTCATTCCCACCATCATGCGACGCTACATAAATGTCAGCCGCATTAGCTATGTCTTCACAGCTCAACCACTCCTCTTTTTCTTGGGCCAAGATATAATCTAAACAAGCCTTCGACAAGGACTCCTTAAGCCGATCCGCAACCAATAAACTTACAAGTTTATCAAACTCATCAGTTATCTTTCTACTTTTCAAATAATACATAAGAGCCACACGCAATTTGGATGAATAGATCGTAAATGATTCGTCCGATGCTTTGTGCAACGACCAAAATCGGGCTCTAAGATTTGAAGGGCTTATCTTAAACTCCCTTAGCAAAAACTCCTTCAGGAATTTGTAGTCATGGAGCTGTGCCTCAGTAAGGCGCATGGTTAATGCCTTAGCTCTTTCACTTAAAATGGCTAGCAATAATTTTGCTCTAACATCTTCATCCACCTCATACACATTAAACAAACCATCCAAGTGATCAAAGAAACCTGGAATTTCTATAGGGTCGGAAGGAAATTTCCAAAGAATATTCTTGAGGGCATCACTATAACGCTTAGTACGACTTGCTAAAGAATCTCTAACATTTCGTTCTTCCTGCTTTTCCTTCCTCTCCCTTTCTTCTTTCTCTTTTCGTTCCTTCTTTTCTCTTTCTTCTTTCTCTTTCCGTTCCTTCTTTTCTTCCTCTCTCCTCTTTTCCTCCCTTTCTTCCTTCTCCTTCCGTTCCTCCCTCTCTCTTTCTTCCTTCTCCTTCCGTTCCTCCCTTTCTCTTTCTTCCTTCTCCTTCCGTTCCTCCCTTTCTCTTTCTTCCTTCTCCTTCCGTTCCTCCCTTTCTCTTTCTTCCTTCTCCCTTTGTTCTTTCTTTTCTTCCTCTCTCCTCTTTTCCTCCCTTTCTTCCTTCTCCCTTTGTTCTTTCTTTTCTTCCTCTCTCCTCTTTTCCTCCCTTTCTTCCTTCTCCTTCCGTTCCTCCCTTTCTCTTTCTTCCTTCTCCTTCCGTTCCTCCCTTTCTCTTTCTTCCTTCTCCTTCCGTTCCTCCCTGCCTTCATAAGATACACCCTAAGGCGCTCAGACGACATTTTGCGAATATTCGCTTGCATCTCTGTTGTCAACGCTTCCATTTTTACAGTCAGTCAACAACAATCAACAAAAAAAAACAGACACCACGCGGCAAACCCGCCACACAAAAGGAAAATTCCACAACCCAAAGTGCAACTATTCAGTATCCAAAGAAGTACACTCGCCAAGTACACAAAAGCTATACAAGCTCACGCAAGTCTGTCCTCGATCACAACAATGGATCAAATTGCAAAGAAATAATCAGCAGATATTGAAAGAGAAACAATGGCTGCCTCCCACTCGGCTGCAACTCCACTCTCTTTTCTCCTTCTCAGCCACGACAACACCTAGGATCTTACCCGTATGTTGACTGCTGTCTTCTGCTGTCTCAGCCGAACGACGCACTTCGTCCGTCCGACTGTCGTATGCCGATTCACCCGTCTCCCACGGTAGAAAGGCGTCTCGATCCGCTCGCTGTCTGGAACAGACCGTCTCTTGATCCTCCGGGTTGACTCCTTCCTCCGCCGGCTCGCGTCTTCTTCACCGGATCCAACACCGATGATCCCACCGCTGCCACCAATAATGTCGCGGTCGACTCCTTCGATCGCAACGACGAACCAACGAAGGAACTATTAAAAGATCTTTATTTAAAAATAAAGTCGATTAAGTGTAGAGTAAGTCAACTCGTCTATCAAATATCACAATCGTAGACAGCACACAGGTTGGCTGGTCTCGATTGAACGTCACACGACCAATGTTTCAACGTTTACAAATCTTCGTCAAAAGGCCCTTAATGTACATCAGGTCTATCTTATATAGAGTTCTCCCGGATTCCAGAACGTTCTGTGACGTCACTGTACTTTTCCCTGGAAAGTCCTACTGAACACGTATATCCTTGTTGCATGCACCGAATTAATGTTGACAGCTTGCTGCAGAATTTTCCGTGCGATGTAAACAAGCTTGTTGACGCGTCGGTTTTCTTCCCTTGATGCATGCACCCGCGTAGACCGCGACAGTATGTATGTATGTATGTATGAATGTATGTATGTATGTATGTATGTATGTATGTATGTATGCATGTATATTTGTATATTTTAATCGTAGCAAATGAGTTGAATCATGATTGATTGTCTGACCGATATTTGCTCTGTTAAACTATATCTGACTAAAATCCGTACTTTCAGTTCAATGCTTTTCCAGCCGCTAGACCCTACGAAGAGGAGACTGGAGACCCACGGGCCACGGCTGCTGACGCACTTCACAATGTAATGATTGTCGATTCGGTTGGGTTGAGATAGAAAAGAAAATCTCTCGGACCTATGGAAACGAGCTAAAGTACAATAACTGTGTACAACAAAGAACTGTGTGTAAACTGTACAAGAACGTCAGTGACGACGATCGCTCAAGTTGCTGTCTGCAGAGAGGTAGTCACTCGAGCGTAACTGCGTGATGTGAGGTCTTATTCAGCAATGGATGGATGGATAGTCGGACGGACTAGTGCGCAGGGATGGATGGATGGATGGATTGATGGATGGATGGATGGATGGATGGATGGAATGGATGGACGGACGGGTGGAGGTAGGGATGGATGTATTGATGGATGGATGGATGGATGGATGGATGGATGGATGGATGGATGGATGGATGGATGGATGGATGGATGGATGGATGGATGGATGGATGGATGGATGGATGGATGGATGGATGAATGGATGGATAGATGGATGGATCGATGGGTGGGTGGATGGGTGGGTGGATGGATGGATCAATTGATGGAAGGCTGGATGCGTGAATGGATGGATAGACGGATTGATTGATGTGTAAAGTGACGAATGAGGCGATAGACTTATTTGCATGGATCTCACCAGCGTGTGGTGCTTGGATGCCTCGTTGGTCGACCGACTGACTGTAAGAGGCGTGTTTGGACTATGCTGTGCCCTGCTATCGGTCTAATGAATGGGGTCTTAGATCAGGCACGGAATAGGGCGCCGACTGCGTGGCCACCACACCGCAACGCAACGCAGGATCTACTCTTCGGAACCTTGCGGCGCTTCGCTTCATTATACGACTATAATTGCGTGTGGTCACTGGACGACCATTATCCGCCCAGACAATCATTCTCTCTTCTTTCTTCTCTGATGATGATCCAGATATACAATATTCGCATACACTCAGATATACACCTACAATATATACATACACACATTTATACTTGATTTTATATACATGTCTGCATATATATATACATACATATATATATATATATATACTAGGCATATATATTTATAGCATTTTAAAATGCGGTTTTGTGAATCGGTGGAAGATTCCGTTGTTGGCGTCGTACTATCAAGGTTTAATTGTCACGACAGAATGCAGTAGCTGGAATTTGAATCTGAATCCTTACTGCGCGTTTGCTACCGTCCATTACTGCGATGAGTCTCGATCCCTTGCCCTGTTGGCGAACTACTTTTCGTCTTGACAGATGTCATCATGTGACTTCCGGTGATCCCTTCTTTCTCTCGTGTTGATCAAGTACTTAATTTAGCGCAAGTGTAATTGTTCATTAACTCCCATATTGGTGTTGATGTTTTTATGTACACTCAGGAATAGTCGACTACTCGACTGCGCTCTAAATTATGTCAGCTGAGAAAAAGGGAGAAGCAAATGACTTATTTTCAGTAATGTCCAAAAGTAAGTTTATGTGAACTTTAAATTTGTTTACAAAAATGTATGTAGCAGAAGGTTCCTCAAACTGGCATCACACGAATGGCTCTAAACAGCACTTTACATTATATATATATTATATAGACAAGTTAATAACTGCTGTATAATAATAATAATAATAATAATAATAATAATAATAATAATAATAATAATAATAATAATAATAATAATAATAATAATAATAATAATAATAATAATAATAATAATAATAATAATAATAATAATAATAATAATAATAATAATAATAATAATAATAATAATAATATTTATTCTTTAATTAAGCGCCTGCAAACGCACTGCGCTGTACAAGTACATGTTATGCGATAAATCTTAACTACTAACAGAACAGACAGCCTGCAATACACGGCGCAAATTGCAGCCTACAAAGCATGTCCGCCTATGGGACTCGATCTCTGTACCTCTCGCACTCTACGCCAGATGTTATCCAATGCGCTACCGGGCCCCCCAGCAAATTCACCATTACAAGAAGACCAGGTGACATTTTCAATCAGTACATATGATAAACCAGACTAGTACAAAGGAGTCTTTTAAGTCATAATTATTACAACGCATTTATTAAGCGCCGCTATCTATTCCGGTGTCGACTTGTTTTGCATGACAGACCTCGCTAAGCTCGCTTTCTTGAAAAAAAAACAGTCCAATGAAGCATTAAACTTAGACTAAGACAACATTGGGCTAATCTGATTTTGCTGCTCTGAATTAATTTGCCTGTGCTAGCGTGGTCGTGTCCGCGTGTTCTTTGATAATTGTAGAATAAGAGGTTGTAACCGCTAAGCTAAAGTGCGGTAGGGCCTACTAATAAATTACCATTTGACTCTGTAGAAATAACTGTCGAGGACAAAGGACTCCAAGAAACTTCTATTTGCTTAATTGATTATACTGAAATATGATGTATCGCTCGTGTTAACACAATGACTTTTCACGAGTGTACATATTTTTTTGTCGAATTTACGAATACCTAGTAACGAAATTGACCACTTTCCCACTCATTTATTGTTTATAATTTTGCATAGTTTCCTTGTTTTGTACTCTTTATCATCTTTCTTCAGGGATCATTCATCCTGTAGTCCTCAATGCAGGACGCATCATAATTGTATAGTAGCATAGGCCAACGAACTACATATATGAACTGTAAAAAGGCGCTATGTAAATTTGCGTGGAACCGTGTCGTAATACGACTGAATAGCTGCGTTTGACAAGACGTGCTCACGAGAGCGAGGACACCGAACGAGACCCACATGATAGACAACACGATCAATTTCCTTGGATTCTCAAGAATTTGGACGACAGACTGAGAAATGCTCTTGTCCTTGAGATGAAGATCCAGCTCCGATGACGTCAATCGCGCGCGGTCGCTCCCATTTCTGGAGTGGCGAGGCAGGGTACCAGCGCACGCGCCAATCGCTCGCGAGCACACGCCTGCTCGCTATAGCTCCTCGTTCCTTTAGTGTATAATGCATCCATATTGTAAAAACAGACAGAAAGACGGATGCTACGAGGAAACATCGACGAACGCTGGGAATAAATCGACGAATAAATACACAGACAAATGGACGCATGGATGTGTGAACGGACGAACACACATAGAGGAAGACAAAGGGACAGAGGCAGACGAACACGAGGACGGACAGAAATAAGTGATTTGTAGATAGCATTTAAACAGTCGAAAGGACGTGGCCCGACATACAAGGTCCTCTTGTATATAGGGAGAAGCATAATGACAGGCTCAGCAATCTTTAGTATGGTTACAACTGTACTTCTATACATAGCCTGCGAACAGCGACAACAACTATACTAAGACACATTCACTGGACGAACTTAAATGGGGCAGTCATTTAGTCACGAATGCAACTCCGTCACTGCTCGTACTCTGCCAGTGCCAGTCCCAACCCTGGATAAAGAAGGAGGGCGACGCTAATCATCTTTGTTATGACCCAGCGTCGTTAAACAGCAGCTAACTAAACACTAATGCTAAGTGTTATTGTCAACAATGCAACACAATCAACTAGGGAGAGGCCTAGATAACAAGGGCCTATACATGTATTATGAAGACTGTGGAGCGCCGCGAGTGACAGCTCGAGTGGAGTCGCGTAGTACTAGTCGTTCGGTTGTTAAGCGCCCTTGTAACGGCATGTGCTGTGTTACGGCGCTGTAGATAATGTCGCATTCATCATCATTGTCAGTGGATAGGCTGTCCACCAATGTCACACATTGTGCCACCTAGTGTCACCCAAACAGCGTCACGCTTGTTGTATACGCTGTGGTGTCACGCACATAGCGTCGCACACGGAAACATAAAAGTCACCCATGAACACTGTGACCCACACAGCGTTGCCCAGCACATTACATACGAGGTCAGTCAAATACATTGACGTCGATAGTGTCAAACACCTTGAACCTGTGTTACATTCCCATAACTTATCGCCCACAGTTGCATAGTTTTGACATCGATGTCATGTCACATGAGCACATAATGTTGTCGCCCACACAAAACTTTAAGAAATTCACACACGTGTATGCAAGCTGCGCAGTCGAAGAACCGTCGCTTGCAGTTCATCTCCGATAATCCAGACCCGAAAATCCCTGTAAACAGAGACGTCTATTGACGGAACACTGTTTGCATTTGCGACGAATTATCTGGTCAATAATGGCCGCCTGAAACCGGTTTCAGCACGCACGCACACACGCTCACCAGTGTTTCTACAATTAACAAGTTATACGTTCATCGCACGAGGCGTCGTTTTATTTCCCAACTTACGACACTCCTTTGCTGAGAGACGTCGACTTACAAGGAGTGCTAAAATTAACTGGACTGTTTACCTATATAGGTATTTAAAATGGTTGCCGAACTTGAGAAAATATAATGAAACGGCTAGGTCACTTTAAATATTGACCATATCGGCAGATCGCTAGGCGTATAATTAAATCGACTTCCTTTCGTGCTTGAACATGACGATCAAAACTGTGGTAATTGAATTTTCAGCAGCAATAAGAAAAATGAACGATTGCTCGCGCTGGAATCTGCTAGAATATTGAACGACGGGAGTTGACTCAAATAATCATAAGACTTGGTGAAGGTCCTCCCTCTTAAATCTTCACTATTTGCACACAGGTCCATATACGAAGGCATTCGATCGCCCAATTCAATAAGTGCTCTGAGCTCTGTGTAGTGACAAGCATGTCTGGGGTCGGTATCGACCGCGTCGACTCTAGCTGAATAAAACGGTTCTGACTTTGACGAATCAATTATTTTCTTCGTCTTTCTATATATCTCCTATCTGGCCACATTTGGGCTGTGAACTCTCGTGGTCTTTAGCTTCGAATACAACCTCCTGAATGCAGATGGGGTATACGTGCTTGCGTGTCCTTCCCCGAGCTTCATAAAACCTTATGGGGCCTATCTTCTCGCTATCTAGAATCAGTCTGTGTCGCGACCTAGCAATAGGGTTGGCCCTTCGGATCCGCTGAGCTGGTCATTGAATCGGTGAACTGTGATTTTCCTAGGAACGCCCTTAACTTCTTTTTCGTGTCTATGTACTTATATTCGTTTTCTTAAATGGTGTTCGTGTAGTACATTTCTGTTGTGTCACCCCTTTATTTTACGCCCACTTGTGTATTCGCTTTCCCACTATGGGGCTTCAGACCGTCTAACAGACTATGCCCTTCGGAGCAGGTTCACTTTCGGTGTTGCGAACCGGATGCTGTTACCCGGTTTTCACACAACGTCTCCGATATCTGCAATCATCACAACATGGTGGCCATCCTCTGAAATCGGATCCAATGAGGCGTAACTGAACCAGAAAGTTGATATTTTGGCTATGACTCATCTGGAAACGCACAGACTTATTTGTGGGGCGTGGTGGCTCAGTGGTAAGTTCGGCGCCTTGTGACCGGAGGGTTGCAGGTTCGAATCCCACTCTAGCCGCTGCGTACGGACCTTGGGCAAGTCCTTCACTCACAATTGCTCGTGGCGCTTCGGCGTGAAAATTCCGGCACAGTATCAAATGCTGTAGTCGGGAGCGCCTCTGAGTAGTAGTTGACTTCGAGAGGCGCTATAGAAATTTCCGGAATAAATAAATAAATAAATAAATATTTAGCAAACGGCACACATGACTTAGCTCCGATAGCGTTACACCTTTTCTCACCATTGCTTGTTGAACGTCATTCCTGGAGCTTCATTCAACTTTTTTGACATGATCAATGGCGCACCGATAAGAGTCATGTAGCCATGCATAAGATGCCTTTTGGATGGCGTCATAGTCAATGACATTTACAGTACTACATGTACTATCATAGAAGATGTTGAATCTTTTAAGTCCTGCCAACAGTACGTGGAAAGGCTCTTGTCTTGTGGTTTTTGTATGATCCATGCTAAAGAGGCTAGAGCCCACAGCACTTTCTTGTTTCTTTAGAGTTTACAAAACAGACTGTGTTTACTTTTCCAGCTCATATTTAATACCTACTTGCTCTGTTTTTTCATATTACTTTACATAGGTTGAAACTTCATATACATGCCTCCCTTATATCATATTCTTATCAATTCTTCGGCACAGGTTGTTCTACTGCTTAGCATTCTCTTTTTTTTTTCTCTCTCTCCCCTCTCTCTCTCTCTCTCTCTCTCTCTCTGTCTCTGTCTCTCTCTCTCTGTCTCTGTCTCTGTCTCTGTCTCTGTCTCTCTCTCTCTCTCTCTCTCTCTCTCTCTGTCTCTCTCTGTCTCTCTCTGTCTCTCTCTGTCTCTCTCTGTCTCTCTCTCTCTCTCTCTCTCTCTCTCTCTCTCTCTCTCTCTCTCTCTCTCTCTCTCTCTCTCTCTCTCTCTCTCTCTCTCTCTCTCTGATCTGTTCTAATTCATTCCAGTGTAAGATGTAAGATAGCCTAGTCCGAACCGTGTTATCCATGCAGCTACATTAGAAGGAGTCTACGCGGTCGATACCTACCCCAGACATGCTTGTCACTACACAGGGCGCAGAGAACACATATTGAATTGGACGATCGGGTGCCCTCGTATATAGTTATATAGACGAGGGCCTGTGCGCAAATAGTAAAGTTTTAAGATGGAGCACCTTAATCAAGTCTTCCTTAGTGCCGTTAGCATAATGCTTGAAATATCATTCGATGGTCGTTTCAAGTGATCTTGCAGTCAAAATGATACTTCGCTCGAGAAGCCAGTTCAAAATAAGGTAAGTTAGAGAAACCAGATGTCGAGCTACGACGGGTAAGCAAGCTGAAACAGACGATTTTTAAGGTTAGTTCTGAACAACATTGGAGGATCAACAGAACTCGCAGACCTGATTCTTAAGCCTTGTACCAGCCATCGACATCGCCAGAGAGCATGAACGGTGTCAGTCCGTTACTCGAGTGTTGTATTGCTGGTACGGGGATGAGCAAGGAACAGACCTATATTAGTCATCTGATATTAATAATTTGTAATGCCTTATGAACTATCAGATAGATTCTAAACTGAATTCTTGCTCGATGGATAAACAACTGCATTGAATGCAATACCGAGACAATATGCTGATAATGATGAGCTTTCGTTATGGTCTCACCAGAGCATTTTAAAAATCTTTATAATGTGCAAATCTCTTTCAGCAATAGCGATGACAAGTGAGTTGCAGAATCCGAGTCGACATGAAACCAGATCAGTTGGTAATGAAACAAAGACTGTGTGAGGCATCTACGAATCTGATTTAGGCCAATGTAAAAACAAACTGATTTGCAAATCTGCTCAGTTGATTTTCTAACCTGATCAAAAACACACATGGTGTAGTCAAAAGTTAGACCCAAACTATGTACACATTGGGAACGATCAACACTCCCTCCATCTGTCTAAACAGATATCAAGCAGTCAGAATTGCGGAGTTGTTGACCAAAGTCAACGATGAGGAATTCAGTCTTAGAAGGATTAAAAAAAAGCTTGTTACTGGCCGTCCACGACTGAACAACACCAAAAAGAAAAGCATGTAATGGAGAGCTGATGAATTAGGCGAAGAGCTATCGATTAGAAGAAATAGCTGGGTATCGTCGGCATACGATTTGTAGTGTATACAGAACATTCAGTGAGAAGTTGGCCGAAAAGATCAAGTAACGTTTTCCTCCCAATTTCTCTCTGTCTCTGTCTCTGTCTCTCTCCAATACGACGCTGACATGAGAAAACCTGTCGTCAGCTTGGTGCCCAACCCGTTGGTTAAACAGTCACGACCAATTTGGCTCTAACATGATGTTGACGTTAACATGACCTACTACAGGTAGCACTAATGGTCTCAACACGCAGCTGCCATGTAGACCTTGTCAGTGCTGTAACAAGGAATATTTAATTGACTTAATATTACCTGATTTTTCTGTGTTGGTCGCTGCCTCCTACTGAGAGTCTTCCAACAAACAGTTCTTTTGAATCTCTGATAGGCTACATTCCGAAACTAGATTGTATTGTATCTGAAAACTTGTAAAGCGCCTCTACCCAGTGCCCACTAATCAGAGGCGCTCGCAGTGCGAAAGTCCCAGGGAATAAAGGCAAGTTCTTAGACAACGATAGGATGCGGCAAGAACACCAGATAACAATGAGATTGGCTCCTATATCTCCAGTCATAAGCACTATATGTTCGCAATGACTCTGGCATCCCACAAGGTTTAGTCCTATAGAGCGTCCTGGTCATCTACTGTTCCTCCTCTAGTCCTGCGGTGTGCTCACTGCCTGTTCTCATTACATAAATCTCTATGCCAATGATACTAAACTAGGCCTACCTGTATAATTCAAGCTAAGTGAAGCCATAGATGGTACCAGACTACCAGTCTGCATATAAGGATGGCATTGTTTTGGAGTCCATCTGTACACCTGAGTCTTACCTCTGAAGAACCTAAGCCCATCTGATTCAACCCTTTCTTCTAACCTGCTATAGCTCATTGGCTCACTCTTACACACTCCTTCTCACTGACTCCGATGTCTTGAGCGGTTGGGATGAAGGTAGTCAAGGCAACAAGAACAACGACGACTACAACAATGAAATTAAATTTAGAAAAATAATATTTGCAGACCACGGATAAAATTATATGCTTCTATTCATTTGTAGAATCCTGAAATTCATTTCTACAACGGGTCCTAATAATAATTATAATGATGATAATAATAATAATAATCCCTAAATTTTAAACTGATGAATTGCATTTGTCTCAAGTATAAACTAATACAAGCAGCAATTGCAGCCGCAGCAGCAACGACAATAATAATTAAAATCATGACTTGAATAACAATAATGATTTTTATTTTAGGCCTACCCTGTCGAGGATTAGCCAGCCCAAACAATTTACAACTCTCCAGAGCCATCTTAAATCCCGAGGGATCGCATGCACCTCGGAAAGAAGAAGAAGAAGAAGAGTATGATGATGATGACTCAACGACGACGACGACGACGACGACGACGACGACGACGACGACGACGACGACGACGACGACGACGATGATGATGATGATGATGATGATGATGATGATGATGATGATGATGATGATGATGATGACTCAGCTGGAAGTGGTTCCTACCAAAATTATTGTACTGTGAAGAACTCGCCAGGTTTTATCATATTACATTAGCAAACAATCTATTTTAAAACTTAAACGACGAGAATGTCCTGACAGCGACTGGGAACCAATGCAGCTGGTCGTTAAAGTGTTAAGAGAAAATTCGTTTGAAGGGGAGTAACGGAAAAGCTCTGAATGAATGATTTATTTTTAATAGAGGTTGAAACTGTCCCTCAGGATTTAAGAAAACGGACTAGGAAACAATGAGGTAACTGATACTACCGTGAAATAATTGAAAATACATACTAATTCACAGATTTCATTTTGTAAATATTGATTAGATATTTTCAATTCAAAGCGGGCTACTTATTAAGCGCTCTGTTATTTTTAGCGTGTAGGTGCTCGATTTATTAAAGCTATTGTCTTAGCGGCGGCTCCTGCCACTGGCGACGCCTAGCGGCTGAGAGGTCCTACCGACTGTCTCGCTCCCTTCTATGACGTCAGACAGGCTATTGATAGCTCTTCCAATTACATCCATTTGCCGGCAAAGGAGCAGGAGAAGGAAGAGGGAGGCGCCGTGCCAGCGCTGCTTAGCGGCGCCGGGTGCAACGACGATGGTGGTGGTGGTGGTGGCTCCATGGCTGGGCCTCTTGACAGCTCGCCAGCGCACACATGGATGGATCGATAGATGTAATCGCCAGCGACCTCTGTCTGTTTCACCGTCTGTTTGGATCTGTCTCTTAGCCACTCTCCGTCTTTCTTTGTGTCTCTGTCTCTCTCTGTCTTTGCTCTCCATGTGCCTGCATCTCGATCACTACCGTTCCCTCTTGGTCTGTGTCGTCGGTTACCACGTCCGTCCGTGTTAATCCGCACCAGAAATCTATTTAGCAATATCCGTTATTCCATCAGTTCTTAAACTCGTCCTTAGTGCTGCCCATTGTCACTGCTTCTGTATCGTGGTGTGGCCATCATTGCTCGCGTTGACCACTGTCTTTTAGTCTATTCTCATCTCTGTCTACCTCTACCTGCATGTGCCCGTCTGCCCTATCTTTGTCTCTCTGCCCTTCGTATCCCGATATCTTACGGTCGCCTCTGGCAACTGCTCTTCCCATATTTAATGGAACACGGTTCCTTCGTCTCTGACTTCAGACAGTTCTGTCGACGCTCTCGAGATCAGGCTTTTCCACATAACGAGAGACCTCTTCATTCTAACGACATCCAAATCCCCACATCGCTCCAACTCCCTCTCTGTTCCCACACAGCTGCACAGACGGAATACAGTAAATTCGAAAGGAAATAAATTGGAATTGGAATCTGTCCCCAATTCAAACGTTTACTAAATCACTGCTCCCCTTTGGGCGGTGGTGGCGTCGGCGACTTACCCAATCAACACCTAAGTCTTATTGTTCGACGCCGTCTGCCTTGTTTGGCGTAACCCTCCTCTCCCCCTCCCCCCCCCCACCAACCAACGGCCGTTTCACCGTCGACCCTATAAAATAAGCGCAAGGCGTTGTACGCTGTTCGGCGGGCGGCAATTGGAAACTGAGGGCCATCGAGATTAATTTCCCAAATAAACGCACGTCGCCGTTCCTTGTATCTGTACCCTCGGTCGTATTCCGTGAAACCTATTTTATGACCCCCGACTTACAGTGGGCGCACGCACCCACCCGATCGCCTGCTGTGCGCCGGGATTTTATGCCACCCGAAGCCAGCCATAAATTTCGCCAGTAATTAGTATTATTATAGCGAGGAACCTGTCAATTTTCTATCAGCGCCAGCAGTTGGTGGCTGATAAGTAGCGCCGGCCAACTGCGCCGAGCGAGCAGAACCAGAAGCGAACGTTGCAAAGGAATAAACCGCACTAAATTCGATACGGTTGGGAATTATAAGGCAGCTGCTGTGGTCTGTTTTATGGTAGAGTAGTTTTTGGCTTGGGGGGAAATGATGTTTGGTTTTATGTGGTGAGGAAGCGCACCACACCCGATGCAGTTTTCTGTTTCTGTGGGCATCGGCGCGCAGAAGCAGCCGACGCGCTCTACGGAGAGCTGTGGAGCCGCGCGAGTGCCATTGTTTGCAGTTGTGTGGACGAGCGGAAGAAGACGAGAAGGAGGAGGAAGAGAAAAGGGAGAGGAAGGGCGAAGAGGTGCTGTGCGCTTGGCGGGCGTTCATCTACGCCTGCAGTGCATGTGCCTCGAACCAAGAGAAGCAGAACGTCGTCGATCGAGGAGAGCGCTGCTATCTACTGCTGCTGGTGATGGCGTGCACTGAATGTGCCATGGCCGTTGTGCTCTGAAACAATAGCCTCGCCGTAGCCGTCAGTGCTCGTGCAACGAGCAAGCGAACAGCTGGAGCGGGTGGAAGAGGAGGAGGAGGCAGAGGAGGCGGATTAAGAGAAGGTGGAGAGAGGGAGGATTCGCCACATCGAACGAGGCTTTGTCTGGCTGCCTGACTGCGTCTGTCACTCTGTGACTCCGTGTCTCTGTGTTCGTCAGTCCGTTCAGGTCGCATAAACGAGCAGGCAGGGCAGATCGTTACAGGTGTTGTTGTCTTCTGAAAGCAGGCAGACA
Source organism: Allolobophora icterica (assembly GCA_963556255.1). NCBI lineage: Eukaryota > Metazoa > Annelida > Clitellata > Crassiclitellata > Lumbricidae > Allolobophora > Allolobophora icterica. Next base: position 40,157,714 of record OY744608.1, on the reverse strand, counting down.
GGTGAGAGAATTCTGTCACTTAGATGCAATCACCTTATTTCTAAGACCGCGCATACAATAGAAGAAGCTTGACAATGGCGCGCTGCTGCTGCTGTGCACCTCGCAATCAGTCTAAAAAGCGCATCGTTATTTGGCAGACGAAATGCATCGAACGTCACTGACGGATCGTTAGCTGTATCTGTCCGTCTGTCTGCCTCTGTGTCTCTGTCTGTATTTATGGTTCTGTCGTGACAAAGGAAGTGTCTCCCGCTTTGCCGTTAAAGAAGTCTTGTTTTGTTCCCTGTTCTCATGGAGACAGAGTATAGATTTCCACCGTTTAATTCTTCTCTGCTGAGGTCTCTGGTCTAACCACAGTAGAACCGAGGCTCCACAGAGGCATCTGACGCTGCACGTGCCGAACGCGCGAGCGAGAGACGGTATGTGTAGCAGAAATGTTCTTCTCTTTCCGTATACGCAGGAGAATTTGTTTTGAAACGACGCTCTATAAGATTATAGCGCACATGAATATGGCTATAAGTTGGCGTAATAAACCTGAATTTGCTGTTTATTAATCTAACACTGATCGATTCTAATTTAAGTCATATAAGTAAGTGTTGCAGGTCTAAATAATGTTGTAGATGCATCCATTAAGCTAGATTTTTTGTTGTACTTTCTAACAATACCTCTTCAATGCCTCTGCCAGTTACAATGATGTTCGAGCCCGCTACTTTTCGCTGGATCGCGCTTTTGTGAATTCAGAGCGAAAATCCTTATTATATGGTAAAGGTCTATGAGTGCTACTTCATGGAGTTTGGATACTGCCATTCAGTGTTCGGCTTGTTAATTTCAGGTCAGGGGCATGAGCAAATTATAATTATCACTCAAATTTCAAGAGAGAGCGTTTGCATAGATACATTTAAAGAAAACCCCTTTTGAGTAATCTTAAAGTGGCGGTTGAAATTGCTTTTGTTCGGTTGTCTGAATTTTTTGGAACACCGTGTCTGCCGTGTGGGTTCTTTGAATTACCTAACATTAAAAGTTACATTATGTCCGACCGTTTCGGGTCAATATATAGGACTTATTATAGTTATGTATGTATCTATGTTACATGTTTACCACAATATGGAATTCACACGTGGGATTGAATTCAGTTAAGAAGTAACCGTTCGACGAACCTTTGAAGGCTTATGCATTCCCTCCCTGGATTGTTGCTACAGTTGCTATACTTACTGTCGCCTTTCGAGTTCAAATTGAAAGTCTTCAACATTGCCAGTGTGAATCTATGCATACAATAGTTGACTGCGATTGGTAGTTGGCATCAGTGACTTGTTTGACAAAAGCGACGTTTACAAGGGTGCAAATGTATCTCCAGTGGGAGATAGTCTGAGTCAAATGGAGATTCTCATGGCCTCTTCCCAGATATATATCCCACCATGTTTGATTGATATCGAAACCCCACCGGTGCCGTTTGCAGGTTTTGCCAGGCCCGCGCCGGGAGGAGGGGGACCCTAATCATCTTTATTAGAACACAGCATCGTTAAGTACCAACTAAACAATCAATTGAGAACGAGTTGGGTGTTACAATGCTGTTGATTGGTTAACGCGACGGACTTTGACCTCTGCTATCCAGGTTCGAATCCTGAGCTCGGCATGCGAGAGAGAATGCATTTTAGAACTATTCGTGAAATCAGAGGCCATCATCATCTGTGTGAGTGTCTCCTTAAAAATCCAGTAACCACAATTGAGGATGAGTCTTGCCTGGCATATTTTTGATGCTCTATTCTACTGGTTTTGAACCTTTTTGCAGTGACGGCACTTTACACAAAGCACTTGTTATGTTGGGAAATCACAAAAAAATGTTAATTATTTCAACATAGAATCTAGCAAGACTGGCGGATGCTGTGAAGAATTCTGCTCACTGCTCATCTTTTTGTGAATTCAGTTGGATTTTTTTAAATTCTATATTGAACAGCTGCGGAACCCGTGGCCGACGCCAGTGAAACCCAAGGGGTTCGACCCCTAGGTTCCGCGGAACCCCGGTTGAAAACTACTGCTCTATTCATTTCCTTAGTTCTCGTTGAAGCATATACGCATCTATGTGTATAGATATTTGCATAGCCACTCCTCACCAAAACCTCTAATGCGCTGTGGTTCCTCTTCTGTGTCTTTGTTTCTTCCCACTGTATTCATAGACGTATAAAAGGTCTGTGAAAGGTATAAAAAGAACATCCACAGAGTCTTCTTGTTCACAACCCGATATGCTCTATAGGTGGTCCGCTGTTTGAGCCGGTCTACTCCTTTATTTTTCTAATAAAATAATCTGTAAACGAGGCGGGAGTTTGCCTTTTATGATAATTTTTACCATCCATGCAATAGAATCGGCTTTCCTAACTCCTCTCCTACCATTAGAGTTTAAGAGAACATAAATACTCGCAAGTGAGGAAAGTAGGCCTAAATTTTTGTCCACAAACTGAGGTTATGCGTCCGTGAGTAAATTCGTGTTTCTCTTGATTTCCTATCCATGAAGTAGTGGGGCCTGTAATCTGTATACTAAGCCATGATCTCGTATACATGCCCAATCATCCCTCAATACTTTCGGGATGGCAAACGAATACTGACGATGTGCTAGTGTAACTATAGAGTGGGTTAGTCGCAGGTCAAATCATGCGTTTCTTGGTTTCCTGTCTGATTTCCTGTCATTATATAATATAATAATAATTATATATGACGCGACATAATTATGAAACATCAGCATTCATACATTGCTTTGTATTACATGATTTAAATCTCAAAGGAGTGTTATTTGAATGTTTCAAACATTAACTGGTCTTGATGTCATGTTCGATTTAGTAATCAAATTTCAATGGTTTTTTTCTCTTCTGAAAGTGTCTATTACTTTGTGGCCTATAATAGGGAGTGGGAATAGATGAATGGTATAGGGGAGGGGGATAGATGAATGGTAACACTCTGGCATGAGGAACATTAGATCTTGAAAATTCGCTGTTCGATACCCGTTAGCCCCCTGTTAGGTACACGCTCATTTTACAGCTGCCCCCTAATCGACCTTATGTTCAAGCAAGAGAGTTACCATTCATCTATCCCTTTATCAATACCATTGGATGAAATGGTTTTCTATTCATACTATCATAGCAGCGCCAAGACGTTTCTCAGTCTGATTAATGTCCTAAGGTTAAGCTTGATCAGTATAAAGTCACTTTTGCTGAAACCAATAGTTCTTTTAAAAAACTTGAGAGTCATCGAATACTAGATAAGTATTTGTTAAGTCTAACACAATCTTTTATTAGGTATAGCACTAGACTAACCTATACAAAGATTTCAGACTATGGTAAGCCATCGTTTACAACCGTAAAGAAATTATCGAGACATCAAGAAGAAGGATTTAATTAAGTTCTCAGAGGCTCTTCCTGAATCCTTTTGCCAATCTTAAGCGTTTGAATGTGCCACTAACCAATGGATCAGTTGGTCTCTGATTCAAAACTACTTTTCAGTTTGCTTAGTGAGGACAATTTTCAGAATTTATGAAAGAGATAAAAAAAAAGGATCTCGCCGTCTCTCCCAACCTTTATTCCTCTTCAAATGAAAAATCGACTTTGAGCAAATCTGTCTTTCCAGTCTGACTCTGTGCATAACTCATTTGTGCATAGCTAATGCTGCAGTGAAAAGGCGCTATAGAAGTCAGTACGCTCTGTTAATCAATGACATGGCTGACCGTCATATATGTCTGCAAATCATATTAATTATATAATTATGTTGTTCATTAGTCTCCTATTTTCGACGCTTCGTCATCACAGCAGATTCCTGCTAATCTCTGACCATTCGTCTATCTGTACGCTTGGATGTCCCTCTGTTTGTCTCTCTCTCTCTCTCTTTCTTTGTTGATCGTCCACTCAAGTCCAACCGTAGCTTTTCTTCGAATGGAATACGACTCAGGATGTAGAAATAGGCTCGATGCCAGGTGTTCTGCGGTCCATATAAAGCCACCGGTGACGCTTACTGATGAATCGTCACGCCTTTCGAGACTATACTGACGCAGAGTAAACGATCGAGAATTCGAGATCTAAATAAACCTCGATGAAATCCTATTTATTTTCTGACGAAATGCTCAGCTGCCTCGGTTGTCTGCTCGCCAGATTCTTTCTAATGAACTCGATACAAATGCAAAACTTGAGAAATCGCACGATTGGATTGGATTAGGTCAGTTCAACTGAGACTAATTGATTCCCAATCAATTCAAGGGGTTCAGTTAAGTCCAACGTTGACGCCTGATTTGTATTAAGTTAGATTGTTTCAGCTCAAGCCAGAGCAGATCGGATAAAGTCGTGTTAGTTCGGATTCGATCGGTATGCATGACCGTCTGTTATAATTATCGGCATCGAAAATACGATATTTATTTACAGGAAGTTGTTATGGAGTCTGGTAATGTCAGATGGTCTCAGCGGAAAGGCATCGCCAGCCTACCTTTGCATTCTACCTTCCTTTGTTAATGATCTTCTCTCTGTCTCTATCTCTCTCTCTCTGTCTCTCTCCCCTTCTCTCTGTCCGAAAATATGGAGATTAGCAGAGAGCCAGAGAGATTCCTCCATTCCTCCCTCTCTCCCTCCTTCTGTGTCTGTCTGTGTATGTGTCCCTGTTTCTGTATTTCTGTCACTATCTTTCTGTCTGTCTGTATGTCTCTCTTTTTTTCAATATAACTTTGCAAATAATTCATGCTTTCTCTTTCTGTGTGTCTCTCTCTGTCTCTTTCTCTTTCTTTTCTTCTCTCTCTCTGTGTCTGTCTGTCTGTCTGTCTCTCTCTCTGTCTCTCTCTCTCTCTGGCTCTCTGCTAATCTCCGTATTTTCGTTCGTGTCCATCTTCCTTCCATCATCATCTTCCTTCTTTCTGTTTCTTGTCAGTCAGTGCCTTCTTTCATATATTCATCCGTTTGCTGTTATCTCTGGCATTCTCCTCCGAACGCCCTTTCGTCGCCTTGCTCCGTATGTTTGTCTGTCTCTGTAACTGGCTCTCCATTCTCTCTCCATCCTTACTCCAATTCTGTGGTGCCTGCTTGGCCCTCGATGTCTCCCTTCGCCATCTGATGCTCTTCCATATGTCCCTCCTTCACTATCATCAGACGGCGAGGACACATACTCTGCGTCCCTCCATCTTCCTCATCCTCCTCGATCCCTCTCGTTAACCGGTACACGCGGCTCCAACGACTACGGAATCGAATTCCACGGCGCCAACCTTATCGCCCTCCGTGCGACAGAAGACGAGCTGGCCTTTGGACGAAGGAACACACAGGGAGAGAGCGAGCGGAGGCAGGGAGCCGTCGCCCTTTAGCTCCCTCTCGGTCGACGGCAGGCCTTCATTAGCCCGCTGCTGGTTCGGCTGGTGAGCGCTTCTGAAGAACGGGAGGCAGACCCTCAACGTCCGTCTAAACGGCGTGTAATTTATGCGGCCGATCAGACTAAAGATTAGAGTCGTAGGCAGCGATGACGATGCATTGCGTCTCTCTTTCATCCGACTGACTGCATCAACCCCGGCCTCGCCGTCAGCTGTCCCCAGGTGGCGCTCTCGCCATCTTCCGGTCGACGATCAGAGGCGTCGTCAGAGCCTCCGGAATGCCAGACGGGAATAATGACCGCTGGCTACTGCTTGGCTGACTGGCAGGTTAGATGACAGCCTGATGGCTGGTTGGCTGCAGGCTCTATGACCGGTTGGCTGTGTGACTGGATGTATGAGTGGTTGGTTAACCAGTTAGATGACTCCCTGATTGGCTGGTTAGTTCGGATGATTTTTGGTTGGTTGACTGGTTTGCTGGTTGGCTGGGTTGTTGGCGGGATGGTTTGGCTGATTGGTAGAGTGGTTACACTGCAGGCTTATTAGTTGGTTGGCTGTGTGGTCGATTGGGTGGTTGACATGATAGTTGTCTCGGTAAGTCTCACTTTAGTAAAGATCAGTGCTGTACGTGTAACTGTGTCTTGCCTGACTATTTGTCTGTCTGCTCCTGGGCCCGACTCTTTGTCTCTCTGTTCCTGAACCTGGTTCTTTGTCTCTCTTTCGTGAGCATGGCTCTTTGTCCGTCTGCTCCTGAGCCTGGCTCTTTGTCTTTCTGTTCGTGAGCATGGCTCTTTGTCTGCTTCTTAGCCTGGCTCTTCGTCTGTCTGCTCCTGAGCCTGGCTCATTGTCTATTTGTTCATGAGCATGGCTCTTTGTCAGCCCCTGAGTATGCCTCTTTGTCTGTCATCTCCTGAGCATGGCTCTTTGTCTGTCAGCTCCTGAGCATGGCTCTTTGTCTGTCTGCTACTGAGCATGGCTCTTTGACGGATCTCCAAGAGATGCTAGTGGTAGACATGTCGTCAAATGCACTTCCTGCGGAAACGCCGACTTCCTGCCTCGATGGACTGACCCTATGGATTTTGAATATATATATATATATATAATTATATATATATTATATATATATATATATCTATAGGCTAGACATCTGTTTTGAAGCGCCGTTGGTTATTTATTCATTCATTCATTCTGAAATTTTTTATAGCGCCCTTTCAAGATTTGATATGATATGAAAATTTTGTAGACTAGGAAAGGATAGGACGGACTAGAATAAGACGTAGAAGGAAAGGATAGATTAACATATAGAGCCCAACACTAGGATGTCTTCCTGGTGTGAGTTCAAGTCTGGGATCTAAGGACCGCGTGCTCCGTCTTCAGTCGAATAAATTTCCTCTTGGCGGAGAAACGACTGTTGGTGCTTCGATCTACCGACCGGCAGGCTACGATTACCTGTTAAACGTGCACCCGGTGGCTCAAGAATAGCCGGACGTGTGTCATCTTCCACTGGACGGCGGTGACGCGACTGACGCCACCGTGTGTCGCGGACGGTATACAGCCTGCAGTCGTCGCCATATATTACAGACAAAGCTTCGTCCAGAGACCCTCAACATGATGCTATATGTCAACTATTGATGGGAATTGTTGGTTGGTTTCCACGTGTGTGCGTGGGCCAACCTTTGGCGGTGGATCTATAGTTTAACGACGTCTTATGGCAACAAATTCCGTTGATGTCGACAGAAATTAGTTTGGCATATCACAGCTCTATTGGTCAACCATTGGTGACTTCTAATTTTCTATTGCCTACTTGTGAAATTTCCATTCTAGATGACGTTTGACACCATGCATAAAGGCAGGCGCAGAGAGCGCCCGATTAGTTTTTCTCAGAAGTGGCTCTATATAAATTTCTAATAAATACAATTACGATAACACATTGGCGTGCATGACAGAGCACGGAACGTGACACAACACAATTATTTACACGTCTCTGGTGACAGTCCACAGGAACGCAGCATAGAACAACATTGCATATTTTCTGTCTGACTGATCGTTATATACTATGCTAACAAACTGTCGACTGCTTTGTCTGCATATTTCGTTGGCGCTATTTTTCTACACTAATGTGGATGTTTTTGTGACAGAGTGCGGTAATACCCTAGCGTAGACCGATGAGTCATTTACAAAAACTGTTGCAGGGAAATCTAGAAATTGCCGATGAGCCTCACCTCAATATAAAGTGTCGAGCAAAAAACATACCCTTTAAGAACCATTCTTTACGCATGAGGTGCGCAATTGTCAAGTGGTTTGCGGGCCAGAGTGTCAACCGAAAAGTCGGGGTTCAAATCCCCGTCAAGGCAGAAATTTGTGTTGAGATTAAATTTTCTGCTCCATCTGCGCACCCTAGCCAACAAAACGATACTGAGTACACTGACCGTACACTGTCGGTGGGAAGATGAGACGACGGGGGAGAGAACTGGTTACCAGCCCTCATATGCCGACGCTGAGAAAATGAAGTCGCTAACACTTAATACCCGTGGCTGCCTCTCCAGCCAAATAGACAGATAGACGGATAGACAGATAGACAGATATACAGACAGATAGAAAGACACGGACACACATTCTTCTTCCTCCTCCTTTCCCTCCTCCTCCTCCGCTTCCTCTTCTCCTCCTCCTCCTCCTCCTCATTATCTTAGTCCTCCTCCTCTTCCTTCTCTTCTTCTTCTGCTTGTCTACACTATTTTAGTAAGTGCATAGTTTCTTACTGAGAAACTCCAACAGGAGCTATATGAATGTTGTGTTGCAAGTACAATTACAATTATATATTCGTGCTAGGGATGCAATATAACAGAATATGATGCGTTCCGATGAGCTAGGCCATAACAGGAGAGCATATCACATAATATACAATAGGAGAACAATGCAGAGAAAGGTATAAAATATATCATACGAAATATGATTGGATTGGCGAAACGAGCCAATGTGTCGCATGTAGGTATAATTGTTATTGAGGAACAAGCAAACATTAATCTTACTTCCATGCTTATGAGGAAAAATGTCGGATTTATTGGTTTCAGATGGCAGATATATTGAAGATGATGGGATGTAATAATCATGAGGGGTTCTCAATGTGGCAGTGCGATCTTTTGTAGCTTTAACGAAGTGTTCCCGGGATTCAAATCCAAATGGCACAGCTAAGCATATAATGCATGCATGGACACACTTATAGACATGACTGAATTGTTAAATATAAGTCATTTATATGTGAGCGTGTCATATATATAAGTATGCCTGAAATTATTTCATAAGCATGACATGGATAGCTTACAGGAAATTCACACGAATGTAGAGACAGAGCTTAGGCCTACTTTATTTTATGCTCAGAGTGAGAAACACCGAGAGATGGAGCAAACTAGAGATTTAATGAACCAACAAAAACGTCATCGTTATTAATGCATGCCTCCCAAATCATGGTGGAGTTACCTGAACCAAGGAGAAAGGAACAGAGTAGATAGGCTCTTAGCGCGTATGCGTAAAATGGACTGCCTACCTCCGACATCCCAGAAAGCAGATGATCTCGCTCGTTTGGCAGATGAACGGCTATTTAAAGCAGTGGCCTCAAACCCACAACATGTTCTTCGCCCATACTTCCCCAACAGCCTACCCACCCCTTATCATCCCTCTGGCTCACAACTTCTCCCTTCCAAATAAGAATGACAACAACTAAGTCGGGGTTTCTGTACGGAAACCTGTATTAGCATTGGGAAGGGTGGAGGACTGCTGAGAGATTATATAAACACTCTAATATCTTCCGAATGTTGTAAAGCAATTGCATTATGTCAACTGGTATGGGAAATAAACGAATATTTGATTGTTTTGATTGATTGATGAATCAAATAAAGACCTGTTGAAAAGGTAGATCATTTGATCTATGGTCCAATAACCTCATGTGGTAACAGCGAACAGACTTAAAAGAACAACTGAACGGATGTGCAAGCATCTATGAGAATGGCACAATACGGAGAAGCAGAAGGAGGCATACTGAAGCAAACAAAGACAAGAAACGATTACTTAGTCTGGTCTAATGTCTTCTGCAGGCCCGGTTCAAGGCATTTGGCGGCCCTAGGCAAACCTACATTCGAGCTGCCCGTCGACCCATAATATAATATTATACCTGCGATTAAAATGAAGTCATTAGCTCTTTTTATTACGTTATTTATTTTCAAATTTCATTAAAATAAAAAAAATTAAAATAATGAAAATGTTCTAACCGCCTAAACTAGAGTAAACTGAACTGCTGATTCAATACTTCAGGGAAAAATTTATGATTAAAACTTAACGGTGAACCCTACCTTTATAGAACATAATTTATTACACCAATACTATAATACTTCCATCTAGCGAATAATAATTAAAAAATAATCCAACGTTGTTTCCTTTATGAATTTCCAGAAATTATTTTTTATGTTTACTTTGGAAAAATGGAAAATTGGCGGCCCCTATAAATCGGCGTCCCTATGCGGCTGCCTAGTCTGCCTAACAAACGGAGGATAAGTAGTCAACGGAGGATAAGCAGTCAATAGAGGATAAGCAGTCAACGGAGGATAAGATGTCAACGGAGGATAAGCAGTCAACGGAGGATAAGAGGTCAACGGAGGATAAGCAAGTCAACGGAGGAAAGAAGCCAACGGAGGATAGGCAGTCAACGCAGGATAGGCAGTCAACGGAGGATAAGAAGTCAGCGCAGGATAGGAAGTCAACGGATGAAAAGAAGTCAACATGGGCGCCCGCAGGAATTTTTGCAGAGGGGGGCAAAACCATGTAGTAAAAAAAATTTTTGAAGGGAGCAAAAAGCTTGTTGGCATGCCCATATTTCCATGAGGCCATATGGAACTATGGACGAACGTTAATGGGCAACTTTGTAAGAAGTCTTAATGGTTAACTCCAAATTTCATTTTAACAACCCGCCATCTCGCGAATGATAGGCTGAGTGGACCTTTGAGAGGGTTGCGGGAGGCGATCCCGCTACCTACTGCTCTTCACGCCAGTGATGTTACCACTACTCTGTGGACCCCCCCCCCGAATGTATAGATGTGCACTTACAATGACAATTACATGTACTTGTCACACACAACCTAGGTCCCACATAGTCCGTACTTGGTTCTATATATATATAACTGCAACCATGAAGAGGTTAGAACTGTAAACGTGAGTGTAGGCTCGTTTCGAAAATCAATTCATTTAGATAGGCCCCTATCTTACTCAACATTTGCGCAGACAGTAGATTTATCCATTTCCAATTAGGCTGTATTTTGATCTCGGCCACTGCAATTAAGTTATTGACATTCTACCAATATTAATTTAAGTAATTGTCGGGAAATTTGAATTCTTTCTTTGAATTTCTGACACAAATTCGTCAAACAAACAAAGAGCTATGAAACCTAAGAATAAATCTAAACAAAATTTACTCAAGATTTTTAAAACTAAATTTCACTGGTGAATATAAGATGTGCATTATTCAAAATTGTAACTCACCATTAAAAACGTTGCTGTTGGCGGTAGCCTAAATGTACTACTGGTAATATCACAAAGCATGGTGCCCACAAATTATGTCTATGTGTTCGGGTGTTGAGACTTCCAGCAAAGATTAATGACTTTCGCTGTTACAGAATACTTTTACAGTAAATGTAACAAGTCAACGGTATGGTGAATATAGTATATCGCCTACATTCAACTGTTCTTCCAATAGCACGTCACTACAGGCACGCTAAGTGCCATGGTTCTGTGTTCATGTTGTAATTGGCCCAGTGTATAGTCACTTGGAAAGAACGGAGAACAAAGAAAGGAGCAACCACACTGTCTCCCTCCCCACTTGTCCTTTCTTATCAGCATATTAATGCCAAGTCTGTTGAAGTGTCAAAATATCTAACTGTATTTCAACCCCAAATGTGTATGTCATTGATGTACCATATATACATATATACACATGTGCAAATATTCTCCTTCCCAACAGCTTAAACACGCATACCCTTATGCTCTCAGTCACTCCCCGTAACCTATGGACCCCTGATAATATTAAGACCAGATGTCGAGTTGGCCCTCCCCGCTATATGGTCAGCCTTTATGCCCCGGTTTCTCGGGTCAGCAGTGTCAAACCCCGGCCTTCTAAATACAGCCAACTAGAAGGCCGTGGTAAACCGGCCGTCACTACACGCTGTAATTAATCAATGTCATGTTGTTTAACTTATGATCCGATGTCTTTACTTCAATGTACAAGAGCACCTTTGTATAAGTCACCAAGCAAGCACACAAAATGTCAGAATAACTATATTTATTTATTTAAAATTAATAATATTCTTAATTTTACATATTTTGATTCAAAATCCAGGGGGGGGCAAGTGCCCCCCTTGCCCCAACGTGCGGGCGCCCATGGAAGTCAACGGAGGATAAGAAGTCAACTGAGGATAAGAAGTCAACTGAGGATAAGCAGTGAACGGAGAATAAGCAGTCAACGGAGGATAAGCAGTCAACTGAGGATAAGCAGTCAACGGAGCAGTCAAGGAAAGATAAACAAGCTGAGACAGATGAATTGTAAATTTTGTTCTGAACGACATTATAGAACTGATATAAAGCACAAAACTGAGCAGTGAATTGATGAGACGATTTACGAAACGCTGAGACAATCCATTTTCCTATATTGATCAGAACGCAATGGGAAAGCAAGACTTTCCTTAGAGCAGAACTGATCTGGATACGGAAAATTGCGGGAATCTCACGTCTACAATTTATCAGCAAAGTTGAAATGCGACAATCCTTGGATCTGCAGGCAACCCTGCTACATAAAGTCATTCAGCGAAGACTTTGATGGTTTAGTCGTGTGGAAATACATCAACTAACCGAATCTTACCCAAAGGTTCATATGCAAAATGCTGAGGAAAGAGAAACAAAAGACAACACTGGATGGAAAATATAAACTAAAAATGACCAGACTTGAACTAAACACAAGAACAGCATTAAATTGCCGATAAATGTCCGAAAAAAATGATCATTTATTCATACCCTACGCCGCTAAACGGCTGGCGTCAAGAACTGATGATTATGACGAATGAGGATGATGATGCCTCTGCGGTTGATGATGATGGTGGTGATGACGATGACGATGGCAAGATGATGATGATGATGACGACGACGACGTCTATGACGAATAGGATAATGCTTATTCAAGTAACTAAAAGCTTTACTTAGGCGGCGAAGAGATGTGTGTGTGTGTGTGTGTGTGTGTGTGTGTAGGTGTGTGTGTGTGTGTGTGTGTGTGTGTGTGTGTGTGTGTGTGTGTGTGTGTGTGTGTGTGTGTGTGTGTGTGTGTGTGTGTGTGTGTGTGTGTGTGTGTGTGTGTGTGTGTGTGTGTGTGTGTGTGTGTGTGTGTGTGTGTGTGTGTGTGTGTGTGTGTGTGTGTGTGTGTGTGTGTGTATCTTTCGAGTATGTGTCTGGTTGCCGTGTCTGATCCGTCTTTCGCGTTGGTCCACTTATCTGACGGAAAACAAATCATGAATTGTTGGGAGGGAAGCAGCGGACCGCATAACCCGTATTTATACTTATCCTGAATGCATCGCCGAGCATGAACATAACCATAAGCATTGTCCACTGTGCTACATCAACGCAGTACACGGTAGTAGTAGTAGTGGAGGCGATGAATGTGTTGTCACTGGTTTTGGCGACGCGTGACACAGAACGCAATCCAGACGACGTTCGGAGCATAAATAATAGTCTATTCCAACAAATTTGCACTTAACACGAATATTCTTTATTTTTACTTGCGCTCAGTGTTTTGTGTCAAATTACTGAGACTTAATAATAGAACCGCACGAATATATATGGGCGTTGATTATTATTCTACATGTGGGGAAGATGGTTGAATGGTAACACGCTGGCACGAAGATCAGAAGGATGTGGGTTCGATACCCGCTAGCCCTATAAGGTTAACTCAGCCTTCATTCCATAGGTGGCGATTGTAAAATAAGCAGTAGGACAGATGGGCGCCTTGCATGGTTGCCGTACAGTTAAATTCGACTCCTGTTAAACTTGTTATCGTCTGCTACTACTATTATCATGTTATCTTACTGCGTACTTGTCAGTTTGAATTAATAAACGAAGATTATTATTAAAAATAATGTTCACTGGCGGAGCTGGGGTGGTGCACATCTGCTATAGGTCCTTCTCCGCCTGGGTTTAAGGGTAGGGAGCATAGCCGAAGTGTCCCCTTGATCAATGCATCCTTCCACACTTGCTCGACAAAGACGACGAGGTGGAGACTGGAGAGGACGAGACAGCACTGGCTGTCTGAACTCGAAAGGGGGGAGGAGGAGGAGGAGGAGGAGGAGGAGGAGGAGGAGGAGGAGGAGGAGGAGGAGGAGAAGGAGGAGGAAGGGCCGGGGTCGTTCTCCTCTGTACCCGTCCTTGCAGGTGTTAGACTAACTGCATTTGTTCCAGAGATCAATTCTGTACAATTGTTATCGACGAGCCGCGTCAGCGTTTTACGTGTCTGTGGCGCCGACATCTCGTGCTAAACTCGCAGTCCATTGTTAGCCGAATCCCGAAAGGAAACGCTTTTCTATCAGTTGTTAATTGCCTTTTGTCGTGCCAACTCCAGTAACTCCTTTAACCATCGGGACTAAAGGTTTGTGTGTGTGTGTAATTATGTAACGCATTTAAATAACTACTCAGCAGCGCAGTTGGAACTGAATTTTAAAAGCTGTATTTCTTGTTCGTTTTTTTTAAAAAGAATTTGAGAATCGATCGCTAATCGATCGCAGAAGTCGATAACAGTCGAACGTAACAACGTCGAGCATAGAGCAACTACAATAGAACTGCCACTGCCAACAACAACAACAATAGCAACAGCAGCGGTGTCATGGGCAACACGCACGACACGGAAATCGCGCGGATTGAAGCCGATTACATTCACACGAAATGGCGAACAACGGAGGATTATCGATGGGGTTATTCTAACGACAGAGGTAAGCTATTGTCATTCAGAAGGAGCGCGTTGTCGATGGAAAAGTTCACTGCCGAGGAGGCTGGCTATTCGAACGTCAGAGTTAAGCTACACTATTTTCGTCGTGCTGTATATAATTCAAAATGGAAGTACGCCATCGATTTAGACGTGTACTATCGATCTGGATTTAGGTTTTAAAACAGCGCGCTGAGCTCTTTGTGCTGAGAACTGTCATCTGCAATGCCTTACTGTAGATGGCATTAGCTGCTACATGTAGGTAAGAGCTGCAGCTATTAATCGACAAAACGTTCCTCTCGGCTCCGTCTCTCAAATTTCGGTTCTGTCTGATTTCATTGAATCTGTATCGAATGTTAAGCGCATTAATGTAATGGCGAATGCTTGACGAACATTCGTTGTCTGAAAAATGTCTTCTTAGGCTTTATAATTTATTAATTTTTCTGTCCGAGGTAGAAATTATCCCTCAGGTTTTAAGCATTTCAGAATTATCTAGAGAATAATAGAAAGTTTTCTGGTACTGCTAGAACTTGTCAAGACCCAGCGGAGCTAAATGCCACGGAAGTCGCATTGTAATGGCAATGCGCTGAAAAACATGTTTTTCTCGCGTGACTGCATGGTTATACAAGAGAAACCACGAGCCAATAACTCTGTTCTGCAATGAAAAGTAGGCCACTGCTGCTTGCAACTAATTGCATCCAGAGTTTTCTTCTTTTTATATTTCTTTTTCATCTTGTTCTTCTTGTTCCTGTTCTTGTTCTTGTTCTTCTTGTTCTTGTTCTTCTTGTTCTTGCTTTTGTTCTTATTATTGTTCTTGTTCTTCTTGTTGTTCTTGTTCTTGTTCTTCTTGTTGTTGTTCTTGTTGTTCTTGTTGTTCTTGTTGTTCTTGTTCTTGTTCTTCCTGTTGTTCTTCTTGTTGTTCTTGTTGTTCTTCTTCTTCTTGTTCTTCTTCTTCTTAGCCTAATTGTTCTCATAGTTGCTTAAACGATTTCACAGCGGAATTTCCAACAATTGTACATTTCAGCAGTTTTTGTCTTTTTAAGTGCAGTAGGCCTATTGTGTGAATTATTATTGTTACTTTTTTATTCACTTTTACCCGAGATAGGTCTGATCTTTCAGTACAAAGATTACATTAGGAAATGTTAACAAGTGTCTGGAAATTCAAGCCTCGAAAACTACAGACAAAAACTGTGAAATAAACATAATTGATATTAGGCCAGCAGAGGCTTAAAATTTAAAAAAGGTGTTGTAGAGGTAGGGTGGTTATTTTCGTTTTTCTGATCGTCGTGTTTAGTTTGTTCTGCTTTGAGCGAAACAAAGTATATAAAGACCCTATAACACGTAATCAAAAGACGGAAATGAAGAGCCAAGATCCTCTAGCAGATTCAGAAGAACAATTATGCATGGAATAAGATTTGAAGTGGATCTAGGCTCTCTCCCCCAACCCCATGAACATGGAGTTATAATATGACTCATATATTGACGTTGAAGATTCTGAAAGCTCGAAGAATTTACGAAAAAATCGTGGCTATGTAGACTACATGTTTTCGTCTTCAGAAGATATCGTCTCCGTATCAGGCCTTTGCCACTGCAGATCCATTTGGGGCGACGCACCCAGATGACATTATCGGCCGGAGCTCCGTGCTCGCCGTTGCCAGACCCCATAATCTTTACATCGGATCGATGTCTCTGTTTACGGATATATATAATATATATATATATATATATATATAATATTTACAGTTTTGATATATATATATATATATAATATTTATATATTATATGACAAAACTGTAAATATTATTTGCATAATATATAAATATAATTTATATTCTTATTATCTACAGTTAGACCATGTTCCACCACTGCCGTTTTCGACTGGGCTAGTCTCAAGCATGTGAAGGGAGGAGGGCAACGCTACTAGTCATCGTTGCGACACAGCGTCGTTTAAACAGAAGCTATCATATTTATATCATAAATTAGATGTAATGTGAAGACATCGTGTAGAATATTATGCGTGAGAGTCGGGAGTTCTTTGGGTCAGACATGTAAACTCTGAAAATAGGACGCCGAATAAAAAGGTGGTCAGCCGATACAAGGTACTGGAAATAGCTCAGAGAGCAGGTTAAAGGAAAATAGAGAGGATAGAGGAGTAGTAAGGCGATGGCTTCCGTCTCTACTGCGCCCATCTTCCCCTTTGCCTCTCATTAGCGCTCAGGGCTCGGTTCCTACTGCATTTAGGAGACTGACTGACTGACTGACTGACTGACTGACTGACTGACTGACTGACTGACTGACTGACTGACTGACTGACTGACTGACTGACTGACTGACTGACTGACTGACTGACTGACTGACTGACTGACTGACTGACTGACTGACTGACTGACTGACTGACTGACTGACTGACTGACTGACTGACTGACTGACTGACTGACTGACTGACTGACTGACTGACTGACTGACTGACTGACTGACTGACCCTAGGTCTTGAGGAGGAACTGGATTTTTGGTTGATCGAGTTCTGGTACATCCGATGCTTGAGAATATCAGCCGAATATATTACAAGAGATTCGATAAGACCGGACTGGACTTGGTTAAGTAAGGCAGGATGCAAGTGCGCTTTGTTTACCCTCCATCTCCTGTCTGGCACCCAAGATAGTTCTGTCCAGAGTTGTGTCCTTCGTGTTGCAGGAACACTTGAGATGGCGCCAACTATCTTCCATTTTCCAGACAGTTTCTAACCTATCTCGTCGCTCGACAACTAACCGCCAATTTCGCATGACGTGCCTGGACGTCGAACGTAGAACGTAGGAGTGGACGGACCGACGTAATTACCACTCAGCCACTGTATGAACGCAACACTATTTCCATGACAGACTGTTTCCTCTCTGACTCCGTCCGTCTTCGGCTCAAACCTCCCTTTCGTTTCCAGATCGCCTCCCGTATTTCTACAAATCATGATCTCGGTGGTGATTATTGCCCTAATTTGGAGTTTTCCAATATACTTTCATATAATATTAAAGAACGCTTTGATTAGACCTGTGTCGTGCTGCGCAATTCCAATCTTCCGGTATAAGCACGCGACTGGCAAATACATTCATCTCGTCCTGAGGAGGTCGGTGTTTCGATGCCTAGCGTTAACCCCAGCGTTTGCTGCCAATTAATGCAACCGAAACGCCTTCAGTAGAGTCCAAGGATTGCAACGGCTACTTACTTATTTACTTCCTTACGAGTTGCTTTTTACCAGAATAATTACGCGGCGCGCGTTGCGTTCTGGGCGTTCGGACAGTGGCGGCACGCAACAGTTTGGCAGCTGGTCCTGGCAGGCGCCGAAAAGTGCCAGCAGGTGCCCTGTGTGAGAATAAGATATGATCGCACTGGGGGTCGTTGCTGAGCGGGTGGGGATGTCGACTGTAATTTGATTGCAGGCGGCAGTAGCGCCTTCTGCTTGGCGGACCGGGCACTTCGGGACTAGCAAGCGCCGATGAATGATTCTGGATGAGAAGCTTTACAACGAGGGGTTGGTGTAATTGCGGGCACCCTGTGTACCGTCTCAGTGGACTCCGCGGTTGCAGGGTATGTACGGACCGCAGCCGCCTCGTGCCTGATTCGGTTCCTTGGTGGGCAAAACGAGGAAGATGCGGGAAGATGAAGACTATAAGGAAGGAAAACGCACGTTTAGAAGAGAAAAAGAGGAAAGAAGTGGGAGACGGTTAGAAAATATTTAAAAAGAACACCAGGAGGTTAAATAAGGAAAATAAAACTAGTATATACGGAGAAGGAAAGAAGAAAGAAGGACGAATGAAGGGAAATTACTTATAAGGAAACTTAATAATTCGATGACTAAGGACCCTAGTAACAGAAGTAAGAGTGAAGTGTTGCTCTGTTAGGGCAATTACATTGCAAGTGCAATTACAACTTACACGAGAGATTAGAGAAAATAGAACAAGCAGAGGAAGAGATCGAGAGCATAAATCTAAATTAGACTGACAGTGGATGAGGGGAAAAGCAATGTGTAGAAGTAGGAGAAGGAGTATGAGGAAGAGTAGGAGAAGAAGTAAAAGGAGTAGGAGGAGAAGTAGGAGGAGAAGGAGGAGAAGTAGGAGGATAAGGAGGAGTAGGAGAAGTAGGAGGAGTAGGAGAGAAGTAGGAGGAGTAGGAGGAGATGGAGGAGAAGTAGGAGAGAAGTAGGAGGTGCAGGAGGAGAAGTAAGAGGAGGAGGAGTTTGAGAAGAAGTATGAGGAGTATGAGGAGAAGTAGAAGAAGTATGAGGAGAAGTAGGAGGAGTATAAGGAGAAGTAGGAAGAGTATGAGGAGAAGTAGGAAGAGTATGAGGAGAAGTAGGAGGGTATGAGGAGAAGTAGGAGTAGGAGCAGCAGGAGAAGTAGGAGGCGTAGGAGTAGGAGGAGAAGTAGGAAAAGGAGGAGTTTGAGGAGAAGTAGGAGGAGAAGTAGGAGAAGTAGGAGGAGAAGTAGGAGGAGGAAGAGGAGAAGGACATTATGAGCAGTTGCTTTTCACAAAAATGCAGGTGCATGAGATGCATCGTATTTAGTCCACGCTCCCTGAGACCGGCAAGGGGGCTGTATAATACGCTCTTGCTCTGCTCATACACGTCCGGGACCCCGCGAGATAGACCATCTCGAGGCCGTTCTTCGTCAATATCGGGTTTTCAATATGCGTCGAGGATAGTACCTCGGAGTCCTCCAACCAAATTGCGAATCCTGTGAGAGTCGGTCCGTCGGGACCCCGTCCGATTGGGCCTCGGTCTACGGACGAAGGGCGGCGGAGGAGGCCGACGCCCCTGCAGCTGAAAGTAGAGTCCGACTCGGGACACGAAGATTTATCACTCCTTTGTCGCCTATATTACAATTGTCGAATGTCAGTATCCGCGGATCAATACGATAGCGCTTAGATGCATAATTCATTTTAGCGCGTGTTACAGCGTTTGCGCTATCTGCTGTTTCTGCTGTTTCTGCTGCTGCAGCTAATACTGCTGCAGCTGCTGTGCGTGGCGGTCGGGTTCAGTTGTGCTGAGCCACCCAACTGAACGGCAACTTAGTCGCTGTGTCTACCTGTGTGTCTGTGTGTCTGTCTGTCTGTTTGTCTGCCTGTTTACCATCCTATCCCTATCGACGAGGGTTAAAGACGAGAGCCTTGAGAGATAAACGGCCGGCTTATTTGGCTGAGGTAGCGGGTCGATTCGAATCTCCGTAATCAGCCCATCTCCATCTGCATGCAGAGTTATCCGTGGCTATAGCTTCAGCAGCTGGCGTGCCTCCGTTCCTCTGCAGTACCGTTTCTTACTCCATCCATCCACCCATCCATCCATCCATCCATCCATCCATCCATCCATCCATCCATCCATCCATCCATCCATCCATCCATCCATCCATCCATCCATCCAGCCGTCCGTCCGTCCGTCCTTCTGTCCGTCCGTCCATCCGTCCATCCATCCATTCGCCCATCCGTCCATCCATCCGTCCATCCATCCATCCATCCGTCCATCCATCCATCCGTCCGTCCGTCCATCCATCCATCGATCCATCGATCCATTCATCCATCCATCCATCCATCCAGCCGTCCGTCCTTCTGTTCGTCCGTCCATCCGTCCATCCATCCATTCGCCCATCCGTCCATCCATCCGTCCATCCATCCATTCATCCGTCCATCCATCCATCCGTCCGTCCGTCCATCCATCCATCGATCCATCGATCCATTCATCCATCCATCCATCCATCCATCCATCCATCCATCCATCCATCCATCCATCCATCCATCCATCCATCCATCCATCCATCCATCCATCCATCCATCTGTCCGTTCGTCCATCCGTCCTTCATCCATCCACCCATCCATCCATCCATCCATCCATCCATCCATCCATCCATCCATCCATCCATCCATCCATCCATCCATCCATCCATCCATCCATCCATCCATCCATCCATCCATCCATCCATCCATCCATCCATCCATCCATCCATCCATCCATCCATCCATCCATCTATTAGTTCATATGTCGATCCATCCCTCCATTCCTTCATCCATCTATCGGTCAATAGGTTCACCAATTCATTCATACATCCATCCAGTCCGCGTCCAATTACGGCTGAGATGAAGGTCGGGGGTGAATACATAATGAAGGCTTAATCGAGGATCAGCGAAGGAGGAGCTCCTATACTTCTCAGTGGAGGTGTCGACAGTGAGAGTTAACCTCTCTAATATAACAAATTCCAACGACAGAATACCTGCTGTCCCAGGCTGAATTATTTCCCGGCGAAATGCGACCCAAAGAAACGACTCCTTCGGTCCGCCCCGCAAGAGCCATAAAATATTAAATTGTTTTCGCGCCGGTGACAATGCGACGTGCTTAACACGAGAATATTCATAGAACATGCACGACGAAAATAACTTCTTTAGTTTTTCCATATCGATCGCTTTGTCTTCAGTGTGTTAATTCACTCAGTCCCGATTTGAAATCGACGCGATGTATAGTTCTAGCAGATGAGCGTTGTTTTAGTGTATCATGGGAAACCCTATTGTGTTAGAATCGATGCCTTTCCCTTTCGGACAAGACAGGCGAAGGACCAATAAGAGTCTCTCGTCTCTTTCAATCAATTGCTCTCCTGACAACATCTTACTTCATTGAATTAACTCTCCTTTTAGTGCGTTACCGAAATTGATTTTCTAAATTGTTAGTCCACTCCCTCAATGTGTGATCTTAACTCGATAACGTACAGCCGATGTGCTCATTTTTTAGCCGGTTCTGCTAGTGGGCTCTGGCGGAGCATTACTCTTTAAGTAACTGTCTGTACTGTTTGGGAATTGAACATTCGACTTCTAGTTTGATAGTTTAGCACAGCCTCTCTAGACCTTATTATGTACATTGCGGTGATACACGACTTCGCAAATTAGAATACAGATTCTTGTATGTTCAGGAAATCAATCCATCGCCCAAATGTACTTAGAACTGTTTCTTAATTTATTGGCTAGAGATCTATAAGTTTGGGTGTATATTGCAGAAACACACAAGGTCCATGTTGTACTGTGGCAATGGATTACTCCGATTTTCAAGTGAAACTTAATGCTCCCATAAATGATAATTGTAATTAGCCACTTCTAGAATGTCTACAGCACAAGGCGTCAACTAATAACGTACTAAAACCATGGCTTAATCAGGTCAATACCAGGATTCAGTCAGTTAATTTTCAGATCAGTCAGATCTTGTGTTCGTCCATCCAACAATAACAATAGATGTCAATAGTCCATCCAACAATAACCATAGTCCATCCATTTGTTTTCTGCCCGCCCATCTATCCACGCTGAGCTATTGCGTGGATGGATGGATAGAAGGACCGATATAAGGAATTTCCAAATATGCCATCATTCTACATCTCGTAACCATGGAACCACAGACATTAACACAAGACTGCAGTCGTTTTCTTACTTCCCGCAACACGATTGTCTGGTGACAAGTATCCGCGTCTTTCAGTCCGAGGCACATGCATGTTGGACAACGAATCTTGCCACAATCGCGTCTCTCGCGCCATTTCTGTGTCTAAGACTTCCGGCTTGATATGCAATACAACTTACAGAGTAAGTTGTATTGCATATCAAGCAATACCGGGATTTTATATACCGGGATTGCATATCAAGCAATTTACCCGGGATTTGTGTTGGCAATCCTCAACCAACACAGTTACAAATTTTCTTCCGAAAATAGCGATAGGGGGTCTCTACGGAACACTGGCACCGAAGAACCTCTCAATATAAAACCTTCGCCGTTCGCCCATCGATCTACACCCAAACCGAACTCAAGAGAGGGCCAAGCTCTGCACTTCAGTCAGTTCTCTGAGCTGTGTGATGTGACAAGCAGATGTGAAGTCCATCGATTCCTTCTAATCTACCCGGGGATACCCAGGTTCGGACATTGACGTATCTGACATTCTCCTCGTCTGCCTTAATCTCCTTCTATCTGGTCACGTTTGAACTCTCGCGGTCTTCGGCTTGAAACGCAACTAGAACCAGGAAGCTTGAGATTATAAGAGACGCAAAACTGAAAACCTTAAGTCATCTACTACAAGTGGTGCACGCTTTGTCGGCGGCCACTCCGTGGGGATTATCGCAGGCACTTAAGCATCTGCAGCTGTAGGACTAAAACCATAAGCTGTTCGCCAGAATTGCAACAATAGAATCGATCAGAATCCGGCCGACATGCGATAAACATAAGCGCCCTAACATCATCGCTGACTTAAAGCGCTGACAGCAAAACCGTTACTGCGCAGTAATGTGCGAATAAAATTGCTCAAGCTTTGCCGTATATAAAATGTTCGCCGAGCAGCTCTGCGTTTGGACATCACATGCAGCGCGCAGAATAAACATATGTTCTTGTATTATTATTAAGGGCGCGTTGTCTTTGGCGAACTGCGTAAACATAGCGAGGCGATTCATACGCGGGACACCGCCAGTATCTAGGTTCATTTGATAATTGTGCTCTAGGCGCAAATAAAAATTGTTTTTACCGGGAAATCGATCTGCTGTAAAGACTGACGGCCACCAAATGCAGGCCAGCGGAATGACCAGTGGCCACCGTGCAGAAAATGGTTATTACAGCGATGGCGACTGAGCGGCCGCCAGGGCCAGGCGGCCGCTCGAACTATACGCCGGTCACGGGGCGAAAAGAGCGGTAAATGGGAAAGACATGAGAAATATTCTGGCGTGTATAGCGGTTATGATCCCGCCGATGGATGTTCGCATAAATAGCCGCGGGGAGGAATTTATAGAGGGCAATTTCATGTCAGCTGTATTGACTGCACTTATCCGCAAAGTCAGCCTGTATGTGAGGCAGTGGGCGGTACGGGAAGCAGCCTTCTCGTTGTAGAAAGGCCTCTCGGACTGTCCGAATGCTTAGCGGGCATTTTATATGGCGATAGGAACATTGGCGATAGGAGAAACGCGTAAGAGGTTCGAAATGCGCAGAGGCCTCTGCAGTCGGGGATTCATGAAAGCCGTCGATCGACGTGGAATGCCAGATCCCTCGGGAGCCCTCGCACTTCTGATCAGCGTCCCTCAAGTGGACGAGCTATAAAAATTAAAGTCCTCATTCGTCTCTATGTAACCACAGATTAAACGCAACCAGACTCAATCTCGTTCTGTATTGTTGTCTGTATGTGTGTGTATATGTGCGTGTGCGTATTTAAGTATCTGTGTATACATGCATGTATCAAGGAAATCCATATTATAGAACTTGGAAAGGAAACTGCCTGTCGGCATTCTGTAGCCGTTCCAAACTGACAGTAATTTAATACGTAGGCCTAAGCAAGTCAACATGATGACAATGCATCAGTCTCAGGAACATTTGAAGAATGTAGTAACATTGCTATGATATTCTGTTGAATCAGTTTTAGGATAATTTGTCTACAGTGTGACCATTTAATGTGACCAGCCTCAACAAATTTGGTCTTACAAGCTGATG
Organism: Allolobophora icterica; assembly: GCA_963556255.1. Taxonomy (NCBI): domain Eukaryota; kingdom Metazoa; phylum Annelida; class Clitellata; order Crassiclitellata; family Lumbricidae; genus Allolobophora; species Allolobophora icterica. The sequence continues at coordinate 40,133,912 of OY744608.1, read as the reverse complement.
CAAGCTCTTTTAAAGGGAATGCACTTCTTAAATCCATCTCGTACGGTAAATTAGCAATTTACTTTCAAAACTTGTTATTTCGAAACCACCATGAATCGAATCTTCATTTAGGCCTATAGTATTTTATCGCGAATCTCTGTCAAACTGCACTGGACACGCCATCTTCTGATGCAAATGCGGTTTCAATAGTCGCAAGCTACCTTTCCTTTTTATTTTCTGCTTGCCGATGTTGCGTTAGTTGTTTGATAAGCATCACAAGGAGTAGCTGACGAGCATGAAGTAGCAATTTGGAGACGACATTGACGGAGTAGCACGTTTATTCAGATATATCTTCGGCACAAAACTCTTTCCCATTTATCATATTCTTTATTATAGAAATTTTATCTTGTCTGTGTTCTACAAAATTACTTTCTCTAAAATGCACGAAAGAAAGACCTGAATTATTGTCGGTTGGAAGTCTTTTATGGGTTTTACTCGGACCCTCTTTTTGTTTTTGATAGGATAACGATGTATTGTGATTACCTGGCACACAAATGTGATCTTTCAGAAGCATGCTACCATACGCAGAACATTATTTTCCAGCGCCTTAAAAAATGTTAAATGCAGGTATCTACAGTAGGACTCCAACCGCAAAGTGGACCATAGTAGTGCTGCTACTAGCTTGGCACTCCATCTAATTAGGATCTCCTTGGCATGTATGTAATTATGTATGTATGCGAGAATGTATATGTACTCTCTTAATAGCTTCTTCATACATTTAGATCATTTATTGTGCCATCCTTTTGTTCTTTCTCTGCCTTCTATTCGTCTTTTCTGCCGTCTTTCCTGTGTTCTGTTTTCGTTCTTCCTTTCGTTTTTTTCCTATTTCCTTCCTGCCTTCTTTGTTCCTTCCACTCTTCTTTTTTAGTTCCTCCATTGTGTCCTAATTTGCTTGTATTTTTTCCTTGCATCATTTCCTTCCTTCTTTGTTTCTTTCATTCCTGCTTTTCCTTTCCTTCGTCCCTCCTGCTTTCATTCCGTCTTTCCTTCCTTCTTTCTTTCATTCCTTATTTCCTTCCTGGATTTCTTTCCTTTTCCTTTCCTCTATTTATTCTTCCTTCCTCTTATCCTCCTATTTCTTTCCTTCATTTGCTTCTTTCTTTTTACTACTATCTTTTTGTTCCTGCGTTTTTTTCTGTTGACAGTTAGGCATGGCCGAGAGAGTGATGGAGCTCATGAAAGTAGAGAGTGCGTTGGAGGCATCGACGGACGGCCTGTCACCGTCCAGATGACCTCGCATGAGTCAAGCGCGCTCCGAACCGTGACGGCTGCCGATGCTGCTCATACATTGGCTTTTGCATCGTTGTTTGTAGGTCCGGAGACCTGGTGGGTCTACTACCCATCAGCCTCGGGCGGTAATCAGTCGCCCATAGACATCATCACGGAGGAAGTGACCTATGACCCGGACCTGTGGAACCACCCGCTACAGATCTACTATCGGACCGAGGTCGTTGACAATGATGACGAGGACGAGAGTTCTCCTTCCGTCCCCGTCAAAGAGGCCATGTCCCTCGTCAACACCGGAAACACAGCACGTATCAACGTCATCAATTCACACTCGTGTTAGTATATATGCCACTCGTCCTGTCTGCTGTGGCCTAATCTGGTCTGTTGTTGTCTGGTTTGGTCTGGATTAGTATGGTCTGTGGGACCTGGTATCGTTTGGTCTACTCTAAAATCGTTAGGAATGGTCTTTTTTTTATCTGATCGGTGAAGCTTGCAGCTAGTCTCGTCAAGTTCGCTCGGGTTGAGTAGGCTTTGTATTGATAGAATGATTATTCTCTCTCTTTTTTGCAAATCGTAGTCTGATCAGGTCCAAGATCGATTCTAGCTTAGAATAATAGGACGTATTGTGATTTGATTTTATCAAAATAAATCACGTTGCTTCATCTTTTTAATGTGCTCAATTCGGATTATTTCCAATCAAACGAAAGCTTGGTAAGTGGAAAATGGTTTCGTATACAGGGCCTAGGACATACATATAGTTACAATGAATATGGTTGATTGGAAGTTAATATTACGCCAATTTGTTTGTTATCAATACAGATATAACAGGTGGTCCGTGTAAGGATCACAATTACGTCTTGGAGCAAATTCACCTTCACTGGGGTGAAGATGACAACTCTGGCTCAGAACACTTGGTCAACACACACTCTCATGCAGCAGAAGTAAGTGCATGTTTGGTGCCAACATACATACTGGCATGTGCATTGTGCAGGAACACGATATTGTGTACATCATCATCACCATCATCTCCTTTTGTTGCAGCTCATTAGGTAAATTTCGTAATTTCAGAAACAAGCATCAAATATAGTCAAGTACATAAATAAGCTAAATGGAATACAGTAGGAAGACTCTGAAAGGACAGATGTCCCGCTGAGCAGGAACCCCAGTAGGCTAACAGCAATTTCAATAAAATAAGTAAGTGACGAGTGATTATTAGCACCAAATCTATCGTGATATCAAGACCATGGGCATATAAGAATGAAAATAACAAAGTAACAGAGGTCATATAACCTTAATTAAGTAAAAAATAATAATATGGAAAGTTAGAAAGAAGAAGAATGCGCAATTGTCATGTTTTAACAAATAATTAATTAAATACATGATGATCGTTCAAACATCGATAAAGTGGGTAAATCACGAATTTTCTGGGGCAAATTGTTCCGTGTGGTTGTTTCCATGCACTTCATCGAGTGCCTCCGATAGTTAGTGCGAGCACTAGGTAGTCGGAGAGCCTCTTTGGTTCTCGTATTGTAATTATGCACTTCATTAGAACCTATAAAGTACTCAGAGAAAATACTTGGCATTAGCTTATGGAGAAAACAGAACATAGGCTATATGCCCCGATCTGGAGTTGTCTGATCTGTTCAATGCTTAGGATGCAGTATTCGTGAAAGAGAGGTCGGGTATGAGAGCTAAAATTGCTCTTAGATATTACACGTATAGCTCTTTTCTGAAGTATTTACCAATCTCCCCAGCCTGGATGGATAGGTAGAAGCCCAACTCAAGTTACCAGTACGCCAGATACTGGAAAATTAAGGCATAATATAACTTAGTAAGTATGTTATGGGGAGCAAGTAAGATATTCTAGATAGGATTCCTATATTTTTAGCAATTTTTTTAATGTTATTAATGTGATCACACCAAGTAAAACATTCATCGATATAGACTCCGAGAAACTTAGCCGATTTAACTTGTGTAATACTTGCATTATCAATTTTTAGTGAAAAGTTTGGCTGAGGTAAGGATTTTCTGTGGAATCGAGATAAAACAAAATACTCTGATGTGAACTTGTTTAAGTTAAGGCAGTTAGGTTCCAGTTCCGTAATACATGTAGAGGCCTATATGAGAGGTATGCACTTGTGGATGCAGATGTTTGATGGATGTACGCGACCCATGAACTGGGCAGACAAGTTTCCTGTTTTCTTCACTGCACTCCAAACTCCTCTATTATTTCGCCCAATTAAACAAATCCTGAGTCCACCAGTCCTCTGAATAAGATATGTACAATTAATCCCAATATATAATCCGATTTTACGCCAGTATGTATTCATATTCGTCTACTGCATTTTTGTATCTGTTGTTTCATAACAGAAACAAAACATCACATATGTTGTGAAAATCGATTATTACTTAGAACCAACCCATTCCCTGGTTCTGCTCAAAGGACGTCGCTTTACTTCTTAGTTCTTACAGTTTTCTTCAGGATTCGAATTCTTCACTGATCCTCCTTACCTACCCTTGTCATGTTACCGTGCTTTGAAAATCCATCCCAAGTAAAACTCGTCTTTAATTTGTCTTGCTTTTTCATTTTTCCTTCTCTGTTGCTCTATACATCTTACTCTATTTTCTCGCTTTCGATGGCTTGCTCGTTTGTTCATTCTATAGCACAATCATCATTCGTTTTTTTTAATTCTTTCATTCTTTTATTCGATTCTGCCAGCATTTCTGCTAGCCTTGCAGTCGTTCGATTTAGTCCTGCATTAAACTTTGATGTTTCTAAGTTTAGTTCTCAGTTATAACACCGAGTCGAACTTTCCACATCTTTGTTTCATTGAGGCCTAACTCTGTCTACTTGGCCTATGCTCTCGGTTTAGTATTGGCATAATAATCGCTTGTTATTCATTCACTTCAATAATGTCCTTGGCTAAGGGAATTATTTGTGAATCATAAACCAGAGATTATGTTCTTGTGATAGCCTACTACTTTTATGACTAGACCCTAGGTTCAGGACACTTAATTGCAGTCTTGTTGTCAAGACCTCAAACCTCAAGACCAAGACCAAGACCAAGACCTTGAACCTCAAGACCAAGACCAAGACCAAGACCTTGAACCTCAAGACCAAGACCAAGACCAAGACCTTGAACCTCAAGACCAAGACCAAGACCAAGACCTTGAACCTCAAGACCAAGACCAAGACCAAGACTTTAAAACTCAAGACCAAAACCGAGAAAAATACTCCCAAAAATCACAACCATATCCAGACTTCTATTCCTTACTAAAAAAATCGTCAAGTCGGACTACTCGCTATTTTAATTAAAGCATGAATCTTTTATTTTATTCAAACAAAACAACTCTAAATGCAAACTGCAGAGAATTCCGAATTCGTATTTACAAAAGTCTCATGTGAAATGTTATTCCAAATGCCTGTTTCATTTTATAAAAACCAATTCGCTCAGAATTTTATGACCAAGACGTGACCTGTGGGGCCTCATAAAAATTCTGCCATGTGAAAAATACGTTCTGCAGTGCTGAATTCACTGGCACACAGAGCAGCTTTTCAAGTACCAGATGTAAATGTACAAATTGTGAGTCTGTTTTGAAATCATTCCATGGCAAATAACCGGAAGACCAAAATAAATGTCCAAAACAACAGTAAAGCCTCACTTACACCGTGTAAATACTAAAGCAATTGTATTAGTAATTATTGGATAAAATTTTTAAATCCTTGCGTTTTGTTAAATGACTGTTAATATTTTCAAAAGTCTTGGTCTTGGTCTTGCAAAACCAAGACCAAGACCTTGAACCTCAAGACCAAGACCAAGACCAAGACCTTGAACCTCAAGACCAAGACCAAGACCAAGACCTTGAACCTCAAGACCAAGACCAAGACCAAGACTTTTAAAAACGAACTCGAGTGCACTCGAGACCAAGACCTTGGTCTCGAGGACAACAAGACTGCTTAATTGTGAGATCGATGGCTTTCAAATGGCATGTTCTTCATATTTCGAATCGTCTAAACCATAAAAGGCACGACTTGCCAACTAGCTATCATAATATGAATCACTTGTAAACCCTATACTACTTTATTCTAGCTTTTCATGACTCTGTCTTGAACTATAGCGAAGAATCATCTGCACATATATAAGATTACTGACTTTGCGCGCAAATAGGCCCCTATTGTTCCAACAAAGCAACAATAACAAATAACTCTCGTTTTGCTGCCTGGTACCAATTGTACATATACCCGGCACTGCATTGCGGTAACAGAGTGCGGTCTGTGAGGAACCTCTTCCATTGAATCAGACTATGGTCTATCTCTGGCTGAAGACGTTTTTCTCTCCCTTCGATAGATCTTTCCCCAATGTTGCCGACGATATGTCATACCTCGATGCTGAGATAGAATCGCTTTTGCAACTGGATGTAAGAGTTCTTTGTTCTTCCTACATCACTGAAACCCAGTCTGATTGATGTGACTTACCGTAGCAGCGAGATCGACGAGAGATTTCACTGATAAATGACACCAAATATAAATGTTTTAGTTTACTCTACGCCACGCATTGCATTGCCTACAATGTTTCTCGTCGTTTTAATACATGCCTATTTTAACATTCAAATCTTTCATGTTCGCTTCTGAAGTCTGTCGGAAGGTTGAAGGGAAGTTGAAGTTAAGGCATCTACGTAAGACGCGCAGTTTGCATCGAAGCCTGTGAGAAGGACTTTTCTTTATGTACGTATATGTGCATATGTGTATGATTGCATACATGCACACATTTGTGCGATACACACACGACTATCCAATGATATTTTTCCCTCTTTCCCTACAAACTTCACCTTGCTCCTGAAGTTGATATCGTCGACATCAGCTCAAAACATTTTTGGTCACTCCCATTTCTGGACGAGGACTTGCCATTCTTCGGCGCACGGACCTGGATTCGAATCGCAGACGCAATGCAGATGCTTTTCCCTCCAAACAGACCGGCGACTGCAGCGCCCCCTAAGTCTGTGCAGCTGCTGAGCAAACATAAAAAGCGTCGTTTTATTCTCTTAGTGCTCTGTCCTCTGTTGCAATTCGATCCGCCTCTTTGCAGTCAGTGCGCGAGTTGTAAGCGCTCATCTCTGTCTGGCTGCTTTCCGCCAGGCTAGGCTTCTTTTCTCGCCGATGCCCATCACGTCTTCCGTCTCTCGATGCCTTCGCCCTATTCTTCTTCCAGCGCCTCCTCCTGCGGCTGTTGATGAAGGTGATGGTGTTGCCTGAGGGGATGTGTCCAACACGTGCAGTCAGATTCGCAAATGAGGCTTGGTTTTTGGACACGCCGTTTTTGAAGGCTGCAGTTTAGCATGTATATGCATAAGTATATGCTTATAAATTTACACATGTGTGGTATGTATATACATGCTATATATTTTGTGTCACTTTACTTTGAGGTATGAGTGACCAAGCCTAAAATACACAGATCAATGGATATTTTTAGGTTATTCTAATGTGCACCTTTCATATCTGTTCAATACCCAAGCCATAGGCGTGGCCAGTATGAGGCAAGAGGAGGCAGTTGCCTTTTCTTGCTTTTGCCAAAGGTCTGTGAAGCTTGATTGTTAACCCCACTACACCTGGATGTCTCCCGGAGTTGCCTCCTCTTGAATTTAAGTCTGGCTACGGGCCTGACCCAAGCTTCAGACCAAGATATATCAGTTGAGACATGTTTGCAATAGATGCACCTCTCCATGTTGCGACATGTTTAGTACATCAGAGCCAAAGGAGCCGGAACTCGTGCTGAACTCATGTAGGAAAATATGCCCTTTGGTGACACTGCGTAGGGGCAAGTGGTAAATTATTGACTTCTGCTTGGGCGGTCTCGTGGGTCCACTAAACTACCATCGTCCAGTGTAGTCATCATCGTAACCTGAAACAATCTCAGCAGCAACAACAACAGCAACAACAACAAAGCCATCATCATAATCGACCATCTGGTTGTCGGTGCCATATTGTGAGCACTCACTCCAACGGAAGAATAAAATGTCCCGTCGATCAACGAATGCCAACGCTGAGACAAATGAACTAAGGAGAGAGAGTAGAAATGGAAATCTGCGGCTTAACAAAACGTCAATACACTCTCCAGATAAGCGACAGCAACAACATTTTACGGATGAAGAGAGAGAAAAATAGATTGATAGAGGAAGAGAAAGAGTGACTGAGAGAGAGACAGAGACAGAGAGAGACAGAGAGAGAGACAGAGAGAGAGAGACACAGATAGACAGAGAGACAGAGAGACAGAGAGACAGAGAGAGACAGAGAGAGACAGAGAGAGACAGAGAGAGAGAGAGACAGAGAGAGAGAGAGAGAGAGAGAGAGAGAGAGAGAGAGAGAGAGAGAGAGAGAGAGAGAGAGAGAGACAGAGACAGAGACAGAGACAGAGACAGACAGAGACAGAGACAGAGACAGAGAGACAGAGAGACAGAGAGACAGAGACAGAGAGAGACAGAGAGAGAGAGACAGAGAGACAGAGAGACAGAGAGAGAGAGAGAGAGAGAGAGAGAGAGAGAGAGAGAGAGAGAGAGAGAGAGAGAGAGAGAGAGAGAGAGAGAGAGAGAGAGAGAGAAGGGCGAGAAGGCTTATAACTGCAGCATTCGCAAACGAAAGACCTGTGCCCGCTCCTCGCAAATTGTAGCAAGTCACCTTCCTCTCCTTGTCAGTGTACCGCGGTTTATATTGGTGGAATCCAGTGCAGGGCGATGATGTCTTTGAGTCCAGATTTGAACCGAGTCAGAGGATTTTGGCTTATCCAGTCATTCTCGCGATGAAGATAAAGTAGTCAGAAAACTGAATTTCATGAGGCGATTATTTCTGTCTTATTTTCATAGGGCTGTTGTCGGAAATGAGTCAAAATGAATCGGAATGAATATTCTGTTGCCACGACACTTACTTGAAAGTAGCGCCGTTTCGCCATTGCAATGCCTGCCATAACTTGCAGTAACACGCCACTTAACGTTGCCTCAAATCGTGTCAAGCATTTTTTAATTTGAACACAATAAACTCTCCTCGTCGTCGAGGTATCTTTGTGATAAGTGTTCGCGCATATCATTTCGCTTTACAGGATAGGTCTACATTTACATCTACGCGTCTGCATAATTCTCGCTTTGTGTGATCTTTCTCTCTGGAACAGAATGCATTTTCTTTAAATTTGTTGAAATGGATATCCATTGAACAGACCGCTCAACTCTGACCCGTGAACAATCACTATAGGGACCTACGCCTTACAGAGCTTTCAAAAGACCCCAAATAAATACCTAGACAGATATCTGGAAACTCAAAACTCTTCACTAGTGAGTCGTCCAAGTCCATCTATATGTTAACACCTATGTCTTTCCAGTGCCTGCTAAAGATAAATCTCAATTAATGTCAATTTACAAAAGTCTAAGTCTCTCTCTCCAAACCAAGAGGATGCCAACAACAGATCAGCACCCTTTGAAAAAGCATGAATTCTCTTATTCTTAAATTATTAACCCTAGCATCTTGACTTCCGTCTAAATATCCTGACTCGCCAAATGCAATCTTATATCTTCAGTTCTAAATAAACACAACATTAGATAGTAATACTTTACAATGACAATAGCATATATTTATGTAACGTTTTTGAGTAGCTACATGTACCTCACGGTCTGTCTTCGGTAGCCTTCGGATAACTCTTATCCATGCACAAAAGTTACCCAGAAAAACAATGCCAGATGGATGATTACCGTACGAATCAGCTATCGTTTGTAGCGGCGCCATCAAATTGTCCTATAGCAACCAACCCGTTAATCACATTTATCGTGATAACCATGACTACAATCAACAGCAGTAGCAGCAGCAGCAGCAGCTTTCAGTCTTTTAGTCGAACGATCCGGCTACTAATGCTAGATTAATGTTTCTATGTAAGTAACTTCAGTTTCACTGTTTTATCCGAGATTTTAACAGCAGGGACCACAATAGTAACAGAGCAAAACATCTTTCTCCAACTTTCTTAAAAATGAAGTTAATTACATTAGAAACATTGACCGCTTTATAGCTAAGCATAAGTATTTGTTAAAAATGTATTACATCTTACGTTACAGCGCGCTAATCAATACTGGCGAGTATCACTTTCAAGGTACTGAGTACCAGTTGTCCTATTGCCATGGTGACTTGGATCACGACGATGACGATCATATGATGCAAAATGATAATAATGATGATGACGCTGTTGTTGTTTTTGTAGTAGCTGTTAATGATGATGATGATGATGATGATGATGATGATGATGATGATGATGATGATGATGATGATGATGATGATGATGATGATGATGATGATGATGATGATGATGATGATGATGATGATGATGATGATGATGATGATGGTGACGTTGTTATCAGCATTATTGATGATAAGGATGACGATGATAATAGTGATGATGACGTTTATCGACAGCTACATATGGTTCATTGGAACGAAGACCTTTACGACACATACGAAGAAGCCGTTAAAAGAGAAGATGGAGTCGTCATCATCGCCGTCTTTCTCACGGTTAGTGCAATTCACTTACACTTAGCACTTCAGTGGCACTCAGCTTTAGCTTCTGATCAGTGCAGTTCACTTCACTTGGAAATTAATTGGCATTCAGATTCATATCACGATCATTGCGCTTTTGTTCACTGAGACACCTACAGGCACCAACGTTTGTCTTTCGATGCAGCAAGGCAGGCGGACAAAGAACCATGCACGCAGTCAAACAAACAGCTAGCCATAAACGTAAGCAGACAGACAGGTAGACAGACAAACAAGGAGGCATGCAGACAGACAAGCAGGCAGACAGACAGACAAGCAGGCAGACAGGCAGGCAGACAAACAGACAAACAAGCAGGAAGGCAGACAGACAAATAGACAGGCAGGCAGACAGACAAGCAGGAAGGCAGACAGACAAATAGACAGGCAGACAGACAGACAAGCAGGCAGACAGACAAACAGACAGACAGGCAGACAAACAGGCAGAATCATAACTCAACGCCGCTCATCTCATTTCGACCCAAAGTAGGCTAATATACGTTTCTTGATTTAAGCTGCAATTAAGTAATCGTAATCGTAATCGTAATCTCAGGATTTCTACAGCGACCAAAAAAGCGAAGTCGCGGGAATCAGCTTATTCACAGGCGCTTAGACAAATCAAAATCGATGGGCTAGGGGGTCGAATCGGTTCCAGGTCAAGATCCAAAGGAGTCAGTCAGGAAGACAGTAAGACGGCTAAGGTGGGTGGTATTTAGGGTTTAGACGGCGATGGGGGTAGACAGAGGAGGAGGAATCGGGATAGGATTTGTGAAAGAGCAGTGTTTTCAGTTTTGAGTGAAAGACCTGTGGAGATATAGCAAGTGTGAGGTTTTGGTGAGTTCGTAGGATGGATCTGAAATTTCTCGCAGTACTGGTGGGAGTTTGTTCCAGAGGGGTGGGACAGCTATGGCTATGGAGCGACTCGCAAATTGTAGTGATAAGGTGACGGAAGGGCGGAGCAGTGTTAGGGCAGAAGAGGAGCGGGTTGAGCGGAGTGGTTGGACCGTGAACAGCTGTCGGAGATAGGAGGGCTGGGAAGATTGGAGTGTATTGTAGTTGATGGATATGACTTTATATTCTACTCGTTCGGGTATTTTAAGCCAGTGGAGAGATTTGAGGACAGGGGTGATGTGGTTGTGCTTGGGGGTTTTAGTCACAGCGCGGGCAAGTGCATTTTGAATTTTAGAGGTGAGTATACGCTACCGGGTAGTTTTCCGAAACAAATTAGAGGTGAGTATACGCTACAGTATTTTGTGAGTATACGCTACAGTATTTTAATATAAATAAATATAAATATTTTGTGAGGTGAGTATACGGTCTCTAGAGGTGAGTATACGCTGCATACTCGCGTATACCTTCGACTACAGCCCTGCCAGTAGACAAGGAGAGGTTGATAATTTTGGTGATGATGGGTAAAAGATAGATGCACAGTCTTTCAGTAAAGAGGTAGGTATAGGATCGAGTTCGCACTGCTTGTTTGGAAGAGATTGTAACATTTGGGAGACTTCAGCCTCTGATGCTGGTTGGAAGGCAGAAATTGATGATCGAGGAGGGGAAGGCGGAGAGTCATGAGTAGAGGAAGTGACCTTTGATCAGAGTCATCATATGGCATACATTCTCACACGATACATACATACATAGTACATACATACATACATACATACATACATACATACATACATACATACATACATACATACATACATACATACATACATACATACATACATACATACATACATACATACTGTAACATACATACATACATACATACATACATACATACATACATACATACATACATACATACATACATACATACATACATACATACATACATACATACATACATACATATATGTATAATTGTATATTCTAGAATTTAACTCAGAAGACTGCATTTTTGATAATTTAATAAACTGTGCATGCACACAAATTTATATGCGTATGCATTTGTATACAATACGTACCGGTATATATATGAATATATATTATATATGTATATATGTGTATATACATATATTATATATTTATATACGTATAGTGCAGTCGGATTCACCGTGAAATCAAGAGTTATGAGTGTGCGGTCCTCAGAGTGGTCCTTTTACGTGACCATTTATTCATAATATATGATGATTTTCACCTTAAAAATTAGATCGCTTTTGGGAGGTGAAAGAGGAGGACGAGGACGACGACGAAGAAGAGGACAAGGAATAGGAGAAGTGGGGGGGGACAAGGGAGATGGTGTGTTGTCGACGTCGTCGTCTTCGGGAGGTTGCAGTGGCTGCCGCGAGATGTCGCTTTCATGTATGATTGCATATCCCGAAATCCAATTAGACTTGCGTTTCGGCGAATGATAGGATCGTGTGCAATAAGACCCGATAAACTCTTTCATTCCGTCGCCCTATTGAACATTCCCTATAATCAAGGATTTCTAAGAGCTATATATATATATACGTATACGGATGTCTCAGTATACGTGTGTTTCCCTATACACGTGCATGTCCGTGTGTTTATGTGTGTGTGTGTGTGTGTATGTGTGTGTGTGTGTGTGTGTGTGTGTGTGTGTGTGTGTGTGTGTGTGTGTGTGTGTGTGTGTGTGTGTGTGTGTGTGTGTGTGTGTGTGTGTGTGTGTGTGTGTGTGTGACAACGTGTGTCTGTCTGTCTGTCTGCATGTCTGTCTGTCTGTCTGTCTGTCTGTCTGTCTGTCTGTCTGTCTGTCTGTCTGTCTGTCTGTCTGTCTGTCTGTCTGTCTGTCTGTCTGTCTGTCTGTCTGTCTTTCATATGCAGTCTGGAATAGGACTACATAATCTGCATTGCTCCTGTATAGAGTCGCTTGTATGTGCAGCAGCTATATGTTGCTTTCTTGTAAGTATAAATTTTTTGCATTATATTGCCCATGTAATACAGTAAATTTATGTTGAAGCTTTACGACGTTTACGTAAATGGAAGGTAAAGAAAGAAGGTAATAGGAAATCGGAGGTAAGGTATCGAAAGTGAGGGAAACAGGACTTAAATTTGGATTGATCGTGTAAAAGAGTGCAAAACCTTAAAGGTTATATGCTGAAGTGGTAGAAAGGTTAAAGAACCCTAAAGGTAATATGCTGAAGTAGCAGAAAGGTTAAAGAACCTTAAAGGTAATATGCTGAAGTAGCAGAAAGGTTACAGCTCAACTCTATAGGTATCACCAAAAGGACAGCATAATAGATTGCAAGTCTTCTGAAGCAAGCGAAACACATGTTATGTTATTTATGTTATTGAATTATTACTGTCTCACTGATGGACACAGCTGTAGCTGGAGGACGCTAGGACGAATATGCTTTTTGACCAGTTGGTATGATTATAGACCTGCATATAAGGGTGGCGTGACGCATAGACGAGTGTGTGCTGTTTACGTACAGATATTACATTATATAAATATTTATATGTCAGTGTATTACAATTGAAAGAACTGATATATGCATATCATATCAAACAAGCAATGTATAACGCTGTTAGATGTGCAGTCATGCGATATTTCAATAAAGGATTTGAAAGTATAAGATACAGTTAAGCCGTGTATTACCAGTGTTGTTAAGTAAAAGTAAAAATAAACAGGATTTTACATACTTGGACAAAAGTAAAAGAACTCATCGAAAATTTTACTTAAAGTAAAAAGGTATTCTTCCATATAATAGGCCTACTTTTAAAATAAAAAGTTCAAAATACTGAGTCTAGTTTCTGTAATTCGATTCACTTATTTACGTTCAAGAAGACTAAATTTTCAAAATGCTTGTCATTCAATTAAGTGTGTTTATGATCAACTGTTAAACCGACACAGCTAAAAAGGCGTTCAACTGCTGCACTGGCAGGAAGTGAGGAAGTGGAGTGTTCAATCTATAGTAAATAGTTCTGCTGAACATGCATTCTCTCAACACGTGTTTCTTAGAATTGGGATGGTGAGTTGAATGCATGACATTCAGACTTTCAGTGTACTTGGGTGATCAGAAATAGGCAAACAATGGTCACAGCAAGGCTATAGGCTACAGCATTTCCTTCTATGCTCTAAATATGGCTATGGATGTTTCCAAATTGTCAACAAATTCACTCATTATTTAATTTAAAGAGAGTTTAGGGATTAAATGAATTAAAGCACAAACAATGTCCACATTTTGACTTCTATTTTTAACAAATTTCGCACTTATTTCCCAAACTACGCAGGAATTACCGCCACCAGTCACGTATTTTGGGTGACGCCTCTCTATTGCTCACAGTTGGAAGTTACCAGAGTCTATAACTAGATTTTCCAGTCGCGCGATGTATAAAAATTCATATTAGCTCTTTCAGCTTCGCCCTTTCTAACAAAATGTTATAGCGCAATTTTTAGCAAACGAGCATTGTAACGAAATTTACGGAAATTGTAACTAAGTGAAAGTACTAAACAAGTGGGTTAAACTTTACTTCGTTAAAAGTATAAGTATATATTTAATTTCGTACTACTTGTTTACAAGTAACAGTACTGAAACTTTTACTTAAATAGAGTAACGCGTTGCTTTTACTTTCGTTACGGTACTGTAGAACACTGGTCATTACAATGGTCTATGTTGAATGTGAAACGAGTATTGTATGTCATGGCGGCATATTAGAGTGTTTAACGGTATATAGAGCTGATATGGTGGGACAATGAGGTGATATGGTGGTACAATGAGGTGATACGGTGGTACAATAAGGTGCTATAGTAGTACAATTACAGTAGGTGCTAAATCCGTATTACAGCTCCTTTTCCAGGCCCTAGAAGACGCTATAGAATGCTGAGGTGCATTGACACATGAATACAGTGAGTTGGTATACGGTGGCACATTGGCCTGTCATTGGACATTAAGGTGGCTTGGTGGCCGATCATTGTTGACGCGTCAGTCAATCGACGTTGCCGGCGTCTTTTGAATCCCTGTGCGGGGCAAAAGAAACTGTATGTATGCCCGTAATTAAAGGTTTCTGCAGTTGCTGTTTTCTTCTATGCGCTAGAGTCGACAGGTCCTTTGACACTTGGATCGCTCTTATAGCCTCAGCAATATTAACATTCTTTCTCTTTTGCATGAATAAACAGACAGCGTAATCGTAATCGTAAACTCTAGATTTTTAAAGCGCCACTTGAAAGCTAAGCGCGGGGCACCAGATTATTCGCGAGCGCTGCCTCGAATCAGATGGGTTGTCCCAAGTGTAGTCAAAAGAAGAACCGAGTCTGGTTACCGGAGGCATGGGCGTAACTTTGGTATAAAAAGTGGGGGGTACCAATTTCTTACATACACGAAGCAAAGCAGAGACTGCGATCTCTGGGAAGGCACAATAATAAAATATTGATTGGCAGTGTTCAAAAAGCGTGGGGTACGGGTACCCCTCATACCCCCACAAATTATGACCATGAGCGGATGGTAGAGGAGGTAGCTGCTAAGGCGAGTGTCGTTTGAACATTTCGTTTGACATTTTAGTGGACGTAAGAGAAGAGTTGCACATTTCACAGGACAATGTAAACTTACGCTTGAAAATGCCTTGAAATGTAATCGAGACGGTTATACATGAAATTAAGCATTGGACACAATGATTTCAGGAAAGCATTCTTAGAAAAGCCAACAGATAGTGTAGTATTGGTTTCAACAACGACGCAACCAGTCAGTGACCTCAGCCGTAACTAAGGAGGAAGATTAATAAACATTAGAGCTATGCGAGTGTCATCGAAAGTAAAAATTCTTTGCTGATGACTCCCTGCAGCTAAAATAAATGAAGTCCATAAAAGCATCTACTCGCTCTCCTCTCTGTCTGTCTGTCTGTCTCTGTCTCTGTCTCTGTCTCTGTCTCTCTGTCTCTGTCTCTGTCTCTGTCTCTGTCTCTGTCTCTGTCTCTGTCTCTGTCTCTGTCTGTCTGTCTCTCTCTCACTCTCTCTCTCTGTCTGTCTGTCTGTCTCTGTCTGTCTGTCTGTCTGTCTGTCTCTGTCTCTGTCTCTGTCTCTGTCTCTGTCTCTGTCTCTGTCTCTGTCTCTGTCTCTGTCTCTGTCTCTGTCTCTGTCTCTGTCTCTGTCTCTGTCTCTGTCTCTGTCTCTGTCTCTGTCTCTGTCTCTGTCTCTGTCTCTGTCTCTGTCTCTGTCTCTGTCTCTGTCTCTGTCTCTGTCTCTGTCTCTGTCTCTGTCTCTGTCTCTGTCTCTGTCTCTGTCTCTGTCTCTGTCTCTGTCTCTGTCTCTGTCTCTGTCTCTGTCTCTGTCTCTGTCTCTGTCTCTGTCTCTGTCTCTGTCTCTGTCTCTGTCTCTGTCTCTGTCTCTGTCTCTGTCTCTGTCTCTGTCTCTGTCTCTGTCTCTGTCTCTGTCTCTGTCTCTGTCTCTGTCTCTGTCTCTGTCTCTGTCTCTGTCTCTGTCTCTGTCTCTGTCTCTGTCTCTGTCTCTGTCTCTGTCTCTGTCTCTGTCTCTGTCTCTGTCTCTGTCTCTGTCTCTGTCTCTGTCTCTGTCTCTGTCTCTGTCTCTGTCTCTGTCTCTGTCTCTGTCTCTGTCTCTGTCTCTGTCTCTCTCTCTCTCTCTCTCTCTCTCTCTCTCTCTCTCTCTCTCTCTCTCTCTCTCTCTCTCTCTCTCTCTCTCTCTCTCTCTCTCTCTCTCTCTCTCTCTCTCTCTCTCTCTCTCTCTCTCTCTCTCTCTCTCTCTCTCTCTCTTAGCAGCAAGTCCAAGCATGGCGAGCGGTGGACGATATGTTAAATGTTGCACCTGTACGCTCTCTATGTCCACTGTACACCTGACTGAACAGGTTAACGACGGATAAGCATTATGGTCAGCAGGTGCACGAGCAGAATCTCTACATGAACAGCATTCAAATGACCTTAACATGCGCAGTCTGATCGATTTCGTTCAAGCACTCCAGCTGCCATCTATAAATACACAATACATTCGCCACTTGATTGCGGACTTGCTAACAACATGGCGTCCTATTCAAAGACAATGGGGAGGGGTAATAGATAACTGGTAATACTCTAGGTCGACTCAGCCTTCTACTCCTTAGAGGGCAGCAGTAAAATGAGCGGGCGCCTAGCAGGCTGCCAAGACGTGTGTCGAATAAGATCTTGATAACTGTACAGTCATGTTTCATTGTTTCAATGTTACTTACTGCGGTTTGTCAGTGAGCTTGTGAATAAACACGAATATATTATTGTTATTATTATTATTATTTTTTTTACCAGAGGTATATATGATCCCTCAGGTGCAAGATACTAATTAATAATGTTGACTCTGGAGTGGCCATCCTGGTCAAGATCCGGGAGAACAAAAGTTATTATTATATTATTATTATTATTATTATTATTATTATTATTATTATTATTATTATTATTATTATTATTATTATTATTATTATTAATGTGCTATCAATATTAAGATTTGGTGCCGCCATCTGACCTTGTCACCAGTAAACAAGAAGTTATCTCGAACACTCATTCAATATCTAAAGACACCTCAGCCGATGTAATCAATTCTGAAGATTACATATCTTTCAAAATGATTTAACTTCTCAAGATGTTATCATTTCTAAAGATGACGCCATCTTCAGAAGATAGCATCTTATCCGAGTATGCTATCATCTCTAAGGGTTATTAAGGCCCCACTTCTAAAACTGATACCATATTTGAATAATTTCTCAATGCCGCATGCAACATCATCACTACAGACAATTCCGTCTCCCTAGTTGCAGTCTTTGTGCCAATTGTAACTGCTGATGAATTTACAGTATCTTGTCAGAAGAAGCTCAATTAGACCGATCCCGAGTCCATTGTCCAAACAAAAGTGCCAGTAACAACAGGTGCCAAATTGCTTCTGCGTCAGAGACTATAGGATAGGCCTATTGTTACATCGGCGACTAGATGCATCCTTCGACCGTCACACTGATTATTCATCTACGGTAATGAAGAAACTCGATTAGGTGTACATTACGTACGTTTATATAATAAGGATCACTGTGCCTTTACGTAGCGCAGTAAAGTAATGTAGTCTTTTGAGGGGTTCCTACAGAATGCGTTTTATAAAATTCTAGGCACATACTAAGACATAGTAGAGTATGTTTGTGTAATGCATTGACTGATCTAATTAATTCTCTTCTGATGAAGCTCTTATAATACATACAAGACTGCAGCTGATGAAATCAGTTACTCCTGCACTGGTAATGTGTAATCTAATTACAACAGTTTGTATAGCATCATAGGTAGCTTTGCATTGTCAATTGTAAGTGCAGGTGGTTCTATTGTCAGTGCAAGTGGGTCTTTATAGGCTATTATAATTAGAGTTAGATAACAGATTGAGTTTCAATTGTTGTTTGAAGACAAAAACACCTTTGCCTGAATTGGAAATTGAAGCAGAATCCGACAGATGTGTTTTACTTAGATTTGTAATTATTTATTATATTTGGAAATTTATGAAAATAATGGAAAAGAGAGATATATATATATATATATATATATATATATATATACACACGTACATATTTGACCCGAGTATAAGGGACCAGAGAACTTGCAGAGCGGACCTAAGCGTTATCTGTTTGGAAACTTGGGACCCATCACCGAAAAAGCATGGAGTTTATAGTAGGGAGTCTGCTGCAGTATGTTGCGGAGTATAACAAGAGTGAGGCTTGGTGTAGAATCCCCTATGATTTCGGTGAATTTGAGGGATGAGGCTACGCTAATGCATGCATAGAATATTAGTGAATATGAGTGATGGGCATGATTAATACTCTGTTTACCTAAACACAGCTGGTGCACTTAAGCGCAATTGCAGCTGAATAAATCTATAAATATGAACAATAGCATATTGTATGTAATAAATTTGCGTGACAGGGGGGTCTTTGCTTTCTATTATGATCTATTGTTAGGTCTGAACTATGTCTACAGTGTAGACGTGAGACTGTCGACCTGTGCAATCCACGACTCAGTCTCTCTCCGTGTGTACTTTATATGAATCGATGGTTGACTAACCATGCATTGTAGTCTTGAAAAGACATGTCGACACACAGCGCTTGCGAATGACCGACTAAGACGGACAGCGTGCGTCCGTGAGTGTGCGCGCGTTTGGTCGGATGCCTCTGTGAATGTGTGTGTGCATGTGTGTGCTTTATATATATATTTACGATGGGTATTGAATATGCAATTGTTGCTATTGTTGGTCGGGACTCTCCGGCGATCCGTGATGTATTGATGCGTACATGGACCGGACAAAGATCGATATATAATTTTTTGCTTCATTTTCCTCCGGGAGTCTTCCATGCCCTGCAGGAGGAGTCCGGCCATTCAACGTAGCCAGAAATGACCTCGGTACTAGGGGAGGGGAGCGTAGAAGGCCCGCAGACCCTTGGGGCGCCGCCGCCGCCGGTAGTCATTCGCCGGCGCGTCCCCGTAACCCACCCATCCGTACGTCCGTACCCCTCGAGACGGAAGAAACGCTCCCGATTTCAGTGCATGCATGCGTTCCGCAGGGGGTCTAAATTATTCATAACGGGTAAATTAATTCGTGGAATTAAGCGCACGAGTTTAGGACCATAACAGACGATGAAATTAACGTTGGCAAATGAAGAGGACCCCGACGACGACAATGAGGAGAAAGAGGGAATGAGAAGGAGAGGAAGAGGAAGAGCAGGAGGAGGAGGAGGAGGAGAAGGAGGAGGACGAAGAGGAGGACGAAGAGGAGAAGGAGGCGGGGAGTAGTAGGAGGAGGAGAATGAGAGAGAGGAGAAGGAGTAGGAAGAGGAGAAGAAGTAGTAGAAGGAGGATGAGAATGAGGAAGAGAAGGAGTAGGAGGGGAAGGAGGAAGAGGAGAAGGAGGGTGAGGAGAAGGAGTTGGAAGAGGAGTAGTAGAAGGAGGATGAGAATGAGGAAGAACAGGAGGAGAAGGAGGAAGAGGAAGAGGAGAAGGAGGAGGAGAATGAGGAAGACAAGGAAGAGGAGGAAGAGCAGGAGGAGGAGAATGAGGAAGAGGAGAATGAGGAAGACAAGGAGGAGGAGAAGTAGTAAGAGGAGAATGAGGAAGAATAGAATGTGGAGGAGGAGGAGTGGAGGAGAAAGAGTAGGAGGAGGAGGAAGAGGAGGAGAAGGAGTAGGACGAGAAGGAGTAGGAGGAGATGGAGGAAGAGGAGGAAATGGAGTAGGATGAAAAGATGAAATCAGCTGACGACCAACGCCCTCTGATTGTCATTTCTCACCCACTTATCCGGGCGCCACACGTTATGCAGAGCCTGCGTTAGCTAGGCGCTACATAATATATTCCGACATCATCAACGCTTGGCCGACTATAATAGGTTACTGACACATGCTTAGGTGCCATGCACACGAGTGTAAATATGTCTTACAAATAGTGTGTATGAGTAGTGTATATTGCATGTTGCAAGCATCAGTATCCGACGATTAATTAATTAATTTACAGTTAAAAATAGTTCTGCCTATTCTTAGATGCATATAATTTGATAGAACACAAGAATTGCATGAGCAATATAATCCATTTTGTAGATCTATTTTTAAGCCGTGTTTCGGAACTAGAATGTAAATGGATGTTGACTTGAGGCTGCTAATAGCTGGCAGCAGCAGTCTTTGGCTATCAGGCGGCTTATTGTGAGGAATGATGCGAAGAGACTTCCAGTAGAACAGGACTGTTCTGCATGTATACAAGAACTGAAAAGCAATGGCTTTCGCGTGTCGAATGACCATAGGATGTTATTAGCTTAAGCATTATCCTGATTACTATTGGCATGGCTGTTTCTACTAAAGATGAAATTGATATGATGATGGCGTTGCTGATGGCGGGAATGTCTGGCTGACTGTAGGTGTCGGAAGATCGAACCAACCGCGGAATCCACAGTCTCGCCAGTCAGCTCCAGGACATACAGTACAGGGAACAGTCCACTGCTCTACCGAGCGAAGTGGATGCCAGATGGTTCCTTCCTGGTCAGTCTCGCTTTCCATTTCCTTTTCTGTACCATTTTTCCGTTTCTTGTTAGGCTTATCTCTGTCGCTTATTCGCTCGCTCACTCACTCACAGGCTCACTCACTCACTCACTCACAGGCTCACTCGCTCAATCACTCACAGGCAGTGGCGTCTAACCCCCCAAATGGTCAATGGAGAATCAACCCCCCAAATTTGCCCCCTGAAATACACATTTTGGTGTTTTCTGAGATTTTGCAGTGGTAGAGACGCCAATCATCGTTGATATGACGGCGTCGTAAAATAAACGACTTAATCAGTCATTCTGAGACAGGTAGGCCTACAGAGTAGTGAAATAATGGACGACTTAGCTGAATGTTTCCTGCTGGAATAAGTGCTGAGGTTACGTTTAGACTGAGAGTGCCCAAAGAGAGTAAAACAATCATCGCGCGTAAGCGCGAAAATGTTTTGGGACCTTTTTGGGATTTTATTATTTTTGCTTTTTTGGATTTGGCTATATTATCACACGGGACAAAAGAGCTACCATGAAAAAATTCAACCCCCCACTTTCAGTCAAAATATGTCAAACCCCCCCCACTTTTGAAGTTCGATGGAGATCGTTCTCCACACTCCACCATTGGTAGACGCCACTGCTCACAGGTTCCCTCGCTCGCTCGCTCACTCACTCGCTCGCCCGCAAAATCACTCACTTTATTCTCTATGATCATTTTACTTTCTCTCGTTTTTCACTCATTGTCTTGGTTTCTCCGGCTCGCTAATGCTCATTTCTTATATGGCTTACTTCTTTCATTCTAATTTTATTTACTTATCTGACTGCTTAAGATTTGTCTTGTTCAACTGGTATGAATTCAAGGTAACTGGAGGTAACTAACATGCCAATTCTTCTGTGTAGAGTCAAAGCAAGTGCCATGGTTTGACCTTGGAACGATCCTAGTGATGCCATCCTGACCGTGCTACTCTTTATATATATCTCCTTTTCTGTGTCTATATATCTCTGTGTGTCTGTGCGTGTGTCTCTCTTTAACTCTTTTTCTGTCTGTCTCGATTTTCTCAATTCCTTCTATGTTCAGTTGGTCATCGCACTTCAGTATGTATGTGTGTGTATGTGTCTATGTATGTGTATATATGTGTGTATGTGTGTATGTATGTGTATATATGTGTGTGTGTCGGACGTCCGTCTACCTTCTCGTCTGTCATTCAGTCTTTCTACGTGCGTGTCTGCATGTCAGTTTGGTTGTTTGCGTGTGCGTTTGTCCATCTGTCATTCTGTACCCTCCATCGATTTGGTTATTACTTTAAGAGATGAAAAACGTCAGCTGCGCAAAAGAACGATCCTATCTCAGGAGAGAGAAGGGGGCGATTGCGGGAGGCGGCGGCCAGCCACCCAGTCGTCGCTCGTCGCTCCACAGACCGCTGTCTGTCTGTCTCTATCTGTCCGTCTCTCTCTGTCTCTTTCTCTGTCTTTGTCTGTCTGTCTGTGTCTCTTTCTGTCTGGTCCTCGCCCACTTAAATGGAACGAAGGCGAAACCATTCAGTCTTCTCTCAAAGGCGGCGGCGGCATCTTACATTCTGATAAACCAGAAAAACCCATCACTTGACATGGCGATACCATTTCTATATGCAGTTTATGTATGTCTCTCAATCACTCTGTCTGTCTGCTCCTGTCGTTTTCTCTGTACATGTGTGTGTCTCTCTCTGCCCTCAAGGGATCCTCGATCGCCTCTGTCGCTTGTCGTATTGTCCGCATTGTGTATATAACAATAGAGATATTCTTCTATCTCTCTCTCTCCTTCTCTGAGTCAATCTCTCTGTTTTTATCTAACTTTATTTCATTTGTCGGTCTTCTTATTTCCTTTATGTCTTTCGTATATATCTCAGCTCTTTGCTCCTATTATCTGTTTGCATGCGGTGCAGTGTTTCTGTTACCCTGCATTTGTTACTTTGTCTGTACCTCTGCAGTCTCTCTCTCCTCTCCTCCCTCCCTCTCTCCCTCCCTCACTCTCTCTCTCTGTCTCTCTCTCTCTCTCTGTCTTCCTCTGTCTCTGTCTCTCTGTCATTATTGTTGTTTTAGTAAATACACGAAATCTCTTTATATTACATAACAAGAGATAATTAGTTTCGATCGTATGATTGGCAAGATTCCCATCGATTTGCACCGGAGTCAACCGAAAGCACAAAATCTAATTAGCGATAATCATTTTCCGGTTCCGTCGAATGAGACAGGTTTTGTTCTCGCCGCCGCCGCCGCCCTTCTGACGACACTGCAGCGCAAGTTATCCACCAACTGCCCGAAAACTCTTCATGAATTAAATAAATGTAACAGCTTCTGCCTGTGCGTACAAACAGCAGAAGTCGTTTTCTTTATTCGAGGAACCCTCAGTGAACCAGAGTCCGAGACTAATACATTTGTAGCTGATGTTTATCGGTGTCGACGTCTGAAATTGGAAGCGTGCTCCATAGACACTAAAGAAAGCATAGCATTTCTAATGCGGTTTCCATTAGTGTCTGTTAAGCGAAGTATTTAGTTATTTTACTTGCTTTTTTTATATATCTTCATATAATAATAATATTATCATAATTAATATAATTAATAATAATAGTGTTCCCTATAGGGCCTATGCTTAACCCAGTCTAAGCTTTGCGCGCGTTATATAAGTCAAAGGATTAAGAGATCATTAGATTAGTGGAGTATAAGTGGGCTGACTTTGTGCACCTATTGTCTGATCCGACACCACATTACTACAAATCTTACTGCACGGCCGACTTTAGTGACTGACCTTCAGAGCCTAGTCTAACTAAACGTCTGCATAACGATATTCAAAATGTTATCGTGAATTGAGTATTTTATAGGGTAATAGAAGAAAGGTTGTAACGGATTTGGTCCACTTTCCTGTAATTATATACCAACCACTGCATCTCACGGCAGAATTTACTCCAGTGACGGTGACGATGGTGGCACTCACCCATATGCACCATCGACCGCTATATTCCTGTGACCCATCCATACACCCTTGTTAACCCACGCAGCCCAATCCAATTGTACATACATCTTGACCCATCCATACATAATGTTATGACAGGATACATCCATGTACCTAGACACCTACAGTAATAACCTTATCCATCCATACATACATGTACATCATACATCATCCCATATACCATAACCAGCTCATATACCCTGATCCTCTTAAATTTGAGCCACACACATTCTCTGATCTACCATGTACCATAACCATTAACCCATCCATACATCTTCTCTTCTTCTTTTTCTCTCTTCCGTCAGGTGTGTGCCGACGATGAGGTTTTTACCAGATGGCTCCATTTCTTCCTGTCTCTGATAGTATCCAGGGCCGTTCTCATGTCCATGTCTTGCTCTTTAAGATCTTTCATCACGTTTTCCATCCATGTCTTTGTTTTTCTTCCTCGACTCCGTGTTTCTTCCACGTGGCAATGTAATGCCCTTGGTGGTGATCTCTTGTCGTCCCCCTTGGTGGTGATCTCTTGTCGTCTATTCTTGTTACATGCCCAATTGCCCATACCATGTCAGTCTTCTTTTTCTGATATTGTCTACCAGTGTTTCTCTCTGTCTTCTTCCGGATTACCTCGTTTTGAATTCTGTCTCGTCTGGTTCTCCCTGATAATCTTCTTAGCCATCCCATTTCCGCCACTAGAATCCCTCTTTCGTCCTCCTGCCGTAAGCACCAACACTCAAATCCACACATCAGTACTGGGATCACAAATGTCTTGTACAGTTTTATTTTTGTTCATGTTGATATGCTGGTCGTCTTCCACATCCTACTGAATCTGCCAAACATCGCTGCCGCTAGCCCAATCCTGCGTTTTATGTCCTTTGTACACTGGCCATCTTCCGTTATTAGTCCTCCCAGGTACACAAACTCTGTGACTTGCTCCAACTCCTCTCCATCCAGTTTCACTTTCAGCTCTTTATGTTGTTTTCCGATAGTCATTGTCTTTGTGTTTTGCACATTAATTCTGAGTCAAAACCTTGTGCCACTGTCCTTTATCCTGTCTGTCAGTTCCTGCAGTTGGTATGGCGACTCTGCAATCAAGTCAATATCATTAGCAAAAACGGAGATTGTTAAGTAACTGTCCGTTTAGTGTCACTCCAGCTTCAACAGAACTCAGTGCACAGCTCATCATGGTCTCCAGAAGTAGGTTAAACAGATCTGGTGACAGGCCGCATCCATCCATACATATAACCATACAACCACTCATACACCATGATCCACGCATACACATAATCATACACCCACCCATATACCATCGCCCACCCATACACTAAACGTTACACCCACCATATACCATCACCCACCCATACACATAACCATACACCCACCCATATACCATCACCCACCCATACAACATCATTCGCATGTACATATAACCATGCACCCATCCTTATACCATCACCTACCCATACATATAACCATACATCTGCCCATATACCCTCAATCACCCATACATATGACCATACACCCACCCAAATACCATCACCACGGCACCACCCATACATATAACCATACACCAACCCATATAATAGAATAGAATAGAATCTTCTTTAATAGAACCAATTGCAAACCGCATTTTGGTGTACAGCAACTTAAACGTGTCCATGCAGATTACATGTATATATAAGACTACTAATAAACTATTATTAACTGCTAATATTTGTCTCAAATATGCCCCATTTGTATTGTCTTTTTAACCCATCGCGCATACCCATATACCATCACTCACCCATACATGTAACCATACACCCACCCATACATATGACCATACACCCACCCATATGCCATCTCCCACCTATACATGTAGCCATACACCCGCCCATATGCCATCACCCACCCATACATCTAACCATACACCCACCCATACATGTAGCCATACACCCACCCATACACATATAACCATTCACCCGCCCATACACCATCACCCACGCGTACATGTAATTATACTCTGACCAGCAGACAGCCAGTGGCGTCGCTACACAGCGCTGTGTCAGTTCCATCACCCACCCATACATATGACCATACACTCACCCATATGCCATCACCCACCCATATATATGACCATACACCCACCCATATGCATGCTATCTCCCACCCATACATGTAGCCATACACCCGCCCATACATGTAGCCATACACCCACCCATACATATAACCATACACCCACCCATACACCATCACCCACGCGTACATGTAATTATACTCTGACCCGCAGACAGCCAGTGGCGTCGCTACACAGCGCTGTGTCAGTTCCCGTGTACGTGACTCATTTTCTTTGTCTGAATTTCTGTCCTCCACAACGATGAACCGTCGGGGTTAGAATCCCATTTCAGCGGGGTTATACGTGCCGCGATATCAATAGACTGGCTCTCGGTCGGCCGGTCCGGCGGTCGGCCGGTCGATCGGGCGCCCTAATGCAGCCACATATTTGCCGACAGAATTGGTCGCCTCCGCACTCGGAATGCAGTGCAGAAATCAGTGCCCAGCAAACACCAGTAACGCGCACTTGTCGTTGTAATGATATTGTTTGCAGTGGACTGCGCCCTGGCGCTTATTAAACTGCCAATCAACGTTATTTGCAGACGACAGAAGCAAATACTGGACGTACAAGGGATCGTTTACAACCCCACCCTGCTTCGAGACCGTCACTTGGATACTGCTGTGCGACGAAATCCCCGTCTCGAGTGCAGACGTAAGTCTACTGGTCTGTCCAGTATGCCTGTCAGTCTGTCCAGTATGTCTGTCAGTCTGTCCAGTATGTCTGTCGTTCTGTCCAGTATGTCTGTCGGTTTGTCCAGTATGTTTGTGGGTCTATCCGTATGTCTGTCGGTTTGTCTAGTATGTTTCCGGGATCTGTCTAGTATTTTTCCGGGTCTATCAAGTATATTTGTCGCTCTGTCTAGTATGTCTGTCGATCTGTCTAGTATCTTCTCGTGCTGTTTATTATATTTGTCGGTCTGCCTAGTATGTCTCCCGGTCTTCAAGTATGTCTGTTGGTCATTCTAGTATGTCTGTCGATCTGTCTAGTATCTTTCCCGATCTGTCTAGTATGTCTGTCGGTTTGTATATTATTTTTCCCGGTCTGTTTATTATGTTTCTCGGTCTGTCTAGTATGTCTCCCGGTCTTTCAAGTATGTCTCCCGTCTGTCAAGTATGTATGTCTAGTGGGTTTTTTCCGGTCTATCCAGTATGTCTCCCGGTCTCACTAGTATGTCTGCTGGTCTGTCTAGTACGTATGTCGGTTTGTCCAGTACGTCTGTCGGTCTGTACAGTACGTCTAGTATGTATGTCGGTCTGTCTAGTATGCATGTCGGTCTGTCTAGTATGTTTGTCAGTCTGTCTAGTATGTCTCCCGGTCTTTCAAGTATTGGACCCAGTCTGTCAAGTATGTCTGCCGGTCTTTCAAGTATGTCTCCCGGTCTTTCAAGTATGTCTCCCGGTCTGTCAAGTATGTCTGCCGGTCTGTCTATAGTGTTTTCCCCCGTCTATCCAGTATGTCTCCCGGTCTGACTATTATGTCTAGTATATCTGTTGGTTTGTCTAGTACGTATATCTGTTTGTCCAGTACGTCTGACGGTCTGTATAGTACGCCTGTCGGTCTGTGCAGTACGTCTAGTATGTTTGTCGGTCTGTCTAGTGTGTATGTCGGTCTGTCTAGTATGCATATTGGTCTGTTCTGTATGTCTGTCGGTCTGTCCAGTACTATACTAGGAGTTCTACCTAGCACCCCTTCAAGGTAATCTACTCAGGAGCCCTCCCAGTTCATCCACGGCTAAATCGAATAGTCTTTAAGTTAGCAAAGAACATTGTAGGGTGACCCCTAGGTACCAAACGGAGCGCAACAGGGAGACCATTCCAGGTCGCAGGGCCAACGACCGAGATGTAGTGCCGCTGCTGATAGCAGTTCGCGTGTGAGGAACCAAGAGGACAGCTTGGTCAGCCGATCGAAGAGCAAATCGCCACTGTACACCAGAGGTAAAACAGCATAGATCCCGCAGGTACATGGGGGCCAGCTCTTCTAGATAGCGCCAGACCACAGCGCAGACCCTATAGGTAATCCGCTGCGGGAAAGGAAGCCAGTGAAGTACATTCCGCATAGTATACTCTCATATCCCCAAATTAAGATCAAAAAGTAAAAATTACGTTAGCTTGATTTATGTTATAATTAGAACTGTGACAAAACCGTTTGAAATTTTATGTCAGTGTTTTAAAAATGTTAAAAAATTAAAATTTCTTGAAAGTTCTGAAGTGTTCGAAAGTTCTACTTGCAGTTTAACCAGCTGGGCAGACTGAGTTCCCCTGCTTAATGGGAAAATTGTTTACAGTTTGATAATATATTCGACGAGAAGATAAAAACATTCCAGATGACCTAAGAGTAGGTCAAACAGAGTAGTTCGTTTAGTTTGCGCTTACAATGTAAGACAGTAAGAGTCCGTGCTCCTATGTTCAAGATGTATGGGGATTTATCTTTCCTTTAGTATATAAGACATCTTACTCTTTCAAATGTGATAATACTTTTGTAGGGGTGCGAACATTAGGGTGCGCGGCATAGAAAAGGTGGGGAACCTCTGATATACAGAAACTTATAGGCGTAGTTTTCGTCTCAGGCAGAGGCCTAAGCATTGTAAGCAACACTATTTTGAACCAGGAACTAAGATACTTTTCTCTGTGGTTCCATACAGGATTCGAACCCTTTGGAGAGTGCACAGCTAAGACTACTCTCTTCAGAGTCTTCTCCCATGGTCCCACGGCAGCGCGTTCGTTTGCTAGAGGGCGGGGAGGGGGTCACAAGACGTTTTGTGGCAAATTGATTGCCAAATTGCGTGTGTTTGAAAAGGTAAAGTGGGTGATCGCTCCATAATGGGATGTAGATAATTTCCAGGCCTCAGAGATTTCCTGGACCGCGTTCCAGACAGCCACATTCGTTGGGTTAAGAACCTGAAGTGCATGTGCCACTGCTGGCCAGTGATGACCATCAATGGGCCCAATTCATTCATTCATTCATTCATTCATTCATTCATTATGAGCACTTGATATAGCGCCTCTTCGAGATACCTACTCAGAGGCACTCCCAGCCCAGCCACAGCTAAAGAAATAATGTGATTTGAGGGACTTACAAAAAGAAGGCGAGTTTAACCGTGGCAGCAAGCTCAGGTCTGGAGGGAGGCCATTCCCGATGGAGGGCACCACAACCGAAAAGGCCCGACACTGTCTAATAGCAGTGCGAGCACGCGGAACCAAACGCTCCCTATTGCCGAAGAACGGAGAGTTCGACGGGCTGCAAGGCCAGAGATAGTGGCCGCAACGAACGTAGCTGCGGAAGGCGGCATCGAGGACAAGGAAACGACGGCCTCTTCACTGCTACATTGGTCTCTGATTTCTTGCAGCTGGAGAAGTTTCGTCAGCTGCGTTGCTACTGCGAGGCCGAGATGCGTCCAGACGACGAGTTCGACGGTCAGATCATCAAGAACAGCCGGACGGTCCAGCCGATCGGAACGCGCAAGATCTACACGGCCGAGAACCTTCATGACAAGCACCACCACGACGATGATCCATTTCGGCAACCGTCGACGATCTCAAGACTCGCGGCATTTCCAGACTGTGTCCGTCAGTGCGGCAGAGCTTGACTTCACAGGTCCAGGCGGCGGTCAAGATAACAACCAGCAGGACTGCTGCTGTACAATACTGTGAGCGTCGTCGACATAATAAATAGGCCCTAGTACCGTACTATTCAATAATACCGTGCTATTCACTGGCGCGGTACTGTTCATTAGTACTGTACTATTCACTAGCACTGTATTAGTACTGCCGTATACTGTATGCTAGTAGTGTACTGTTTACTACTACCGTTCTGTATACTAGTGACGTACTCTTTGCTAGTAGGGTACTGAAGCAGAGCTGTATCATACAGCTTGAACAAAACGCCATTTCTGATAAACAAGGATTTGCTAGTATCAAAGTGTGTTTTAGAATACCACGACCGTACCTGACCCAGTAAATATTTAGACCTGACCCAATACATAGTTAGTGCTATGGTCCATCGATTTCAAAGCAGGGACTTGATACAGTCAGTGTCTTAATACTAGTCCGCCACAACACTAACTCAGCAATATAGTAACATAATTGTTTATATAGAGTAAGTGGTGAAGGGAATCAGTTTAATTCGCGATTTGATTCTAGTCTTTCGGAATTCCTGTCTGTGTGATGTTTGGATTCGGTGCTGTTTTCCTTGGCTCAGAGGACTTTATCTAAGTCACAATAGAGATGATCTACGATTCGTATTTGTCTCTCAGTTTATAGACAGGAAACAACAGATCAGTAAGAGACGTTTGTATTAAACAAATGAAATTCTGTGGGTTTAGAAACCTGACCTATATTTGCATGTTTCTCATTCGACTTCTCATTGTTTCCTCTAGAAATTCTTCTGACTTGCTAAGAGGGGGCCATAAGTAACCCGAATTCTGTTTTAGTGCGACTATTGCAACGCCATTCCAGTCTGTCTGGGCTTATTTGGCTAAAGTTGATTGGATAAAGGAGATACCCTCTTCGACTGTGGCTAAGCCTCAAGAAATTCAGAAACTACTCTAAGACTCACTGTGAAATCCTATATACATCTTTCGGTAAGCCTGTAGCATTCAACAACGTTCCAGGGTAATCTGCACTCGAAAATGCTTCTTCCCAGCTCAAATCCATTCAAAATTTGTCACATAGCTTTCAAGTTTGACGGGCAGGATGACGTCACTTACAGGCTTAAATTTCTAGTGCAGTCTTCGGCTTTGGAGTTAAGTAGGCTATTCACCTATGCTTCGAACTTCCTTTGATTAGTAGCGCTTCTTTTTTTGTTTGATCAAAGTCAGCAGCCCTGTTCGAAGAACAAACTAATATTCTGTAGTGACTCCTGTTAGGCATTTAGCCTCCAGTCTTTCGCGAGAATCTTTTAACACTCTGGGTCGCAGTAGATTTACACGCATGGATTGACGTTCAGTCGACCGAAACGCGAAATCAGACGCCGTGACATTCAGTCGTGTGTCGATGCACGCTGTCCCACTGTTCGATTTTGACGTGGCATTTGCCATTAATCTGGGATGCAAGAACGTGAAAGACGGGCGCTTCGGTGCAGGCCTAGATTGGCGAAGGGGCTTTGGGATTAACCGACGGATTAACGGACATGAGGATTGGTCTTTCGAGACGACAGTGCGACGAAACGCTTGAAAGACTCCGTCGTCGAAGATAAACGATGATTGATCCGTTTGACCCGCACCACCCACCACCCTTCGCCCCAACTGAAAGCCGACGTAGCTGTCCGCCACCAGGAATCGGAAATCGGCCACCGGAAGTTATGTAATATCGACCCATCGTCTACGATATAGGATGGCGGCCCAAATAAAGTATACTTTTCTGAGGATATCGACCTTTTCTTCAGCTCAGCCGCCCATTTTTTTCTTTTGGAACGCGCGGAACTAAACGCCGACATCTACATGTATATCGATACCTTTTCGAAGTTTCCTTAAACTACTCATCCATCTATCCATCTATACCCTACCACTCTGACATTGTGACTTGCGGTTTGTCTTTTGCTCGGCATGGCATGTACTGCGTAGCAAATCGGGATTTGCGCGTCCGACCCATAGAGCGGGCAGGAGGCACCGTTTATTTACAATTCAAAACCTGTCAGGAATTGCATCCACGATTCAGGTATCCGATGATATCTGGATATTAACTAACTTTGGTAAACTTATCGATGCCATCGGATGAGAGTCGTTTGCAGGTCAAACGATTCGCCGCATGACTTGACTGATGCCCATCCAGTTTGAATTGAAACACATTCGAAATTTAACTTCTTACCAGTTTAATTAGTTTTTAATAACTATTCAGGCTTCACTGAACTGTCTAATATCGATTAAACAGCTGCTATGCCTTCCGAGACTGGAGTAATTTCCATTTTTCTTGTTAGCAAAATCGTTCTCAAGCTTTGGTGCATTCAGTAAACCTACAGATGTTTGTTGAAGAGCGATGAAACTGCGACCTTATTTACTTCAAGCGTGTATATGACCATATGCAATATACATGTAGAGGCTAATGTGAGTATTTAGTTAGGTCTGGGCTGATAAGTGAGCCAGTTTAGTAACTCACAGTTTCTAATCTGTACGAATGTAGATCTAAAAGAAGAAAGGCCGACAGGTCACATCAAGCGCAGACTGTCGGTTTTAGATGACTTATTGGGATTTTGATATTTGCTCCATCAGTAGGTTTGCTATTTTACCTGTAGGCAAACATTTTGAGCTTTCTGATTCATTGTTTCTGGCTCTTCTCAATCGCTTTCCCACATTTCATTTCGTTGATTTTCTTCATCTATCCACCCACCCATCCATTCATCCATCCATCCTTTTGGATGATGTTCAGAATCGTGGTTTCCTGGTTCGTCTAAATCCGACTATGTAGCTGGTATTTGTAAGAGTTCATATATGTACATTCGTGACATGCTTAGAATTAGGCTTTATGCTCCCATTTCTTCAAGGATAGCTGTATAGCAAATTCATTGTTCTCAAATCCCCTTGATTACTATACCTCACTTCTTATTGGTATGACAAAGTTAAACTCGTTGAAACTCGAAAGAGTTCAAAACTCTTTTGCGAGAACCATGACCAATAAGCCCTACGTCAAAATATGAAGATGTAATTCCTGTGCTTAAATCTTCGCATTGTCTACTTGTTCAGCAAAGTAACTTTTCAAACTGGGGCTCATATATTTTATAAAACTTTGAATTTGGCCAACCGCAGTATTAAATTCATTCCTTAGTCCCCAGGCGTGTCATCATTCAACCAGATCGACTGATCGACTTTATCTGGTCGTATTCTAGAACTGTTCTTGGTTAGCGAGCTTTCTCTGTTGCTGGGTCTAGATTATAGAACTCTCTTCCTGTATCTGTCCAATCGGCTCAGTCCCTTACGTGTTTCGTTTTCAATTCAAGACTTACCTAGTTACCTATTTCAGATTTCCTATTGACCACAGACTGCCTCTCTTTGTCTTATTGAACTGATCTTATGGATGTTGACCTGATTATGGCCTGGTTTTGGTGCGATAGAAGTTACTGATTACGCCGTTGATGAATTTCTATATTCTAGCTTCGAAGACAATTTCCGAGTCGTTCTACGTTCCTCGCTTTCTCTTCTAAGACGTTTAGAATATTTCTGTCAATGCTA
Organism: Allolobophora icterica; assembly: GCA_963556255.1. NCBI lineage: Eukaryota > Metazoa > Annelida > Clitellata > Crassiclitellata > Lumbricidae > Allolobophora > Allolobophora icterica. Next base: position 40,100,918 of record OY744608.1, on the reverse strand, counting down.
CATAGTGCACAGAACCGATTTTGAATTCAGCATACGTATAGGAACAGGCTGACAGCTAATCCAACAGTCATATGGGTCCTAGGAATAACTTCAATACCGCCACCTATTGTCATCCAGCCTACATAGGTCCTAACATAAACGTAGAACTCTATTCATTAACCTATTTACTGGTCCACGACTAAACTCCATGACCATTTCCCATTGTTTGGATCCGGAAATGGGCAAACATTTTGTTTTAGCTTAGCTGTATTTTTGCTTTTTTGCATTTTACAAACGCTGCGCATATCGTGGCGTTTAATGTGACGGCGCCTTCAGCGGCAAAAGTTGTTTTCATGCTTTCCGGTTCAACTGAAGTGAACTACCTGTGTGAACATTTTTGCGAAAATGTGATCAAGTGGGCAAATGACATTGAAGTTGGTAATGGAAACCATAATCATTAGTTTTCGTATACTTGGTATGAGATAAAGTTAACGACCATATTTCTGTCGTTTCTCTGTTAATCACGACTTTTACTCTTTAATTTTTTTACTAGTTTCGAGTGTTATTTCAACAGTGTGTGTACAGCCTACATTCGTAATCTTCAGCCTCATCACAATTGTTCAGGATGTTATCGTATGTGCATGCGTTAGAGTTGTTTCCTCGAGCTGTGGTTTCATGGCATGGACTGCCTGAATAGATTTAAGTTTCTACAGATCGAGGTGTGAAGAACGTTCACGTTTTACATAGTTGTGTAACCAATTACGTCCACGACAAACGTTGTATTAGGAATTCCTTGAGAATTTTATCGAAACGGCAGACATAATTATACGGGGCCTGAAACTAGCGTGCTGCAGGCGAGTTTGAGACAGCGAGCGATACATAGGGGACTATTATACACAAGATTGATTGTTAGTTATATAGGCCCTGTAAATAGGCCCTATTAACTTGTGAAGTCAAAGTTAAGCGAGGGTCTGCTTCCGCTATATCCGTTCCTAGGATATTTGCTCAGTTTTTTGTAGTCCCATTGCGTTCGTATAATGGCGTGTCTGTTTGAGTTTCTTTAAATGCCGACAAAAACACGGTTCTTCAGAGTGAACTCTAGCTCACAAAGTTACAGGCACTGCCGTTTCTAGAACTGTTAGGCCTACTGGAATTGAGTATGAGCGCATGCAAGTGAATATGCCTAAACCAGTGGAGTAGTGAGGGTGCTCCGGGCCAGAGGTAAATTATGCAGTTGGCGTCTGCCTGCTGTGACAATTACCGGTAACAAGAGATACAGTATTGCTATTCGGTACAGAAGTAGCCAAAACAAACAGATAATTAAAAACGTATTAATTAAAATTATATCTATTATGAAGAGAAATGGTGTGTACCACTGAGGTCGAAACTGTACGCTGTTGGTTGCTAAGAAATCGCCTACAAAGGATCAATTTTTCAGGCTTTAGTTGTTGAAAATTGATCAATGATGGTCATTGAACTCCATTTTTCAGTAGTTTTTCTCTGCAAACAGGAATGTCAAATCAAGCGAACGAGCGAGGAATGATTTCTTAATAGTAGGCCTCGCTTCTGATTGACTTGCCTTTGCAAGTCAATATCTACACAACGTAAAACGCGCCTTCTAAAACCAAGGTTTTTTTTGGCCAATATTGGGCTAGCAGTGTGGCAAAACATATCAGCTACACGCCCACTAAACGCCGCTGTCTGAGACTCTAAGCTATCATGACAGCTTTTATTAGATTGGTATCCAGTTCAAGAGAACTAGATAGCATAGATCTACCTACTGCCTTTACTTGAAGTCATTGCACCACTTACGCCTGACAGTAAGTAAATGCAAAACACTAATAAAATTCTTATTAGTGCGACCGGCAGGGGCGAAAAGAAAAGTCCAAATGATGAAATATTGTTTACTGCACGCACCACCGTTCCTCGAGTCCGCACAAGGGCGGCGCCCGAGTGCGGTTGCTAGTCCCGCCGTTTCCTCGCTACGCCACTGGTCAATGACCTATTAAGATGCTTTGTCACTAAAACAAAGGCTACACCGCGTAATCAGGGAAATGTGTATTTTTGAGAATGCATGGTATTGATAGCGTAGACAGACGAACACAGAAAAGGAGTGAGACAAGAAAGAGACAGATGTTGTCAAGTAAAACGTCACTGATGATTTGCTGTCATTCGTGTTACTAATCAAACGATGTCCGATTTTCTTAGTTGAACATTTCAATGTTGACTATATATTTCACAATGCGAATATACTAGAATTTCTAGAACATGATCATAGATGATGGTGCACCAGTGTACATAGTTTACAGTTGAACTAATTTAAACTTTCTGCTTTTAATATTTCACGCTCTCACATTGACGCTCAAATTCTTATAATATTTACTTAATCATATTTTAGGAACTTGTTTCTAATGCCATTGTTTGTAATTTACTTAAAACACCAAAAATGATTGATTGTATCATAGATACCACAGTGCATATATATAATCTATTTAAATATAGATATATTTATCTTAATTACATAGGTCTATATATAATTATAGGCGGCAAACGGAAATACCTGTCAAATATTTGTCAGATTCAGGGAAATCTGAAAGTGTTGGCTGCTTTATTTTTCCAAGACAAGAATCAATTGTGTTGTAAACATGTTAAATTATTTTTCAGAGATGTCTTTCATCTTGATGATTTCAACATACATACACATTTCAACATTCCTGTACTTGTTTTCGTGATAGAATGAACTGGAGATTTGTTGCATTCATAATCTTATGAAACTTTTCACTGGCATTTACTAATAAATTATAATTGGCATAAATATTATTGACTAATTATACAAATAGCCCAAGTGCAACTGAATACGCATTGAATGCATGCTTGTATTAGATCTTATTGTGTATGTTAGTAATGATTATCTATACTAATATCTATATGATATCTAATGATATTCATAAACAATAATTCTAATTGAAAAATTATAATACTAATCTGAAAAATGAAGTTAATGTACATTAACTTTACATACATTCCTACATGTATTTTATAGCTGAGAATGTGAGTTTCTGTTTTTGGGTTTGCCATTAACAAGGCAAAAAGTGTTGCTAGACTTGAAGCATTCCAAAAAAAAAATGAATGTTTAAAATTATCGCAATTTAAAGTAAATAAAAATGCCTGTAGGCCTAAAACATGCATTTGATAATATTTCTTGTGGATTTACGCAACTGTAATTGGCAGTGCTTTTTTCAGCCGGAACGCGCCGGAACGCGCCGGAACGGCGTTCCGGCACCTTTTTTCAGATCCTAAAAAATAATTTATTTATTTTAATAATAAAAACAATAATTTAGTTGTTTTAATTTAATTTCAGTGTTTTGAACTGTTTTCAGTGTTTATTGAGACCCCTCCCAACCCCCAATCCCGTTTTTTTCCGGGATTTTAGCCCGCCCATAATTATTCCGCTCCGGAACCTATTGTTCCATTCCGGAACCTTTTTTCCAGAAAAAAAGCACTGGTTATTGGTATTCATAAACAAAAAGAAATCAGTAACAAAATCAGTTGCATATAGAACAAATACTTCATGTCTATTGCATAATATATATAAGCCATAAATGCATGTATAACTTAAATAAATGTATATAAAGTACATGTACACATTAATATGCATGCTACAAATGCATATTGTTAATATAGTATGCACAATGAACATTGTTTTAGTAATGTTTTCATGCTTTCATATGATTTTCTCGATTTGAATTAAAATTCTTGAAACGTTTACGTTTGTGTTTTGCATGGCAATAATATGTTATTAATAATATTATTACTATTATTGCTATATATTTATCAGGCAACACTATCTAATAACCAAGCATCAATCGATTACCGGCTCAGAGGGGCTCGAACCCGTACTCTTCGTGTAACAAGGCACTCTAACCAATCAGCTGCTGTGTCCCACATGTACATGTATACAGTAGCGGAGTAGCCTATACGTTATGCCAATTGGTGATTTCATTTGCAGCTGACGTGTCAAAAGCAACTTGAGGCTCTTTTAAATAGCATAACTTTATTATTTGAAATATATTTTCTATTTTTACACATTTCTAAGGATTTTATACTAATTCGCTAAATAACTTAGTTCTATTTCCCTTAGCTTGCATAGCCTACCTTTAATTAGGCTATCTTTATTGGTTTAATACTGTCATCCTAATTGGCTAAATAGTTTTGAATTAATCTTATGTCACGCTTTTAAATAGCAGTAATGGTATTAGTAGCAGTAGAAGCAATAATAGTAATACTAATAATAATAATAATTATACTAATAAAAGTCAAGGATTATTCATTATGGGTTTGCATATCCTGGGATGCAAAATAAACTAGCCATCTGTTTCAACGTCTGTAACTAATAATTCCGAGTATTTAAAGCAGTTCCAGATGTCACTAATATTCTCCGGACAATTCATCTCCAGGGACTAAACCTAGCTCTGGTAAAAAAAGAAAATATAATGAAAATAATATTTTTTATTAGCAAAGCCAATATTCTCTTTATAGAGTCAGACAGAAATGACTAGTCTCCTCAAATCAATCATATCCGTTTCATAATAGTACCCAGAGAAGATTATTGTAGATTTGAAATGCCTGTAACATATTGTCATTAGGCGTGCGTGAGTGAAGCCGTGTTAACAATGCCGCGTCATGCCGTCCACTAAAAGTCGTCTGTTTCAGTTTGCTAAATATCCATAGCTTGACTTCTGGTTTCTGACTTTTCGTTACTTTCGTATTTGACCTATCTTCTCTAGGCCTGCTGGACTTTAACTGACTGGTTAATTCTCACGAAGCGACCGTCGATGTGAAATATGATAAAGGCAGGGCCGTATTAACCATGGGCGGCGATCATGGGGGGTCGAGGGGGACAGGTCCAGGGGCGTAACTTTGGCCTAAAAAGTGGGGTACCAATTTTTTACACACACGAAGCAAGGCGGAGACCGATCTCTGGGAAACACAATAATAAAATATTGATTGGCATTGTTGAAAAAGTGGGAGGTACTCTACCCCCAGTCCAAAAAGTGGGGGTACGGGTACCCCTCGTACCCCCACAAATTACGCCTATTGACAAGTCCCCACCTTTAACAGCGGGGGACATGCCATGCATCGGTCCCCCACATTTTGAAGAAACACCAAAAAAACGGTCAGAAAATGTTATCGTGCGTGAGGGCGTAAAATCTTTTAGACCTTTTTTGACCAGATACGTAAAAAAGTCCAGTGTTTAATCTAGATAGCCTACGTTCGGTCTCCCCCCCCCGAGGATTTGTGTTTTGCCCACAGAAAGAAAGTAACAGTGTAGAAGTTTTTGTCGATGACATTATAATATTAAATGATAGACTAAGTGTTGAACAACTGTCGCAATAATTATATGATTATATGAGACGAATCGCTTAAAAAGGTCGTCGAATGTAGGCCCTATTAATGACTAAAAAAAGTCATCAACTTTTTTTGTAAGATAAATTTCACAAAAGATGCCGAAAGTTTGAGTTTTTTGCGACAGCCCTTCGGACGCTGAAAAATGTCCCCTCGCCTGTCAAACAAGATCGCCGCCACTGGGTATTTGTCGCAGGCTATCATGCAAACAGGCTTGATAATTTTTTTAATTCTTGAGTTTTGTTAAATGACTGTTCATATTGACAGCCGGTCTTGGTCTTGCGAGACCAAGACCAAGACTTTGAACCTCAAGACCAAGGCCAAGACTGTCCTTCATGACCAAGACCAATAGACTTTTGGACTCAAGACCAAGACAAAGACCAAGACCTTTAAAAACAAGCTCGAGTGAACTCGAGACCAAGACCTTGGTCTCGAGGACAAGAAGTCTGATATTTTTACATTTAATAATGTAAAATTCTCGATCAGTGCACACAATACACTGTAAATGCCAATGGTCAAGTATACCCAGATTAATGCAGATTTTGCAAAAATACCCATTTTGCACCAAAAAACCAGACCCAGACAAAAGCCAAAAAACAAAGATCTAGTTAGGCCTACAGCTGTAACAACGCTGACCGCCAATTCTCATAGTTGGGCTGTTTATCTTACGTCATCTGTCAATAAATGTTGCCATGGTGCAATATTTCTCAATTCGTGAATAAATTTCGGAAGACATTCTACGACGTTCTACGCTCTAAAATATACGAATGAGCACGAATTTTAAGACAGGCGACGTTTGAAATCTGCGAATGAACAAAACTGTCAAGAAAGTCGGCGTTTGAAATCTTCTAACGAATACGAATTTCAATACAGTCGACGTTTGAACCAACCGCAGCCAGCAAGAAACAGCATAACGAGCAGAATGTAGCCTAGCCTAGCCTACCTATGCGACCACCGAGGCGAAAATCCGAGTAAGACATTTCACTTTTTCTCTGCATTCAGGGTGGGAATTGTCGGGGATAAGGGGTTCAACCCCTAGTCTTTCTTAAGACCCCAGTTTAGTCTTCACTGCACACGCGCGCGGTCTTTCCAACCCCCTCGAGTTATGCTAGTGTGATTTAGCATTATTTGACTCTGAGTCTTTGAAAAAGAGAAGACAGTTCCATGGTGTGTCATGTACGCATTTTTTAATTTTCTCAATAAAGGAGTTGATTTTGATTCGAGTCTGGCTTGCAAAACTTCCTTGCGTTGCAATCAGCTGCTTTCAAATTTCGTTGACATCAGTTTGTAAAATATGGATAAAATGTTCAAAATCCCCAGTCGTTTCTATACAATTCTCACACTGTGCATTAATTATTTAGAAAGTGATTGTTCATCTAGTTTTTGGATGGTTCATATTGTTAAAATGTTTTAATAAGCAAAACTAATGGACAAGCGACACGAAAACACGGTTAATTATGATTTAGGCTAGTTGTTATCTAATGAAAGTAAAGACCAGCGATAGATGGTAACCGTTGGTAGCATTGCAGCCAAACAAATTAGGTAGGCCTAAGGATAAAGTGTATGATGGTAAATTACCCTCATGGCAGTCACCCCGAAGTATCTCACCGATACTACAGATCATCTCTTAACCTTTTCTGACTGAGCGCCGGTGAATCGGTTCCAGGTCAAGATCCAAAGGAGTCAGTCGGGAAGACAGAAAGACGGCTAAGGTGGGTGGTGTTTAGGGTTTAGACGGCGATGGGGGTAGACAGAGGAGGAGGAATCGGGATAGGATTTGTGAAAGAGCAGTGTTTTCAGTTTTGAGTGAAAGCCCTGTGGAGATATAGCAAGTGGTGAGGTTTTGGTGAGTTCGTAGCATGGATCTGAAATTTCTTGCAGTACTGGTGGAAGTTTGTTCCAGAGGGGTGGGACAGCTATGGCTATGGAGCGATTCGCAAATTTTAGTGATGAGGTGACAGAAGGGCGGAGCAGTGTTAGGGCAGAAGAGAAGCGGGTTGAGCGGAGTGGTTGGATCGTGAATAGCTGTCGGAGATAGGAGGGCTGGGAAGATTGGAGTGTATTGTAGGTGAGTGACATGACTTCAGGGCTTATTCTAACGTGCAGCTGGACACATAGTGTGTAGTTGGAAAAGAAATCTGTGCAGCTATATTCAGATTTTGTGCAGTTACTTTTTGTAGCCTTATTGTATAAACCAACGAAAGTAGTCTAACAATGAGCTAGTGGTTAAAATATAAGGCATGTTTAAGTGCAATGAATTAAATTTTAAACTTCTAGGCCTATAGACTGCGCTACCGTTAAGATACAAAAATACAGACAAAGACATGGACTAATGTAAACAAAGCTGCTGGTTTGTTGAGTCCGAAATAGGCCAACTAATGATTAGTCAAACGAGATTAAACGCAAACAGCAACTGCAGTTGCCAGTTTGTAATATTAAATCAGGTTAAACCGAAGCAGTTACGAGTAAGTAGGACCATAGGGCTTCCTTGCTTTTGTGGCTACGGCTTGGCAATGCACATACAAGAAAAATTACAAATGCGTAGAGCGTCTCCTGACTTCCAAGACTATTCCACATTTAGGCGGAAATAATTAAGTTTCGAGATCAAACTATTTTTGGTTTGGCGTATTCGCTTCCAAAAACTGTAAATGTCCCCTTAAACCCAACTTTGTTTTGCTGCTTTTGGTGTGGCTTTCGTTCTATGCGCTCGTTTTTACAGCCAGAGCATAGCATGTTGTGAGCTCGTTCCAAATTTGCCGACAGTTGTAGAGTGGCGAAAGAGTTTGCAGCCTACTCATCAGTTCAGCATCAACATCACAGCGCGCTGGTCAAAGAACTCACTCTTTGACTTGCTTTATACAGCTGAGATTTCCTCTGTTTTTGTAACACATTTGACCACTGGCCACCTCTAAGCTGGTGACGCCTAGGCCTGCTTTGATGCTCGCTCTCATGATCTTCAAGCATGGCTGTCCTCAAACCGGCTTTCTGTAAATCCGTCAAAACCCAACTGGCCAAATATTAGCTCAAAGCTTTCCTTCTTATATCTTCTCAACATCTGTCCTTAACTTGGGTGTCATTGTTGATAGTTCCATTTCCTTTTCTGACCATATCTCTAACCTCACCTACTCGTGCTATTACCATCTCAGACGTCAGAAAGCTGTCCGAAGATCTGTCTCCTATCCAGTCTTTACCTACATTGTCCATGCCTTCATCTGCTTTCGCATAGATTACTGTAACTCCCTCTTTGTTGGCCTCCCCAAAGTCCGTCTCTCCCTCTGCAATCTGTTCTCAACGAAACTGCCAGACTAATCGCCCATCTTCCACGTTTCTCTCATATTTCCACATTCATGTTTTATCATCTTCACTGGCTTCCTATTAATGCTCGCAGTCAACTAAATGTACCCATATTCGCCGATCTTACCTGGGACTTGCTCCCAAACACCTCTGTGACTCAATATGTCTTCCTGCTTCTGCTGGCTCCTTTCTCCCTCTCCGTTCCTCTGATCGACTTGACTTATTTGTTCCCCGAGTGAGAACGGCCATGGTCCAATCTCGTTCTTTTGTTAGTATTGGCCCTTCACTGTGGAATCTGCTTCTTCCTTCGGTTCGGGCTGTAGTACTATCTGTTGGTCCTGCCACAGCCTTTCGTTGTCTTAAAACTTACTTTTATTCTCGAGGACTTTCGCACTGGGAGCGCCTCGGATTGGTGGGCACTGGGTAGAGGCGCTTTAGAAATTTTGAAATACAATACAATAGGCCTACGCTTTGCAGCAGCTTCTCCAACTGTTTTACTGCAGGCCTCTTCGAGTGCTTCAAGAACTCCTTTATAAGAATTCTTTGTGAAATGCTGGCATTAAATACTGAAAGTAAAAGTTTTGTTCAGTAATGAGTTAAATTCACTTGCAGTCGCCTGCCTCCTTCTTTCCAGGTTTATCGATAGGCGAGTATGTAGGCCTAAAATTTAACCTAAGTGAAATAAATATGTGAAAGTAATACTTATGTCAGGTTCGAATCCTTTCTTATTCCTTTTCGTTTAGGCCAGCCTAGCCAGGATGCCGTGTTATGAATCGTCCGCAGCCTTAATTAATTATGTCCACCCGGTAGCGATAAAATTTAAATATTAATATGCACTAAAACATTGCTAAAAATGAGGTGAATTCACGGTTTAAAAATCCATATCTTTTCAGGGGCGAAAAGATAGGGAACATTGCCTCTGGACCTCACTGGGATCACAGCCCCTAGAACCTCTAATTCTTCATGTGCAGTTGAGAAAATTGCTTAGAATAAGCCCTGCATGACTTTATATTCAATTCGTTCGGGTATTTTAAGCCAGTGGAGAGATTTGAGGACAGAGGTGATGTGGTGGTGCTTGGGGGTTTTGGTCACAGCACGGGCAAGTGGATTTTGAATGGCTTGAAGGCGGTTTATTTGGGTGGTGCCGACAGGCCCGGCTCAAGACATTTGGCGGCCCTGGGCAAATCGCCAAATCGGCGGCCCTCAGCACAAAAAAAGTTGATGACCTTTTTTTTAGTCATTCACCTCTCTGTCACGAATAATAATAATTAAAATTTGTTTGAAAAATGGAAAATTCGCGGCCCCTAAAAATCGGCGGCCCTGGGCGGCTGCCCAGTTGCCCATATGGACGAACCGGGCCTGGGTGCCGATGTTTAAGAAGAGTGCATTGCAGTAATCTAATTTTGCGTGAACCATAGAAGTAGCTATTGTGGATGCAGTTTTGAAGTCTAGCATTGGGCGAATTCTGCGAAGGTCACGGATGTGCATGAAGCAAGAGCGGGAGAGATGGGTGATATGGTCGGAGAAGCTGAGGTGCTGGTCATGAACTCAACAGGTTGCAACGCATCCAAAACTCCTTACAGTGTAGCTCGCGTAGTGCTGCGCGTTCCACTACGAACAAGCTCCTCGGTCCTACTCCATCAGCTGCGTTGGTTTCCTGTTGAGTTTAGAATAAAATTCAAATTAGCCTGTTTGACATGTAAAGCCTCCAGCACCAGCAAACCTCCCTACCTTCAATCACTACTAACTCCTTAGGCCTACATCCTTTCCCGCTTACGATCATAAAGTACGGGCCTTTTAGTTGAGGCACGATGCAGAACAGATATGGGTTCGCATGCATTTCATGTCTCTGCTTGCTCCCTGGGAATAGAATCGATTGCCACTCTCTCTCTCTCTCTTTTCGTAGCTCAAGTTCACTTCTACCTTCAAAACGAGGCTCAAAATTCACTATTTCTCCTTGGCTTTCAAACACTTGAATATCTAACTGCATCTTCTCCTGGCGGCTGACTATCCGCGCCTCAGATTCACATCTCGGTGTGACCACGCGCGCGTCACAAATTTAATTAATATTAATAATAAAAAATAGCGAAAAGCCGAAATGTAGGCCTAATATTTAGGCTATTAATTAGCGGATTATAGTAGGGTCGTCGGAAAATATGCTGAGATTGGCCAGAAATGTAATAATTAGCGAAAAAGTAAATTGATTGCTTTTTAGTTTCTATAGGCACAGTATAAATAATTACACAGTAGGCCTACGTCGACTCTCGGCCTCTGCAGCAGTCAGAATGTGTGACCGAGCGCCATTTTGAAAGAGAACGTTTACACGCCGATACACCGGAAACAATCACATCAAATATTATTTAAACGTTACAACAACATTGAGGACTAACACGTCGATAGGGCCTACACCGGAATCCATCACATAAAATATTTTTTAAACGTTACAACAACATTGAGAACTTCATTAGAATTAACAATTATTATTTTTAACGTTAATTTCAGTTTAAATCTATAATTCAAAAGCTATGTTTCAAAATGGCGTCACCCCAAAAACTAGTCAACAGGCAGCGATGGGAGTCGACGTAGGACCTAAATGTAAATCTCCGAAATTTCTCAGCGCCACACAAAAGCCTAGGGGCCTACTGTGTAATTATTTATACTGTGCTATAGGCACTGTAGGCCTATAGGCTTAAGCGAATTAAATGACCGAAAGATTTGGACCCAAATCATTTCGTCAGGCGCGAAACTGTTCAGATTTTACAAAAACTAATGGCATAGGCCTAAACAGGATATAAATTTTTCTTATTTTTAAACAATGATCGCTTTATGTTCGAATGAATGATCGATTGAACATTAGAATTCAGTTATAGACGTCTCCAGACTGGCTCCAGAAAGCCACAGTTTGCACAAGCAGGCGTCATTTTTTGGCGTTTGTTAGAGAAAGGTATTATGGCAGTACAAGGCTTTGTTTATGTAACTACAACCCTTGCACTACTTATTCTTAGCCTTGAACTCCCATAATCCTTTATCGAAACGCAGTCAATTATATTGCAGTTTGTACTTGACACGGCGAAGTGATTGCGACATTTCTACGCGATCGCCCGAGAAAGACATTAGGGGTCATCCATAAAGGACGTCCGAAATTAGGAGGAAGGGAAGGTCACCAAAATGCGGACAGAGGAGGTTATGACTTATGACCAGCGCAGACGTCGTCACGTCCGCATCTTAATTTATAAATTTGATAGTTTTTTAAACACCTACTTCTTTCAAGCTTCCATGAGAGACGAAAAGGTCAGCGAGGTGATTGCCTAAAAGGCAGGTAGTTAGACATTGCTTACTAGATGTGTTCTTCAGTAATTATAGTTCTTTAGTTTAGGTGTGTTCTTTAGTTAAGATATGTTCTTTAAGCAAGATGTGTGTTCTTTATTTAAGATAGTTCCTTAGTTTAGATGCGTTCTTTAGTTAAGCTAGCTCTTTAGTTAAGATGATGTGCTCTTTAGTTAAGATAGGCCTACTTATTTAGTTTAGATGTGTTCTTTAGTTAAGACATATTCTTTAGTTTAGATGTTTCTTAGTTAGGATAGTTCTTTGGTTTGGATGTGTTCTTAAGATAGTTCTTTAGTTAAGATGTGTTCTTTAGTTAAGATAGTACTTTAGTTTAGATATGTTGTTCTGTAAAGATAGTCCTTTTTAGGTAAGACATAACTATGCTTTAGTTATGGTTGTTAGGTTAGATGCATTCTCTAGTTAAGATAGTTCTTCGGTTTAGATGTGTTCTTTAGTTAAGATAGTTCTTTAGTTAAGATGTGTTCTTTAGTTAAGATATGTTCTTTAGTTAAGATGTATTCTTTAGTTAAGATAGTTCTTTAGATGTGTTCCTTAGTTAAGATAGTAATTTAGTTGTGTTATTTAGTTAAGTTACTTCTTTTGTTAAGATGTGTTCTTTAGTTAAAATGTTCTTTAGTTAAGATGTTCTTTAGATTTGTTCTATAGTTAAGATAGTAATTTAGTTGTGTTATTTAGTTAAGTTAGTTCTTTTGTTACGAATTTACGATGTGTTCTTTACTAAAAAATGTTCCTTATATAGTTAAGATGTTCTTTCGTTCGGATGGTTCTTTAGTTAAGGTGTGTTGTTTAGTTAAGATATATTCTTTAGTAAAGATGTGTTGTTTAGTTAATATAATTCTGTAGTTTAGGTGTTTTCTTTTGTTAGGATGTGTTCTTTAGTTTAGACGTGTTCTTAGTTAAGATATGTTCTTTAGTTAAGATGTATTCTTTAGTTAAGATAGTTCTTTAGATGTGTTTTTTAGTTAAGATAGTAATTTAGTTGTGTTATTTAGTTAAGTTAGTTCTTTTGCTAAGATGTGTTCTTTAGTAAAAATGTTCCTTAGTTAAGATGTTCTTTCGTCCAGATGGTTCCTTAGTTAAGGTGTGTTGTTTAGCTAAGATAGTTCTTAAGTTGTGCTCTTTAGTTGTTAGTTGTTTTGTTCAGATGTGTTCTTTAGTTAAGATATATTCTTTAGTGAAGATGTGCTTTTAGTTAATATAATTCTGTAGTTTAGGTGTCTTCTTTCGTTAGGATGTTTTCTTTAGTTTAGATGTGTTCTTTAGTTATGATGGTTCTTTAGTTTAGATGTGGTCTTTAGTGAAGACGGTTCTTTAGTTTAGATGTGTTTTTATTTAAGAAAGTTCTTTAGTTCATATGTGTTGTTTAAAAGATATGTTCTCTAGTTAAGATGTGTTCTTTAGTTAAGATAGTTCTTTAGTTTAGATGTGTTCTTTAGCAAAGATATTTCTTTAGTTTAGATGTGTTGCTTAGTTAAGATAGTTCTTTTAGTTAAGATGTGTTCTTTAGTTAAGATATGCTCTTTAGTTTAGATGTTTTCTCTAGTTAAGTTGAGATGTATTCTTTACTTAAGATGTGTTCTTCAGTTTAGATGTGTTCTTTAGTTAAGATGGTTCATTAGCTTAGATGTTTTCTTTGGTTAAGATAGTTCTTTAGTTAAGATGTGTTCGTTAGTTAAGATATGGTAGTTCCATAGTTTAGATGTGTTCCTTAGTTACAATAATTTTTAAATTTAGATGTGTTCTATAGTTAGGATGTGTTCTTTAGTTTAGATGTGTTCTTTAGTCAAAATGGTTCTTAGGTTAGATGTGTTCTTTAGTTAAGATAGTAATTTAGCTGTGTCATTTAGTTAAGTTAGTTCTCTTGTTAAGATGTGTTCTTTAATTAAAATGTTCTTTAGTTAAGATGTTCTTTAGTTGTGCTCCATAGTTAAGTTAGTTCTTTTGTTTAGATGTGTTCTTTTGTTAAGATATATTCTTCAGTGAAGATGTGTTGTTTAATTAATATAGTTCTGTAGTTTAGGTGTTTTCTTTTGTTAGGATGTGTTCTTTAGTTAAGATGTGTTTGTTACTTAAGATATTGTAGTTCAATAGTTTAGATGTGTTCTTTAGTTATGATAATTCTTTAGTCAAGATGTGTTCTGTAGTTAGGATGTGTTCTTTAGTTTACATGTGTTCCTTAGTTAAAATGGTTCTTTAGGTTAGATGTGTTCTTTAGTTAGGATACGGTAGTCCTTTAGTTATGTTCCTTAGTTAAAATAGTTTTTTAGTTTAGATATGTTCTTTAGATAAGATAGTTCCGTTGGTTAGGCATGTTCTTTAGTTGTGATGCGGTATTTAAGAGGTGTTGTTTAGCTAAGATGTGTTCTTTAGTTAAGATGGTTCTTTAGTCTGGATGTATTTTTATTTAAGATAGTTCTGTTGTTAAGATGTATTCTTTTAAAAGATATGTTCTTTAGTTAAGATGTGTTCTTTAGTTAAGAGTTCCTTAGTTTAGATGTGTTCTTTAGCTAAGATATTTTTTTAGTTTAGATGTATTGTTTAGTTAAGATAGTTCTTTTAGTTAAGATGTGTTCTTTAGTTAAGATATGTTCTTTAGTTTAGATGTTTTCTGTAGTTAAGATAGTTCTTTAGTTTAGATGTGTTCTTCATTTCTGGGCTAAGACGTACAAAGAAGAACATTACAAAACAGTGGCGAGCAAAGCTATCATAGAGTTGCTTTTATTTCATAGTTCCTACTTATCTAAGCAGGGTTTTCTCCGATGATTACCATAAAGACCAGAAAACAGAACAAACTGGTCGGAAGTGCCCTCCCAGCCTGCTTAGGTTTGCACTTACAAAAGCTTAGGATCCTTGTTTTAAAATGATCCTCGTTTTAAAATGATCCAGAGAAAAATCCAGGAGCAAAAATCCCATTAACTGTTACTAAATTAACGTGGAAACTAGAAAGGATTCAATAATGAACATTTGCATTCATGAAAAATTTTAACAATTAACACTTTAAATAAATAACTAGTTTAACTTTAAAATTTTTAACAATATTCACATATGACGATTGCATGGTGTGTTGCCAAATTTGGTTGCAAGATTAGGTGTGTTGTGTGCCAAAAAGGAGTTAAGAACCTCTGCGCTAAACAGCCCTGGCTATTTTCTTCCAGTTTTTTATAACAATTCTTGTCAATTGTATTAGTTCAGTTTAAAAAGTCATGTCGTGTTTTAACACAACGAGCTGCATTGGTTTCCCAGTTACTTTTAGTACAATCTCATCTTTAAAGTGTTAAATTAAGTGCTTTAATGGCTGACTGACCCACCATTTACAGAGGCGGCCTTTTGACAGTTTTGCGCAATAGGCCGCTATAGGCAAGCCGCAAGGACAAAAATGCCGCCCCTTACTAAACACACATTTCCATTTAATTTCTTATTAACTAATAATGTTATTTTTATTTTGCCGGAATTTGCCGCCCCTTGAGAAATGCTGCTCTAGGCAGCTGCCTATATGGCCTAGACCTAAAGCAGGCACTGACCATTTATTCACTAGGTGACAGTTTGTGTACGGAGAATTGCGACTTTCTTTATTATCAGACTCGGGAGTTGCGTGAATCAGAAATCAAATTCTAAAGAAGAAACTTTGAAAAGATTATTTCAGAGGAATGACGTAATTATATCCAAAGTTTGATTATGTGACATTACAATTGGGAGTGCATATTTATTGTTTAGTGTTTTTCAATGGATTTCGTGTATACCATTATTATTACTATTGAAATTATTACTATTATACTAAATCTCCAAAGCAGCAAATTTTAACTGCCATTTCCAAGCATAGTAACTAATAAATAATTACTATTTTGGAAGTCATCGTAAGTACTATTTTTTTTACAAAATAACAATTTGCAAATAGTACTTTTACCAGCCCAGTACTGAAACTAATTACTTTTAAAAAGTAACTATCCAACACTAGATATTGCAGAAACGGTGGCCTATTTATAAAAGCACAGTCACATCTATATTCACTGACATTATTCTTTACACTGAAACTTATTTTTCTCATTGGCAAGTGCTTCATAAAGAAGTTCACACAAGACAATCCATAGGTTTAAAATATCCAATGAACAGTGCTTCAGTCTTTTGAGTGAACTATATCTTTTCGTCCAACAAATTCTACTCGACCTCTCCCAGGAAAATTCGCTTGTCACTTGAACCAGAAGCAACTGCAAAGAAAATTAACATGGCAATTAACAATCAACATGGCAATCAACATTCAACATGGCAATCAATGGATGGCTATGCACAAAATCATCATCAACTTTGGAATGGAATCCTTTGGTTGGGTCCGTGTGTGTGCCTGGGCCGACTGCTGGTGATGCTTCTAGTTTTCTGTGCATTGGCTTGCTGATGAAATTACGTTTTCTAATTACATTTAACAACTATTCAGCTAGTGCAGACATCACTTAAGAAACTCAATTACAATGAACCTGGGCTTCTAAGCATCATCACAGGTAGTGATGAACTACTCCACTTGTCAAAGATACACACGGCTGCTACTGAGATTAAAGTCTGGTAAATGCAGTCTTTCACATGCAAAGCTTCAATGCGTTATCTACAACACTAAATATGACGACTGAAACTGATTCTTTCAAGCACTGGCGACAGGCATTTGGCTACCACAGTGTTTGGTCAGAGTTGTAAAAATTGCACACGAAATGCAGAGATGTATTATTGGTGAATTGTGTGTAAGAAGTGTTACCTTTGGAGGCCATCTCAAGTAACATGGCAGCACCATAAATTCACATAATAAAGCAGAATTTGGGATATACATTCCAAACCATGTGCTAACCCACAATATGTGTACTAATGAAGTATGTTGTAAGGGTATCTTAACTTAAAAAACGTATTTGGATATTTGAGTGTTGCCTTTTATGAACCTCTCAAAGGCACGACACAGAACTGCCTTAACACTCCTTGGGGCCATATCAAGGACTGCCTTATACTGATGTCGCCTTGCAATGAAGTTGTTTCTTAAAGCTAAACTAAATTTTGATCCATGCACCTGACCATGTTATACAAGAATCTGTGTTCTAACGAAGCAATTTAAGAAGGGTATGGTGTATATGGTACAGCCAAACTGATACAAATAAATTTGGTATTTGTAAGTGAATAAGAAAAATATGATTACTACTAACCGACGGGTTCTGTAGGGTGGAAGTCAACATCATTAACAGATCCCGCATGACCTGGCAACTTGTAGAGGATTCGACGTGAAGTTGTGTCCCAGATGTAGAGAAATCGATCTCCAGAACCAGCCGACACCTTTCCTCCATCTGGGCTCCACGCCACACGTAAAAGATTCTACAAGTTCAGCTGCAGTTTGTGAGTCAACAGTTCACCAGTAAACAAAACACTGCATACTTTAGAAGCCACTGTCATCCATTCTTGTCTTAGGCTTTAATCAGGTTCTATTTGTCTGCATCTATACAAGTATCTGGATGCTTACTAATAAAAAAACCATAGTGCCTTTAAAGTACCTCACAAAAGCGTTGCCTGCGTCAATCTATATGATGTTAAATGTCATTATGGCAGAAGTGTCATTAGCATGCCTAACAATGCACAGAAAACTACAAAAGTCACCAATGATGCGCCCATGCATATGTGCGGAGCCAAATCAACATTCCCGTCCATATTTGACAGGTGGCATCATGTTTAGTGAAGAAGTTTTAATCAGGTTCAACTAAGTCAAGAAGCTTCAACCTTGCTGTTAAGCCAGGTTCAACAGGTTCAGCTTAGTCGAGAAGCTTAAACCAAATTCAACTCCATCAAAAAGCTCTAATGAGGTTCAGACTGCTTCTGTTAAAATCCCTTGCACCATAAGAAGCAAAAATAAAACAACACAAGATAAATCTAAACAAGCAGCAATACAAATGGAATGCAAGGTTAATTATTTCAAAGATTAAGAATACTTGGAAATATGTTGTATACAATATTTATGTTTTGGTAAGTACACCATCATTACCTTTTCAAATATATGCTGGTTTCCTTGAAAGATTTTGACACAGCGTTCCTGAGGAGCAAACGGCCGAACATCCCAGATTCTCACTACAACAATTAAGGGGAAGTAAAAGATTAATCAAAATCAAATATTGACAATAAAAGATTAGCTGTTTCCAACAGCTTCTATACTTTAAAACATAGAGGCAATTTTCATGTGGAAAAATCAAAAGAAATCACATAATAAACAAATACAATTGAAAAATTGCTTGATTATATTTGATTATGTTTCATGATGACATGATGCAGGACTTGTGAATAAGCTGGTGCCCTGCACTTAGGTTTTAAGTAGCACTTAAAAATTAAGAGATTATCAATATGATGATTGTAATAAACTAGATCATTGCCCATCCCAACATGGTTTAAAAACAATTTGAAAATATATCTTCCAATGTATGTGAAATTTATTATGACATTCAGAGTTTAAAAATTTGTGCAAATTTCAATGTAAACAATGTTTTCTATAAAAACTTTAGTTGTTTGAAGTTTTCCTTCAAGATTGCACTCTTTGGGCTGCTGCATATTGCAATTTAGTGACTGTTGTCCGAGTTATATTTGTTTGCGCTCCATTGCATGCGCGGCCTAAGTAAATTGGCCCGTCTAAACCTGTTATGCTCAATCGTTTCAGCCTGTTCGCCACCTAAGTAAATTAAATTTAAAGTAAATTAGGTTAAGCTCATTTTAAGCCGTTAGTTTAAAAGAGCAGCCATTTATGGTATATTTAAAATTTATGTTGAATTAAGTGTGAAATGTACATTGGTTGGAATGCCATTTGTAAACAGTGATGTCATTGGTCAAGAATATTCATTAGTTGGAAGCAACCAGTGAGAAAAGCTTTACAAAAAGTTCACTTCATGAAGGACTTCATGACATTTCTGTTCATTTATATCATTAAAAAGAAATTGTGCCCATTTCCTTTAGAGGCAACTTTTATGGTGGCAAAATGGTTGAGTAATAATATTGCATCACCGCAGTAGTATTAATGATAAGAATATTATCACCTGAGAAACTACAAAGCTGTAGGATTAGATTAAACCTGAAAAAATACCTGTATTGTCCATTGCTGTGGTGAGCAGATATGAGCCATCAGGACTCAGTCTCATCCCAGTTACTGTATCGGAATGTCCTCTCATTCGGAACAACACTTCATTCTTCCTCAAATCCCAAACCTATAACCATGCATAAAAAATAACTGAAACTCTCAAATGCACCAAATCTCTTACGTATTGCAATCCAAAAAAAGAGATCAGGTCATGTACTTCGTCATTCCTGCACTCATATAGTAAGCCTAACGCTATCTGATCTTTTGGCTGATGCACAAATATAACACCACCCTTTGGTCGGCTACCCGTGGCCTTCTAGAGAGCACACGCTATGGCCCAGTCCAGGAGTTTTGCTTTTGTTGGTCTGTCCAGCTGAAATCGTCTCCTTCAGGATCTGAGGCCAGAGCTTAGTCTGTCTCTCCCTCAGATCCACAATTGCCTGAAACCTTTCTGTTTCTTAACGATGACACTAGCTCAGGTTGGGAGCACCACTGACTTTTCTGAGTGGTGCTTTATAAACTTGGAATTACAATACCATTATAATAACTGGTCCTTCATGATGGCTAGCATAACTACAAATTTATGTAAGCAGTAAGAAATTGTGCTTTACATCAGTTCTAAAAATCACAGCTAAAGTGACAAATAATACTAATCCTAACGTTCAAACTTTTTCTAATCTGAAAAACATTGCAGTTGAGATCAACCTAACATCTCCAGTCAGTGATACAGAGGATTTTCAGCATATGATCAGTTCTGTATCAACCAGAATCACTCATTTCCGTAATGTGTGATACCAGAAATAGTTTCACAGTGGCATGTCAGATGTCCTTCCAAAGCATACAGTGGCACGACAGATGCCTCTTGCAGGCACTATACTTTCTTTCCATACTAAATTTTACCATTTCAGACATGGAGACTGAACCAAGTCGAATGACATCTCAGGTGCTGTTATTTTCACAATAATTCATCCAATAACATTTAATTCATTTTAATTCATAATAACCTACAAACTATCTTAATCTGAACGTACTTTGATGTCGTTGTCTATTCCACCACTGATAACCTGTTCGGCAGTATCTGAGAAGCAGACGGCCGTCACTTGGTAAGTATTCTGAAACGTCTGCATAGAGACCTTTCTGCGGGAATCCCACAGCTGAAACCCACAATCATATCTGGCATCAAAAATTAATCAACAGACAGACGATTAACAGACAGGAAATGCATATTATGACACCTGAGGAAGTTAATTTTTGAATTCCTGATTGACTTTAACAGTGTAAGAGCATACTCAACACCTTTACGATGAAAGTCTACTGAGAGTGATGCCAATGCAGCTCGTCGTTAAAGTGTTAAATGCTGTATATAACTGTCTCAGAAACATTGACACAGTTTGCTAAAACTATTAAAGTCTATTTGTGTATTTCAGATTTGAAGTCTCCAGGAGACAAAATCCTTTAACTGCCAAGTTGCATTTGAGATCCTGCAGCAAAGCTAGCTGGATCCCTTAGTTTTGTCTTGTGCATGAATATCTCATGAATTACTTTGCCTCACATTGCCATAGTTTCTAATTAAAAGAAATTTTACAAACTGCTTTATGAAGCCCCAACGCACCTTAACTGTACCATCATCACTGCCACTGCACAGAAGCTGAGGACCGCGTCTAGCAACATCACAGGCATTGACAAACGTCTGATGACCTTTGAACTTCCTCATTCGTTCACAGACTTCAACATCCCACAGAGCCAGAGTCTTGTCGGTGGAACAGGTCACCAGTTGGCTAAATGCAACACGACATGATAAATTCATGAACAGAATCAAAAGCGCCAAGATAAATCTCTGCATGAAACTGAATACTATGAAATTTTGCAAATGCCTGTAAATAAGCAAAAGTGCTCACTTAAAATTTTAAATATAGTAACGTGGACCTAGATGATACAGCAAATAGCCATGCTATATCCAGCAGCATGGAAGTTACGGAATATACAATCGTAATAATAAAATAAAACTAATCATAATACTTTGTTTCTTTTGTTGATCCAGCCCCAATACCTAATGCTTGTGGTATCAAAAACGAATCCAAATAAAAGTATTAAAGGTCTTTAGTGATTGTCCAAACAAAGACTAGAATATGCAGGTTCAACTAATTAGCCAGCAGCATATGAAAGAAGAATACTACATCTGTGTCACCTGCCATCTGTGGTGTAATGGATATCCATGACGGCTCCTGTGTGACCCTTCATTGTGGCTATATTTTCACACTCCCCAAAGACAGTCCACAGTACTACAAATGAACAACAGCACCCAACAAACAAGTTACATGCTTTCTATTGATCAAAGCTTGCTACTTTGGCTATTTCCAGTTGAAATGTTAGATGCATAAGAAGACATTTTACATCCTCTGAAACTGACTTACGGTTATTGTGCTGACTAGACAGAATTAAATTTTCACAAAGTCGGCACGAACACTGACTCGTGACCAGCACAACCTTTGTATGACAAAATGCAGAAGATTAAGTACCTTGATACGACACATAGGCAAAGTATTTGAAGGAATACTTTACTATGAATATACAAGATTCACTTTGATTTAATTTGATTTTAGTTGATATCTAGAAGACCAAAAATGAAATTGCACATGCCACTGTTTATAGAGTTACAAAGTGCAACAAACAAATACAAATACCTGGGCAGCAAAAAGTTTGGCAACAATCAGATGCCCCTAATACAATAGTTCAGACAACAGTTGGTAATTTCAATATCCAACATACGGCAAGGATTTAAATTCAATAGGTTCATGGGTTTATTAAGCAGTCAAAACATGCTACAGCAAGTCACAGTAAACAATAACATTCAGCTGTAACAGCCTGTGAAAAAGTCCAACACAATTCAACATATAGCTAAAACAGGGTCAATCAAACATGCTAACTATTAAATATTAAACTTGGGTGGCTTATACTCACATACTAATCTGTCAAATCCAGCGGAAGCCAAATATTGCCCATTTGGTGAGAACTTTGTGCAGAAAATATCACCATCATGACCTGTAAGGAGCATGATTGGTGCCTGAAGATGTGATACCCTTCTCACACCCTTGAACAAAAGAAATACATCATTACTTGTAAACCACATGTATCTAGTTATGATGCACATCAATAATAAGCAGCCTCTGAACAATGCAATTAGCAGCAACATTTCAAGAAAGTTAAGACAACAGCTGGTAACTTCAGTTTGCATAAATAGCATTTTGGAAAAACAGTGTTCTTAATAATCACTCACGATGCATGTCAATGCAAATAAAGATGTCAGCCTCGGAACTGCCAATAATCGCCAAAGTGAATGTTAGTGCAAACATTTGTGACAAAACAATAAACTGATATCATACTTGTGGGTTACCATATTCATCACTGTTTGATCACTTTTGGACTTGTCCAACTTTGTAACAATGAGAATGCACCACTTTGTTTGAGCTACAACAAGGTCAATCTTAGTGTCCTGGAAATGCAGTTGATGCAACTTTTTTGCATCTCATTTCTTGCATGTGGTGCACAGCATCAGATGCACTGTGTATGTTCATTGCCAGTGTAAATTATTGGCAGATGATATTGCCAGATATTAGGCACTAAATCTTGTATGTTTGTGTGCAAGCATACGTATAAGATGCAACCATACATATATGCAAGATGCATGTATGTATGTGTGCATGCAATAAACTAATGGTTACGGTTATGCATGCATGTATACATGTATTAAGACACTTAATAAAGCACGTTGTAAGTACTCCTCTGCAACCTCACTGGAAAAGGCATTTCCTTATCTTATGAAATTCTCCTCTTCCTAACTCTTATTTCACATCCTAAGTTGCATTAACCTCAAACAGCACAAGATTCCAAGAAGTTCAGCAAATGCTGTCTATTCTATACAACATACTTTGAATACACTCAAGTGTGCCTAGAATACTATAATTCCAGTATATATGTGTACTATATGTGTATTCCAGTTATATGTATACAGTTGGGGCTAAGGTTACTATAAGCTTTAAGCGATTAGTGGCTCCTGCACTAATTCTTTTTACACATGGTCCGGTTAATGTGCTATGTCAGACGGGTTGTTCCTCAATGACAGCGCTTTAACGGGTTTGCGTTGTACTTGTTTTGTGCAGTAAACAACTACAATAGTTAACCAATTTACACTGTCTAGTAATTTTTTTAAACAAATTAAAAGGATTCCATAAGAGCTCTGATATTATTTATTTTTTGTTGCACTTGTACTGGGAGCATAGTATTCTAGTTGTGGGGTTGCTTTAATCTACTTATTCCATATTCTTCATATTTAGGCATATGTAACCTGTCTAAATTGCTATTTTACCCCAATCTAACAGTTGGACACAAGATCTCATCTTTCATGTAGAACTGGGACAAAAAATCTGAGTGGCAAGAATGGGACCTGCGGAGGAAGTCAGGACAGTGGACCATGCATAGTATGGGGTCTACCTGAATCCTGAAAGTGATGCAGAGCAGACTCAATTATCAAAAACAGTTTTTCTACTAAAGCGTCTGAAATATCATAAACTAGAATGAACTAGTCCAATCGAAGCATACATGAAAAATATCCCCAAAAGTTAGATTTGGGCAAATAATTTATTTTCACTTAGAAAATATACTCCGGGATCCAGTCGAATCAACAGCTCCAAAGACCTAATGGCCTTTGGTCCAGAGGCCTGTGATACTTCCGATGGAACTATTTAGATTCATCAATCTCTACAACCCACACAGTTCAACATCATTTCTAGCCAAGTAATTGTTGCGTTCCACACGTATTTTGTGTGTATAATTTACCAACCCATTTTCGTCGGTATCTACATAGAAATAATTTACCAACCTATACTACGGTTAAACCAATATTTTAATTACAGATGTATTTGCAATTGCAATGGAAGGGTTCTTTCGTATCTATGCTGGTGATAAATAAATGCCCGGTGTAACGGGGTCAGCCCGAATCCCCGAAACCCGAATCCCCGAAAACGCTGAAAATACACAAAAGCCCGATTTCCCGAAAACAGTTTTCGGGAAAGCGGCCGAACTCCCGAAAACTATTCAACGTTAAATTGTAAACTCGTATACGTGACATAGATCTAGCATGGCCTTGCATTCATCCGACTTCTACTTTCAGTTACAGTTTCATCACTAATCGATTTCGGGGATTCGGCCGAAATTCGTTTCGGGGATTCGGGTTTCGGGGATTCGGGCCGCACCCGGTGTAACGAAGGCCAAATGGATAGAGCGCTCTGCCTGTAACGCGTAGAGTTCGTATGAGTTTCCACTGTGTAAAGACCTTGAGCAGGTTCTTTGCGCACAATTGCTTAGCGCAATCAATGTTCTGTCGTATGGTCTTGTGTGCACTTCTGAACTTTGAGAGAAGGACAATATCAAAAACAGTTGCATTGTATTGAATCGTATTGTATTGTACAACACACATCATCGGTAGCACTCATCAAGCGATAATAGCGGATGTTCTACTTACACTCTCGACTAATGCATTGTTGTCATTAGAAATGACAGCCAGTTCATTTCTCATTTTCTTAACAGGAACGAGGGCGCTATCATACTCGCTTTTTCGCTTCAAATCCATTACAAAAGATATTATTTTCTTTCTGACCTAGCAATTCTATACACGAATTCTATACACGCTTAAAAACAGTACGCAGAGTATACAAGCTGGTTCCATGCTATCGCACTTGCTGCGAGTTCTTTTTTGGTGCATGGATTTTAACAGCTGAACGGCTTGAAACGAAGAAACAAGTTAAACAAATACTTGTATTTTTGTTAGAACAGATAATTCATTCCTATTTAGGTTTCCAAGTACGCAAATTGCGAACTTTTATCTGATTTAACTGTTAACATTTATCTGAGAACTTTGTTTGGACGGGAACGCACAAAGACGCGTTTGAATTACTGAACTTTGAGAGAAGGACAATATCAAAAACAGTTGCATTGTATTGAATCGTATTGTATTGTACAACACACATCATCGGTAGCACTCATCAAGCGATAATAGCGGATGTTCTACTTACCTGTGAATTTTAAAAATTGTTTTTGTAAAAATTCTGACGTACACAATCATTACACGCGATCGCTCAACAAGTACCATCAACGTAGTGTCCACACTACTGTTAAGCAGCATAGCATCAAAGTCTGTGGCCCGATACTCTGGAATTCATTGCCTATTGAAGTTACTGGTATACCTACTATGCATCAATTTAAACAAAAACTGAAACTCTATCTCTTGGATGCACTCACATGACTGCATTAGGCCTAGG
Source organism: Allolobophora icterica (assembly GCA_963556255.1). NCBI lineage: Eukaryota > Metazoa > Annelida > Clitellata > Crassiclitellata > Lumbricidae > Allolobophora > Allolobophora icterica. The sequence goes on along the minus strand of OY744608.1, from coordinate 40,075,493 downwards.
CCTATGTGTTTATTTACACAGGCACTGTTGTTTGTTTGTTTTTGTTTGTTTGTTTTTTTTCATCTCTTTGTAACTAATGACAATTGATCTGTATACCTTAGTTGGAATCCATGTGTACTGGTAGTTAAGTTCTTTAGTTAAGAGTTCTATCATTGTTTCTTTTACTTGCTGATCATATAACTTGATCGATGTTACCGTTAAAAGTATTGATTGTGCTGACATTTACTTGTATTACGATAAATGTTAACTAGGTGGCCCTGTTAAGCGGGATCAAGATCCCTTTTGGGTCTCCTCTTGTTGCCAAAGTTCAAACTTTTATGTTGTATTTTCCTTGTACTTCAAATGGCTTCAATAAAAGGATTGATTGATTGATTGATTGATTGAATTACTGAAGAACATTGTCGTTCCAAATGTGCTTAAACGTGTTTGAAGTTGGCAGATCTTTTACTCTGTAGGCCTACTGTGACAGTAGCTATTTCGCTGATGATGGAGCTGGAACGCAGGTTGCAGAAGAGCAGTCCCTTAAGCTAGCCCTGAGGCAGCCATGAGTAGCCTATACATAGTGTTAACGACTTCGTTTTCTTAGCCTTGGCATATGAGGGCAGATGGCCAGTCCTCTCCCTCGCTGTAACATCTTCCCACCGACAGTGTACAGTCAGTGTATTCATTATAGCGCTCGTGAATAGGCTGGAGCCCTGCGCTTGGCCTTCGAGTGGCGCTTTAGAAGGTTGGAGATTACGATTAGGCTACGATTATAGCCGAGTTGGCTAGTACAGCTGGAACAGAAATCTTGAACCAAATTTCTGCTCTGGCAGGGATATTGAACACCCGACCTCTCGATTAACAGTCCAGGGTGCTAACCACTACACTATCGTGCACCCCATGCAGGTTGATGGTGAATTAAATGGTGGGTTGAAAGACCCACAGGCCTATCATGTTCCAGGCACATGTAGAGTCCTTGGCCTAATACCCATGGAGGACCTGGCTAATATCCAAACGATAAAGAGATGGGTTACAATCGAAAAGGAAGCCATTTAGGCCTTAATAAATTGGAAGAAATTGTGTTTTTTTCGGATGATTCATGTTCGTATTTTTATGGACCTTAATCCGTTGATTCATATAATTACACAGTCCGCCACACAAGGTTTTCTTCAAGCTTGTGTGATGGATGGTAAGTTGTGAACATTATAAACATTTATGCTGACGTCAACATTCAGACATTTATGTTGAGGTTGACATTCACAAGCATTGCCTCTAATGCGAGTCAATGCTTGAGTGAGCTTGTGCCCTTCAATTAGGTTTAGAAATTTGGAGTTTAGGGGTCTACAACTATGTGCAAACTCTAACACTTAACGATTGCGAGTGTACTAAAAGTGACTGGGAAACCAATGCAGCGCATCATCAAAGTGTTTAGTAAGGACGCTTGAATGTTGTTACTGATTCTTGTCTCTTAATTGTGTAGTTAAGACTTAACCAACTATCTACATGTATCTATATAAAGAACTTGACTGTTAATTTATACAGAGTTGGTTTTTAATTTTGTGTATTAAATAATGAAGTAGGCTACGTTGACGCATGAATATCACGATGAGCTATATGGTCAACCTAGTAGTAAACTACTAAATCTGTTTTTAATACCTATTTTTGGTAACCACTTTTTCATCAACAGTTTTTCAACTGCATATTTATCAACTTTTCCCCAGTACTTCACAATTATTATTTGGTCACAGTTGGTGTAGGCCTAAGTTTCCTTTGATGTTGGGCTTCAACCGTCTCTTGTTCGTATCAATGTTCACCTACCTCAGCCTAATCTATTTCTTATTACGTCATGGTCTCAACTCAAATCTATGTATAAATCTCTAATCAATATAGTAGTACGAAAGTGATTCCAAGTTCAATTCAACTGTTCGTTAAGTAATTACATGTAATACAATCAAAGATTGAGTTACACTAAGCTACAAAGCACCAAGTCAGCAGTGTGAAGCCTGTTCAATTGAAATTTGGAAGCCATCAACAACTACTCCCACCATAGTTAGTGTCGATCACTGCGTAAACTTATGATAGAAACAGCTTAAAACATCAAATGATCTTGTTCAATTGCAAAACAGACATTGGTTTGATTAGAGCACTATGACAGTAATTGCATAATATACTATTCATCTTATGACTTTATTATGTAAAGTTCAATAAATGCATAAAATAAACCCATAAATCATGTGCCATGGAATTATTTCGAAATAGTGAAACTGAACTCTTCATCAGTCAATCTTACACTTTCTTTACAAGACTGTTATAAAAAAATATTACTTGAATAATATATAATGAAACAAAACAAAAATATTTTGGGACTTTTTTATGCAAAACATGTCAAACAAATCAAAATTATCTTTAATATTTAATAAAGCACTCAAAAAAGGAACATTTTTCAGCAAAGCACAAAAGGCTGTGCAAAAGCTGAGGTCAACAGCACTTACAATTGAAAATATTCCTAGAACGTCAGCATCATCATAATAGCTGCACACATCCTGTGTGCTGGTTGGTGTGAGGTTGTCCATAGGGTACGTACCCGAAGGTGGCTTATTTTCAGAGATTTGAATCCTGGGCTAGTAGCGGCGGCGATCTTGTTTGACAGGTGGGAGGACACTTTTTGAAATGATCTGGTTAAAAAAGAGTTTTGAACTGTCCCCCTTGACCCTCCGGGATCGCCGCCCATGTGGGCTAGCATGGTCCTTACATGGGCACCTTAAATGGCGTGGCGCCTATTCATTGAAAAATGAGCAGGGTCGAGGCCATACGGTCGCTAAATAAAATCATTTACATTTTACAGTTTACTCAGAAAATGACCTACTGTGGGTCCCTCCCCTTGTCCACATTTGGCAATTTGTAGATGTCTGCACTCTAGTGGAGAAGCAAAGGTACCCTGTTGATATGGAAGGTTTAACTGGGGTACGGGTCTGGTGCTCTGATTTTGCCACGTCTATCAAAGAGACCCAATATGATGATCTTTTGTCTTACTGAAGTTGGTCTCTAAGGCAAAGATTGCACTGATATAACTGCAGCAAATTTAGGCTCATACATATGCATTAGGAATAGTCCAACACCTTGTCCGCAGTTGAGTGACCTCTCCCTCCCACCTCTGTGGAAGTCCATAATTGACAACTCTGTGTTCATTAGGAGGTTTATCGGCGATTTTAAGTGGGGGTTCTGGCTTAAATTTCCTCTGCATGCTACAATAAAATAGTCCATGCCTATATACATAATTATATATATACAATACATATATACTAAATCTTGTCATACACGTTAACAAAAAGTACTAGTTTGGTTATGCACAGAAATAAATTATCTGATTGCACGGCTATTTAATAATAAATAACAGACAAAATTTGACATGCTCAGAAAGGAAATGAAATATGACTCTAAAATGTGTCAGCTACCTTTGTCAAAAAGGCATTACCAACACAAAAACAAACGACAGCTAGCAGTCCGACTGACTTTCTCATACAAACGGTTCACAACTTCACATATTCCATCTGACTTTTGATCTGACTCTCTGCTGACTGAATGTAAGTTTGATAGATTGGTCTCTGAACTTCTCAGCATGAAATGAAGCGTTTTATGGAAACATGTCTGAAACATCAGTTTGACGTCAAAGGCACCAAGGTTTGCCAGATCTTTGTTCATTTACACATCCCTAAAACAACACATTTCATAAAATATATACTGTTAAGTATTCACAAATTCGATTGTGTAATCGATAACAATAAAACGATTGAAAACATAACTGGTATCACTCGTTTAATCAAACAGTAAGAAATATAGCAGCCCATCTTTGGATCTATCTTTGCATGCCTGCAAATCCCTCTACCTGCTTATTTCTACCATTATTTAACTTCTTACTCTTTTCTGGTCACTTTTCATCTGGTTCCAATTCGCTTTCAACCTGTTCGATCTAAAATTTTATGTTGATTTCCAACACTACTTCAAATCTAGTGATAGCTATACTTATTTACTAATATGAAACTTGAAGAACCACTAAACATTTCATTGACCAGTTACCACTGTAGGCGTTTTTATCCTACCTAGTATACCTATATGTCGACACAAATACATGTAGCTGTAAGAAGTTCATTTTAATAATTCATGACAGTTACCATAAATAGTTAAATAATTAACTAAAATAACTTAGTTGTTAAGTACTACATGCATAATATCTCCCTCTGTCATTTTTTCTAATTGCCCTGTCTAATCAATGTAAACCAATGAAACTTTCTTTTAAGATCCTGCAATTCTGTTACACTGATTTATACTCAATCATGTACTAGCACTCATTATCTGTTACACACTTCTTTGATTGAAATTGTTTGAAAATTGATTGAAAATGCAGTTCTTACGTTGCTTCAAGTGTGCAGTCCTCCAAAAGAAAAGTGTTGTCCACTAGATGTCTTCGTGCTGTTGAAGGAGTTTCTTTGATTTCCAATGTTTTGTCAATGACTGTACTATCCATTACTGCTCCTTTAGGAAAAACGGGCATTGATGCCCTTATGTGATTTGCTGTTCTGGAAATGTCATGGCCATTACGAAAGACGCTAGATGAGATTCGTGAATGTGGCAGCTCAGAGTTTTCAGTGTCTGCTGGTCTCTGGACAATGGATGATTCAAGGTCAGTGGCAGATCGTCGAGTATTACCTGTGGCAGGTGATTTCGATCGGCTCATTGCTTGGTTTCGGTTTCTTGAAAATGGCTCTCTCATGGCTGAGCAAGACCCAGGAGTCTCGTTGTTCCAGGACAGCCTTTTCTTTATGTATGCTTCTTTGTCCCTTTTCCTCCCCACACCCTCTGAGTGATGTCTAACATTGACACCAGCTGACGTTTTCTCATCATTTTGTATGTGGTTAGTTAAATCTTCCATGCTGGTACCATCAGACTTTAATGCTTTTAAACCAGTGCCTGTCAATGGAGTGGAGAGACAGGACTTCTTTAACATATATGGATAAGTCTCCTTTCTGCCTAAAACCAACTGATCACAAGAACCATTGAGCCTTGGATTGGTAGATAGACCTCTTCTCCTTTGTAAGCCGCAGGTTCGAAAGTCGTCTTTTGGTGGGTCAACAGCTGACAACAGAGACAGCTCTGAGGTGTAGTTTGGCAGAAAAGTGTCTGCTGAGCTGTAGCTGTTGCTCCGGCTTAATGACAGAAAATCTCTCCCCGAGTCCCCGGTCAACGGCGATTCTGCAAGGGTGGCACAGTTGTCATCCTCATCGTCATTGTTATCCATGAATACACCATCCGGTCGCATCAAGTACTGATAGCGCTTGTCCTTGTAATCATTCTGAATAAATAACATACTACACTGTAAGCAGTGCTCTTCTGAAATCCTCAAAGGGTGCAAGTGCCTTAACACACAGACACACACACACATACACAGACACACACACACAGACATATGCACACACGTGCGTAAGAACACTTCAGGTAGTTCCAGTAATTCAAGATCTGACTGTCATTCTCTAAACAATCATTAAGAATCTGTACAGTCTGTTACAGCTGAGCACATGTCCAGCTTACCTAAACTAAGGTAGTCATGGAATATTAACAGATATGGGTAAAGAGTTCACAAGGTATGTTAAACTATAGGAGAGGGAGAAGGAGAATGTACTGACACATACATTCACAAAAACACACACATACATACCTACCTACATGTACATACATACAAACACACAGTAACACAACACGTACCTGAGCCTTTTTTAGACTTTCCGTCCAGAGACGTGAATCTCCATGGAATGTGTAGATGGCTTGTGCAACATGATACTCATTCAAATAGAGGACCACAAAACTGGCTGCAACATAATTCACATACAAGTGACCTTTGTAGATATATTAGTCTTCTGTGTTGTTGTGACAATGAAATGCAGCAACAAGAAATCAAAATGAAATGTCACTGGTTGTGGGTATGGCTTTCTGGTATTGCAGGGATGATGCAGGTGATGTCTTAAAGATAACGTAATCATTCCTCATCATAAATTCCACAGCTTATGAACTCTGAGCATTGAGTCATCAGTCAACCCTGCACAGGACTCCATTGGTAAGGTTCTTGTGTGCATGTGAAAGTCTGTTAGTGGTGACTTTTCCAGTTAGCATATGTTTCCTTCAAGTTGAACTTGATGTTCTTAAAAAACTAACATTACTTTACGCTAGCAGAAGTGCCTTCAACAGGTTCTTTGAAGATGTTAAAACAATTGATCAGTTACACGAAATACATTACTGATGACAATTATCGCATGAAATAATGAAAACAACAAGGATGATAATAAATTTATTCTAGATGGTATTAGTGGTTAAGTATGTATGATCTTGAAAGTTAATCGGCATTCCTGTTTAGATGCCTCAAAAGACGAACCTTGATCTCGAAGCTTGTGAACTACTATCTTGTCCAATCGCATTGGAGGCTTGATGACTTTAACCTTGTCACCGCCGCGTTTGGTCACCGGCTTTGTGATTAGAAACAAGTCAGTGAACAGGAAACAGTAGACATCCATCTGAAGATATCCAGAATGATGAACTAATATTATTCATATAAAACTGAACCATGTACTTTAACAGCATGCATGTAAATGTTGAGGGAACATGGATGCAAAATTTTACCAAAAAAAGACAACAACTATATCCCCGAATTCTGTATAAGAAGTCTTAATAATAGAGCAAACTCTTTCTCTTGTAATGTACCAAGTTGCAACATGTCAGCTTGTTTTCCGCAATAAATGAATATTGTATTGTATTGCATTACATATGCCTTTGTGTTACAATGAGCTTGCTACTTGACATGGCTCTCCTAGCCTGAAAGTCAGCATTATAAATGTCCAATTTATTATAAACTGTATGTAACATGATACCAGCATTACTCTTTTCAGTGCTCGATCATTCAAGCCAACTCTTACTCACTGAATTGTTTCTATTTTACTAAGTGACTGTATGCCTGTAAAATGTCTTCACTTTCTTTCCTCTCGACTTTTTAACTACAGTAAAACTCAGTGAAGCCTATTTTTCTGTCTTCAATCATTTCTTACATTTTTATAATGCCAGAAACACTCAGAAAATGTTCATCTTTGTCATCTCTTCAACCCTTCATAACTATCAGCATTCATGATGTGCCTCTGACCTAAAGTTCCCATTACTCATCATTTATTTACATCTTTCCGCAGCTTGTCTGGATTAAGCCTAGCTATAATCTTCAACAGAAAATTCCTGTCTCTTCACAGACCATAGTTGAATCGTTACATGAAAATCATAAATCTCATAGCAGCTTCACCTTTGCTACAATGACTGCACAAAAGCTGCATAAATTGATTAGGATGGTATTTTTCCAAATAGGCAACGTCATAACTGTTTAATAAGATGAGTGAGCCTTCACTTAATGCCATAAAATTCTGCAGAAACATTTGGAACATAAGTCATAATATAACATAACATAACATATGACAACAAAACATAACTAAACTTCTTGCATGCCAAGTCATAATATAACATAACATAACATATGACAACAAAACATAACTAAAATTCTTGCATGCCAAGTCATAATATAACATAACAAAACATATGACAACAAAACATAACTAAAATTCTTGCATGCCAAGTTCATCACCGTAGTCAGGATGGTGCTTGGTTTCAATGCTCTCATATTTCTGCAGTTTCATGCATCAGTCAGCATTTCCTTACTGCTGGCTAAATTGTCTCTTCACTGGCAGAATATCATACATGTAGCCATGTTAACTAAGCGGTGCCATGCTGTCTAGAGTTTAATAACAGTAGGTCAATGTCTTCTAGGAAGGCAACAAACACATTGACAAAACCTCGCTTCAGTAACAAACTTTGGATTGTCTGCATTTAAAATGGCCCAAGTAGGCTGTTCTCGAACTCATATGCAATCATTCTGGCAGTTAGTTTCAAGGAATTTTATTGCATCATGGATAAATATGGAAGCTAGACATAATAAATATAAAAATCTGAACTCAGGGAGAGAAGTCTAGCAGAGTAGGCGAACACATAAAGACTGATTGCACAATGCGACAGATGAGCATAAGCTCCATCTATCGTGTTAGTCATACATACATAGTTTGATCAGCTTTCGATCATTTATCAGCCTTGAAATGTACACCACATATTTTTTAACTCATCAAGGTAAGACTTCACTTATCATGCTTCATTATCGTTAGCTGTTGTTGTCTCATGTCTATTGTTGTATCACATACCTTTGTTGTATCACATGTCTATTGTTGTGTCACATGTCTGTTTTTGTATCACATGTCTATTGTTGTATCACATTACTCAAAACTCCCATCTTTTATTGGTCAAACACCAATCACAATGCTTAATTCCTCCTTTAATGAACCTCTAGCAATCAGCAAACTGTCAAACTACTGTAGACTTTGCATCTTTTCAGGATCAAAGTTCAGATCACCCGTTTACTCAGAGTGCCTAACCAAGTAATATATGATGAGACAAAATGACAAAGGTCAGAAAGACAAAACAACAGTAAAAACATTTTAACATGAAAACAGAACAAACCAATACACTCAGACAAAACTTAGACGAAAGTGAAATAATCGATAGTTAAGTATAGTGCAAGTACATAATTTGCATAAGCAAACCTTAGAGAAGGCATCCTTGAGTCTGAGGCCGCCTTCAAAGAGCAACATACGCATCTCTCTTGATCCACATCCAGCAACTGGAGATATCAAGTCCAGCTTACTGAACTTATCAAGTAGCTGACGAGAACAAAAATTACAAAGCTCGATCAGATATCTGCACAGTCACAGCATCAGTAATAGCATATTCAAGGACACATTAGAGCAACTGAATATTTAATGCAACTGAGTATACAATAACGTTAAGAACTGTTGGAAGAGTTGGAGAGAGTGTATGCTGTATCTTTGCAAACATGAGATGCATAGATGTTTTCTGTCTTCCTCATATATAAAGAAAATTTCTGCACTCACATAAAAGAACTGACAGATGAAAACAATTGGTAGTTGAACACAAAATATGCCAGAAACTCATCACAACGCTGTCTTTGTGTCCTATCAAGAACTGCTTTACAAGGTCTTGTATCAAGGTTATATTCTACAGAGGAACTAATTTTGGGACCCATGTCTCTGACCGCATTCTAGCAGATATCAGATTAAAACGGAGCATGTTATAATGGCTATCCAGTGTACCTCACAGAAGCATTTACTGTACACAGGTGTACCTAATACTCTGACGTAGTGCAGTGTGATGCGACTGAATATGTAACTAAACACTTAATAACTGTCACTCATAACTTCTTGATCTTACTTTGATGCATTCTTCGTTAGGCGCCTCTACCACGTCGTAGGATTCAATTCGATTCATAAGCTTAGACATCAGCCTCGACTCCTCACGATGGCGCATGGCAACGTTGACTTCTGTGACAAACTTCTCAACCTGATCAATCTGCAGTAATTCAAACGACACATTCGATGAAACTCCAATTCTCAAGCAGAACACATCATTCAGTATATTAAATCCTACATTAATCTTAGCATATACACTTTTGTTTACATTGTTTCTTTTATAATTTATACGCTAATCCTCTTGAATAATAATAATTACAGGGTAAATAAACTACAGATAACACATTTATTCTTTCAAAATGTATCGACTAGCAAATATTATTACACAAATATCTCAAACTGCAAGCTTCTTATTTATTGACTATAATTTATTTTATACTCATACACCAAATTATAATTGCAAGCGTTCGTAATGGTGCTAAGCAATTGTGCATATAGACTTGTGCAAGGTCCAAAAACAACACTCATATCAGAGGCAGCTTAAACCAACAGACTCCATTTTACAAGTCCAGCTTTGAACCAATGAACCACAGTGTCACATAACCAATTACCATATCACATGAATAATGAATGCAGTTTTTATTGAAAATTTATTAATCCATTTGATAAAATCTCTAGGTTGTCATATCAATAAAATCTAATAAATACTTATTGATCTTACCATATTTTCCAGGTCGTTAATCTGATCATCTGGTGTTGGATTTTCAAACAGCTCCGTGTACTTTAAGATTTCTTTCAGCAGAAGCCGGTAGCGCATGAGACGCTGCCATGGTCCACACATAATGTCCTGCAGACGAAGCAGACGACATTGCTTCTGCGACTGACCCCACTGTGCAAGAAACATAGCAGCATAAGAATTTTATAGTTTCTATGAAAATGAGAATATCTGATGACATTTAAAATCCAATGAAATCGTTGACTGTTTTTAACATGTAAAACTTTAAAAAACAGTAAAATAAGAACTAATTATTTCCAGTTACTAAAAGGTACAACTTGTAAAAAATTATAGCTTGGCCTCAGCAGCTAAAAATAAAAAAACTATTATACTAAACAGACTAGGAAACAGTGCTTTTTTTTCAGCCGGAACGCGCCGTAACAGCGTTCCGGCACCTTTTTTCAGCTATCAAAAAAGAATTTATTTATTTTAATAATAAAAACAATAATTTAATTATTTTAATTTAGTTTCAGTGTTTTGAACTGTTTTCAGTGTTTATTGAGACCCCTCCCAACCCCCAATCCCGTTTTTCTGGGGATTTTGGCCCGCCCATAATTGTTCCGTTCCGGAACCTATTCTTCCGTTCCGGAACCTTTTTTTCCAGAAAAAAAGCACTGCTAGGAAGAAGTGTTCAGAGAGAAAAAGAGTACTGACCACTGTGCTTGTGGCTTGACCATCACAAGGTCAACATAATAATTTGCCATATCATACTTATTATTCTCAAAAACATTCATACAGCCAAACAGGAGATGAAATTCTCACGAAACTACGATTTTCTCATTGCTCCAACTAGGAGACGAAACCAACTTTTACTCTGCAAACTTCAGCATCAGGTAAGAACTATGGCATTAAAAAATTTCGCAATTTTACACCCAGTGTAAAAAACTTATTCAACAGTAACTCTCAACAGTAACTAACTTATGAACCAACATCTAATTACACTACATTATCGAGAATAAAAATCACTAAATAAGTCAATTTATTACAAGGATCCTTTAAGAATTTTAAACTTTCTTCAATAATAAATGATAAATTCGAAAGCAGCAAACTATTGTGAAATATATTTCAGACTTTGTGGATGAATAATGTTCAAATAAATGAGCAGGATAAATAAGAATAATCAAAATTAAAAATAATAAAACTCCAAGTGAACACAAACCTGGATATAGATTCGAAACAGTTCATTTTCTTTGGTAATTGAACGGATATAGTCCTGACACAAGTCTTGCTCCAGGCAGTACTTGGTGTAAGGTTCAAAGATCTTATCAAACTGAGATAAGAACAAGAACATTGGTCACTTAATTTAGGAGTAAAACAACAGTATAAATTGGTACTAAGCATCTCCCTATGCTCTGCTAACAAAGACAATTTATGTTCCATATGAAGGTACTTATAATGAGACCTGTGTGCAGTGTGTGCATTTAACACATAAACCTTAAAACCAATCCTTGCACAACCAGACTATACTATGTAATAGTATGTATATATGTACATGTATTGTGTTAAAATAAGGTAGAAGTATAAGAAGAAAAACAAGAAGTGGAGGAGGAGGAGGAGGAGGAGGAGGAGGAGGAGGAGGAGGAGGAGGAGGAGGATGGGAAGTACAGAAGAAGAAGAACAGCATTCGTTTAAGCCTGAAAGACAGCCATGGGTATGAAGTATTAGTGACTTCATTTTCTTAGCCTCAGCATATGACGGCCGGTGGCCTGTCCTCTCCTTCAAAGCCAGATTCTTCAAGCAACAGCTGCACTCATACAGCTGAGTTGGCTAGTACAGCGGCAGTGTTTAATCTAGTCCCCCTCTTCTGGGAGGGGAAACAAGGTTTCTGGGGGACCAACGAATTTCTGGGGTAATTTCATCCATCTTGAAAAACTGTCAGACTTTTAAAAAATATCATCTTCACAAAAGTTGATGACCTTTTTTTAGTCATTCGTCCGACTTTCAATACTTTCTTTTAGGGATTACTCTCTCAAAAAAAGGTTGATGAAGGTTGATTCCTTTTTTTAGGAATTCATCTCTCAACAAAGTTTCTTCCTCACCTCTCGTGGGGAAATACATGTATCCTGGGGGGAAATTTTTCCTCCCCTAAAGGTCTCTGCATTCTAATATTGCTGGCCTCTGGGGGGGAAACTTAAATCCTGGGAGGGGAAATTTCCCCCCAAAGGTGTCTAGATTAAACACTGGTAGAGCGGACAGTCTCAAGACAAATTTTTGTCCTGATGAGGATTTGAACACTGATCTCTCAGCTGACAGTCCAGCATGCCAACCACTAGACTACCATGCATCCCTAAAATAAGGTAATTCCTCAATAATTTTCTATCCCTAGCATCAACAGCTAGTCTTCAGAGAAGTGGTTCCGTCATTGCAACTGTCTCGCAAATTCCAATCAAGGATACAACTGTTTGAATTCTTGATGTTGCAAATGCAATGGAAACAGTAAACACCCATTATACACACACACCAAACACCCACAAAATACCTACCACATGAAAGCCAGACTTGAGAAGGCTCGGATTGAGTGGCTCTCTTGTCTCTCTTGCTCGCTGCAACACTTGACTCATGTGAACATTCCAGAAGTGACACGTAGCGTAGTAGACATCATCAATGTTGCTGAAGAGTTTGTCTGCCTCTATCTGGTCAAAGTAAAAGACCAATTGATTAAAGGTCAATTACTAGAATTTACAGGTCTGTAAAGTCAAGTTTGATCATAAGTGCCAACTTGGGAGGTAGATTAGGTCACAAAAAAGGAAGCAAGAGTTTTACTGATGGGCTCTGAGCAAGCTGAAGTGCCATGCTTCATCATCAAGAGTTTTGAAACTTTAATAGTCAGTGTATTCAACTTTTATCAAAACACATCTAAATCATCAAATATCTATCACATTTCAGTAATTGCATAGTATGCAACGACAACAGCAATAACATAAAAACAACAGTAAGAATGACAAAATGAATTTATAGTTTATCAATTACCATATCCAATCAATTCAGTATTCTTTATATCCTACTTATGCCAGCACCAGAATTAAATGATTTTTATTTTCTGATATGACCTAATCCATATAGGATCCAGCTTGACTTTACAGATCGAAGTCACTTGATAGGTTCGAAGTCACTTGATAGGATCGAAGTTACTTGATAGGACTGTTAACTGTTCAATACAATCTGAAGTTGAATACAAATCAAACTTCATAGATCATACTTCTTCTTCGAAAGATAAACAAACAACTGAAGAAATCTCAGGACTTCTTTGCCATGCCTGGCCAATAATCGTTGGCTGGGCACAAAACGATAAAGAGGCGACTGTTAATGCAAATTTATTCTTCAACTGAGACCCTATTCCCCAAGTAGATTCAGGACATAGTTGGCAGTTCCCCATAGCCTAACCTTAATATTAGTATGCCTTAAGATGCTGGTCGATACACTGATGTTGGCCATTATATAATTGAAGCCAAACACAGAAAAACTTAACCCTAATCTATCATCATAAAACCGATGCAATCTAACTCACATTCAATAAACACGAATGTGAATACAAGAGAAATCACTACGAAAAAATCAAACATACAGCAAGGCAATTATATCACACATTTGAAGGACAACCCAAAGCACTGATTTAATACCTCCTACTTAAAATTAAGGCAGGCTGTGAATGTAGCTTGTATATACGGTACAGCCCTGGTCACTTGCTCCCTATTGTGGGATATCAGTGTTCAATACCATAGTGCACGAATCCACAAAATGCATGACTGCGCTATGCCTCCCAATGCTACCTGCTTCACACCTGTGATACATTAACACACAATACAGGAACATCATGCTTGAAATAATGTCTGGAAATAGTACATGTTAATGTAGCCAGAAACATACACTGTCTATTATTAAAATCAAAATCAATTTATCCCATATTCCGGATATTTATTCCGGATATTTCTATATAGCGTCTCTCGAAGTCTACTACTGCTCAGAGGCGCTCCCGGCTGCAGCATTTGATACTGTGCCGGAATTTTCATGCCGAAGTGCCACGAGCACTTGCGAGTGAAGGACTTGCCCAAGGTCCATACGTAACGGCTAGAGTGGGATTCTAACCTGCAACCCTCCGGTCACAAGGTGCCGAACTTACCACTGAGCCACCACGCCCCATATCTAGACAGCCATGTGACCTTTCCAAAATAATTGGACAAACTGTTCTTAGATCAGGTCACAGTGCAAGTGCCTTCACACAGCAACACTACGACTTAATATAAATCATATGCAACTGTATTTCAGCATGGCCCTGTTTACCGGTGGTCTGTAAACATGGTTGCGATGTTTTTGCCTCTCGACAACCACATATAGACGAGTCTTCACTGCACAGTGGAAAATTATTTCACAAGGATGATGCAGTGAATGATAAATGACTAGACTTGATATGTAGAAAAGAGGGATTAACAGCTCCCAGCAGAATATAGCAACTGTCAATCCAGCTCTAAGTCCAGATTGGTACACACAGCTCCATGATGTAGCAACACAAGAAGATATGATGATCTCAGCAGGATGACCTTGAATTGGGATTCATTTTGCAGCAGAAACCAGTCTGTGTGACTCTCACATGTTAATTAATCTAATCTTTTAATTAATCTAAACCTCTGAGGACTTCTATAGCACCAAAGCAACAATACTCAAGGCATTATTAGTCGATGGTTGCTAAAAAATAAAAATCATTGAACAAGCCAAACTCCAGAGTGAGTCCAGTTGAAAGTCAAGAAGAGGATCTGAGAAGACACAGAAATAGCCTAGGGAGGACACGAGTGCAAGAAAAGATGAGTTTTTAGTCACACTCTGAAGGCCAAACCCGATTTAAGTATTAAGATATTGGCACAGCCAGTCTTTAGATTAAATAAGGCAGATGAAATTTAAGAAAACTTACCTCATTAAGAATTTGTTCATTTTGTAGATTAAATAAGCAACACATGAAGAGCTAAAATAAACAAGATGAAAGTTAGACTCTCTTTTCTTTATCACCAGAATTCTGTTCCACTGAATACTAAGCACAGCTTCCCAGCTTTAAAGGCAATATGATGGGGTTATGTATATTTCTCATCCATTTTGAAAGAACCTCAGAAGACGGCCTACACTTGGTTTGTCTTCAACAATAAGAAACAAAGAGTACAGTCCCTTCTAAAAAAACTGCCACTGAACAAAGCATCCTGTACTTATTCAGCTCATTTAAAAACAGTCAGTGGAAATAATAATGGTAATCGCTCGTTTATTAAACACTTCCATAAACTATTGTCTTTGAAAATACCTCACGTCTGCAGAAAGCAGTTTGCTCAATTGGTTGAAGTGCACAGAAAAACTTTGGCTTCACTGCTTCACTTATCAATAGCAACAACTAACGTATTACTGCATAATCATGTCTGCAGTCTACAAGATAATTACATCCGTCAAAGAAGCAGTAGCTTTCATTCCTGTAGCCAACAGCAGGCACTCACACTTCAGAGTCTGAAGTAACCAGGCACCAGTCTCAACGTAGGACCACCAACCGTCCAGACAGAGCAATACAAAAAGTATCAGAATGCAAGTACCTGTATGTATCGGAACATGCAATGTGGCGCCTTATGAGTAGTTCTTAAAAGTGCCGCATGTTGACTACATAACTGATCATAACAGATGTGTTTAAGGTAGTCTGAAAAGAGATTTCAAGAGGGTGATACAGCTCGAACGAGTAAGCAAACGTTTCTATGCAACGTACATCGATGACGACATGTAGCTTGCGAATGTATTCAACTTCCGTTGTGAGCAGCTCCCAGATGGCTTCCTGTTGGTCCCGTTGGTGTTTGGTGAGTGACTCATGACCGTTGACTATGTCCTTCCAGTGCTTCTCCAGGTGAAAGATGCTCGTGTCATAGTGCGGTCGTCCAAGTGTTAAAAGATCTGGCATCTTTGGAAGACCGTTGGTGCTGTAGCCATTAAGCAGATCCACCAACTGCTCCTGCTTGTCCTGCAACTGAAACACAAGAAGCAGACACAGTTGTTAATGTTATATAATGCAGTGTCTATAACTAAACACTTACACAGTGGCTTAAAAACTTCTCGAGAGCACTTCCACGTGGCTCACTGAAAAAGATGTATGGCTTATGCAAAGCAGAAAGCACAACCATACAAGCTTAGTGTCACTCAAAGGCTTCCCCAAATCATCATTTTCATATGTCCCATATTTTGGATACCAGCATAAAATCACGTCTTAAATATCTGCCATCTATTTTTTTGTTAGAGGAGAACTTCAAGGTGGCATGCCCTACTGAATACCAATCTCTTCTTATTTGCACAGCTCTTGCAACTCGAGAATTTTAATTTTTAATAATACCCATCTAATGATAAAGTACCATTTGATCTTTGAAAAACCTCATTCTCTCTTTGATCACATCATCATTTTGAAAGCACACATCTTGTCTTTGGCTGGCCCTCGTTCACATTTACTGGTCCCAGCATTTGGAAATCTTTCGCTCTGACTAGAAAACTTAATGCTTACAGTGTTTGTGATTGCTAATATTTTCCGTTTGCTTGCTTCAACGTGATCATCCAAACTAGGGCCTACTGTAATGGGATTACAAAATTTCACCTACATTGTATTGTATTACATTGTATGACACTCAGCAAGGTCATTGCACACCAATTCTCTCAGAAGATGCTCAAATTACAACACTAAACTGCATATTAGCCCCCTCCCACCCATGTACTATGCAAAGAATATGATAACAAAGAGCTGCTACTGCAGAAAAAGCTTCTGCCTATCAATGACCTCTCATTCTTAACAAATACCTTTCAGTGTACGGAGAAGAGTGCCTTCGAGGCTATTCAATGATGCGATACAAATGTTCAGACAGATAAACATATTAAAACTCCATTTACCATAAATCAATTACATCACTATTAAGTTGGACATCAATATGTTATCAGATTAGGTCAGAAAGAACAGAGATGAAAGACAGTAACAACAACAACAATGTGGACAATGGCAACAACAATAGAAAGAACACTTAGCAAGATAAGCTGATGGTTGATCAAAGCCAAAACAGGTTACAGTGTACTTTCACTGATGAGCTTGGTCATTCTTTGCCAATTTCTGTCAATTTTGCATTTGTATTCACACAATTAGTAGCAAGATTTTGTGGGAAGTTGACATTACTGATGATAATGTTGCTGATCAGGTCTATCAACACAACAGAACAAAAAGCAAATCAGGCTGAATAAGTAACACATACAGACATTACTATGCCTACTTCGGAATGCCTTCTTCTCAAATCAGCTCTGCAACAAGAAGGCATCCAGTTCAGGCTTCCTGCTTTTTGTCATAGTTTTGAGGTCACTGATAAAATTCAGTTTTTACAATAATGATTACCTTAGAAGACTGGAAAAGTGACTGAAGCTTGCTGGGACCTTTTGCATTTCTTAACTTCTGAAGATCGCTCTGAGACAGTGTAGGATACGAGCTTAAGGCATCCGTGGAAATGCAGTCCTCAGATGACACGCTCTTCCTCGAAATTTTTATATTCTGCAAATTAAAAAACCTCCTTATCACTCTTAGGATTGGGTATATATACTGCTTTGGCAGACATACATACACAAATTCTATTCTGCTGGCAACATGCAAATAATCTATTTACATTAAAGAAAATTTCATATACCAAGACAGCCATATATGCAAGTGAAGATAAGATTTTTAGTAAACAATTGAACATCGAAGATAATTTTATAGTTAGGTAATCAAGCATGTAGTCTTTATTTGCATCTGGCAAGTCCACATGCATTGCAAAGTACAGATTAATAACAGAAGTACCGGGTAGTTTAAACTGATTAAGCCACAAACAAATATAACCGATTTGCATGCAAAACTAAACAGAAATAAAGCTAAACTGATTTACAAACTACTGTTGAATATTTTAGATCAAACAGTAGGTATGTAGTAGGGAGTCCTCTCTTGCAGACAAGAAAGTACTATTATGTCTTCCAGAACAGGTGGCAAGAGGTCATGGATAGTGGCCCAGAAACTGCAATTTCTCAAAGAGATTCATGTCCGCTTAAGCACTACCAGTATGTTCTCAGAACTCAAAAATCATTAAGAAAATTCAACTGAACACAAAGAAGCAGGTAAGGCCAAAAAAAATAATGGTGTGTTTCCGGTAACGCAACCGAGTCACTTTTTTGGCGCGACTCGGATAATTTTGGGAAAAAATTTTTTTTAGTAACTCATTTCGTGTCAGAGTTGCAGCTTTCCGACAACTGAAACCTCACTTTCTGTGCCAGAGGTCCAGAATTGCGACATTATAGACCGTGGGAAACCAGCGGTCTTTCAAAGTAAATAAGAGCAACGAGACGCGTCGCCCGATGTACAGACCTGCACGGGAAGGACTTAGGTCTAGGGGTAATTAGAGCAAAAAATGGGCTGTAAGTTTCCCATGGTCAGCTTTTACAAATGTGGGAGGGTTGCGGAGATAATAGACCCGAAAATCGGCGATTTTCCCACGGTAATGCGCCAGGGTTATTAACCGAATCCAATCGTCGTCGTATTCAATGTATTATCAACATCTACGATTAATTATCGTACATATCATAGTATGAGTAAAGTTTCCTTTATAGCAACCAGCCTCAAGGTCAGCCTCAGTCTCCTAAGCAACCAGCCCTGCCTATGGGGAACAGTTGGTCGCAATGGCGACTGCTCGGTGCCGGCCCTCTATTCGGGGGGTCCTCTATTCTGGGAGCCCACCGGAGTATACATACATACAATATACATACATACAACATACATACATACATGTATGCATACATACATGCATACATACATGTATGCATGCATACATACATACATACATTCATACATACAACATACATAAATGCATACATAAATGCATACATACATACACATACATTAATACACAAATGCTCGTATACATACATACGTTCATACATACATACATACGTACATACACACATACATACACACATATATACAACATACATACAATATGCATACAACATACATACAATATACATACAACATACATACATAAATGCATACATACACATATACATTAATAATTTAATACACATAGAAATGCACATATACAAACATACATGCAT
Organism: Allolobophora icterica; assembly: GCA_963556255.1. Taxonomy (NCBI): domain Eukaryota; kingdom Metazoa; phylum Annelida; class Clitellata; order Crassiclitellata; family Lumbricidae; genus Allolobophora; species Allolobophora icterica. Next base: position 40,056,278 of record OY744608.1, on the reverse strand, counting down.
ACATACATACATACATACTTATATACATACATACATACAACATACATCCATGCATACATCCATGCATACATAAATGCATACATACATAAATGCATACATACACATATACTTTAATACACATATATAATGCACACATACATACATACATACATACATCATATATACATACATACATACATCATATATACATACATACAACATACACAGGCAACATACGTTAGACTATCGTTGATGGCTGCCAGAAAACGATATCGAGGAACTACACTTGTGAAAATATTAGCCTTCTAGCATATATAAAGAAAACATTTTTAACATTTAATTTACTGACAAATAAGTTTAAGGAACATGGAACTGTTTTTAGCAAGGTGTTTATTTAGTGACATCTTCTTGTTCTCAAAACGTAAGTAAAACAAAACGGTGATACGGTCGCTATGAAATGGCATTGTATAAAAATATTTATAAAAAAAATATTTTCCTACCTACCTACCCACTTTTTTAAAACTCTGTTACCGGAAACACACCATTATTTTTTTTTGGCCTAACAGCATCCAAGATCTTACATCCATTACAAGAAATTATACATATTCCAATAACTATGTCAACATCCAAAAACCAGTTAGAACCAATAATCAAACAAAGAATACAAACAGGACAAAGGAACCATGAACAGATAAATTATCATAAAATTGATGCATTAATAAATGCATATATTATGTATGCATACAAGCGTCAAGATAATATGGCATCTTTTAAGTACCTAACAACAGCGCTGCTCACATAGCTATGTAACTGATCTAAACAAAGTGCATTTGAAGACAGTTTGAAAATGTTTGCTACACAGAGTCAAATGCAACAGTATGTAAATGCAAAGGAAGGATGATGGTCCAATATGTGAGAAGACACGAAGGGCTTGAGTTCAAGTGTGGAAGCGCAGCACCTGCATATCTCCACATGTAGCAGAGTGCAATGATCACCGACAGAGCTGACCTAAGACTGGAATTCAGAGCTCCCAGATGTATGCCATGGCAGTGTTGGCAATTGAGGCACGTCCCAACATGACGATTGTGAAGGAACTTTGCTTTACAGAAGAGGAACAATGTAGCAACATCTGCATATATCTGATATCTGCAAATATTCAGATTGTTGGCTGCGACTGGAATGGTGCAACCATAATGCATGCAGTCCCACTAGATTTGAATTACAGCAATCCAGGCCCTTTAAGATAAATGAATGAATAAGAGACACTGTAGCACTGAACAACAGACTGTGACATATGACCCATATCTGGTGCAACTGATACAAACAGGTCCTGCAAAGGAAGTTCTCATGATCTGCAGTCAATAAGTCTCCTTTCACAAGCACACTCAAGTTCTGCCCAAGCCACATAATCTGAGCTGACTATTACCATCATTGTCCATCCACCCACAAAGAACAACCCGTCCAGAGGTCGTCCACCAATTCAAACTGAGGTTTTGAAATGCTTGGTCAAGATTTCATGATCAAATTTCTTGATGCCCTATAGAAATGTGAAAGAAATTCAAGATTGGTAGGTTGTTGGCAATGTGTTCCAGATCCCGTCCTGGCTTCTTCAACAATGGTAGAATAACTTGCACATTTAAATAATAATTAACTAATTAAACTAATTTAATGTGTAGACAATTTACAAAACTTGTATCACATCAAAAATATATCTTACGTTTCACAAATCAAAAGACGAATTAAAATAGTAATTATGGACATCTGTCACCTCATAAAACAGCTCAGTTAGTAAGCATGCCACGATACCTAAACTCATAAATTTACATTACAAAATATCTGTCAGGACTCAGGTAGTTTATAGAAACTGAGCCAGCATATTTTTTAAATTGCTAGAGTCAAATTATGAACCGGTTAACCTTTTAGATACTGTACAAAGCAGAGATAGAAATAAATCAATTTCTGAAACTGTCTCAACACCTTTCTGATCAATGCCGCGAACAGATCAAGGAAGCTAAAAATAGGAAACCGATATTCTGTCAGAATGCTTGGAATCTTAATGAAAAAGCACCTGCCTCACTTTAACCCTACAGTACCTAAAGACATTGAAAAGTAGCAAGAATAGAAGGGTTAAGCAGCAAATCCATTAACATTTTAAGAATGAGACAATAGTAAACTCCCAAACTGAGTAATCAAGTAATGCAAATGTCCACCTATTTAGTTCGATATTTGTAGGTAAGAGATTTCACAGAGAGCCATAGCACATCAAAGCAGATAATTAGTAGGGCAAAATATGGCAAAATGTACAAAATAAGAAATTTGACTAAGCATGGTTTATTATGAGGCAAACTCTCTGAGAATCAAAGAAAACACAAAAATTTTATGTCCCAAACAAAGTACAAAAAATAAACAAAAAATAAACTAGAGTATTCTGAATTCCAGTAAGCCTCTATGCTTATCAATGCTGCTCTAAGCCTTACAACTCACATAGGAAGAAAGTCATAAAGTAGATGGTACATCCAACTGAACAAACTTTGCCACAATTCAATGGACACCAGAGATGAGAGTGGGTGTATCATAGATTAAGGTATGCTGCAGTATTTCATGCAATTATAAAAGAGGTCAAGAAAAAAACTTATCCAGATATTCTAAGAATTTTCCTGAAACAAGCTACATGTAATATCTAAACAATGTGATTTCTAATCTTTTCCAAAACACTTTCCTTAATAGCATTCCACGCCAACTCCAGACCCAAGGGGCAAGCCGGCATCAGAAATAATTTACACGACCATGACGCTCAAAGACAGAAGAATCCCTGGTTTCCCTCAGCATGCAGTCATCATCAGAGTCATTCATAACATGGACAAATACAAGCGATTTATTACATACACCTCTCACACAATGCACGAGACTATTTCAGTTACTTCTCTCTAGAAATTGCAGCAACGGAAACAATTGCAGACCATTACGTGCTCATTTCTTATGAGTCAGATAAGAAGTAATGTGGTTCAGCAACTTGAGCTACTATATGCTTTTGCTCAACCTTAGGACTCATTTGCTTGAAATTGCTCACCCGCTGTTGCCTGGCTTCTGGTTTCCAGACTTATCAGATAGGACTTCTCTACTGGATTATAACTTTGTCTCAGTTTCGCTTGAAATCACCAAATGTTATTATAATCATGCTACAGAAGTCACCTGGTTCGATACGATTAGATTTTCATCCGAGTCTAAAATCCTGTGCTTTAAGTGAAATGTAAAATGAAATGCGAACCTAAGAATAAGTATCCACTCCAATGTTGAATAACTGTTATGTCAAGCTGAGACGTTTTCTCTAACAACGATTCCACTGCCCCAAGGACTGGAACTGACTATAAATGTTTCTGTGAAGATCAGTTTTGCTTTCTTCAAGAAATGCCTCAAGACTTACTATTTCACACTGGCTTTCAAACATCTTGCTATCTAATTGTATTTCACCTGGTGACTCACTCACAGTGCCTCAAATTCAGATTTTGGCATTGTCAAATATTATCGTAATACTACTACTACTACTACTACTACTACTACTACTACTACTACTACTACTACTACTACTACTACTACTACTACTACTACTACTACTACTACTACTAATAATAATAATAATAATAATAATAATAACAATAATAATAATAATAAAAGGATAACAACATCAACAAAGACAACTGAAATTAATCAATGATTTTTTCTTTACATTAACTGTAAATGTACTTGCATCTGAAGAAATAGCAAAAATAACTAACTAATGCTAAAAGTGTACTTACACAAAAAGGCACTGAATGAAAACTTAAAATGAAAACGTGGTCCGGTGTATACCCTTGACAATTTATGAGCATGAACCATGGCTCTAGAATCAGTAGAACTGCCACCTCATGGCACCAGCACTAATGGAAGAGACCAAAAGGCACTCAAAATCCTCCATGAACCCACATCATGCACTCACTCTGAAGCTAGTATTCACATTACAACTTAAATGGATCCTGCACGATCAAATTAATCAAAACCTCTCTTTGTTTTGTGGCTACAACAATGTACGTCAGCAACAAGACCGACGAACAGAACTGCAACAAATAGGGATAAATCAATTTATCGATGCAGATAAATCAACTTTTTAAGGCACAAGGCTGCCCGTAATATTCGCGAACCTTCTGCAAAATTCCAGAGAGCGTTTCTGCCTGTTGTTGACTGTGTTTCAGAAACAATCGCAGACAGAACACTATCTCTTGCATGTGGAGACTTATCTTGAACAAATAATGCCTGGAAACTCCTAGAAATATATCAATCTTCAAACTAAATCCCCGATGCTTTAGCTTAAAAATACGAGTCCGAATACCAGAACGAAAGTAAAGCTCAGAGAAATATGATTTAACTCTAATTTTTAGTTATTAGTAACAAAACCATACTGTAAGCTAAAACTAGAGTACTGTTCTTCATAACAAGAACAGTAACTCCTATCAAAAGGTAACCACCTTCCTAATCTCTCCATTTCAACCTTTGGACTCATCCATCTTTCTTCTTTTCATCAAGTATCATACTACACGCCCTTCTTTCCCTGCTACTACCCTTACTTTCCTCCCTTCTTTGAGTGATACCATCGGCATAGTATGTGCATTGTGCAGCCCAGTGGATACCTACTGTATCTAGCAACTAAATGATACTGCCTTATAAACATGTGGTGTATTCTAAACATTCAGACTTAATCAAATACTCAGCACAGTTAGGTATCAGTTACACTTTAGTGAAATTGAAGCCTCTAATCATAATCTAGTCCTTTGTACAAATTCGGTACAAAACCAAGGACTCAAATATAACAGAAGACAGGCTATCGTGGATAAGCAACCAAAAATGACATCTGACTTTGGACCTAAATAACAATTATAACGCAGGAACAGCAGGAAGTCGAAGGAGGCAGAGAGCAAATTTGAAACCTTTGGTCTGGCATTGTTTTTATTCCGGTAGTTAAGATTGCACATCATCAAAACAAAAGCAAGTACATGTAACTGGAGAGCCAAATTAGATGTCAGGGTTATGGAATGAAAGAAAATAGCTCAGTATAATCAGCATACAAATGGTACTCTAGAGAACTGAGCTGCCTGGAGTGGTATTTATTGCAAATGAGCCAACTGGAGTGGTACGATTGGAGTGGTATTGTACTTTATTGCATTTCAAAACTTATATAGCACCTCTACCCAGTGCGCACCAATCAGAGGTGCTGCCAGCAGGGATCGGTTGGGACCGGAACGGCGTTCCGGTTCTTTTTTGACGACCAGTATTTTTTGGACAGGATTTACAGGAACATTTCTAGATTAACATGGCGCCCGACACTGGCGTTCCGGTTCGTTTTTGTTTAGGTCAGGACACCTGGCTCCCTGTGTGAAAGTCCTTGGGAATAAAGGCAAGTTTTAAGACAACAAAACATATAGAGTGGTATATAGTGTAAATGAGCCGATTGGAGTGGTATTTATAGTGTAAATGAGCCGATTGGAGTGGTATTTAGTGTAAATGAGCCAACTGGAGTGGTATATAGTTTAAATAAGCCGATTGGAGAGGGGTACAGTGTAAATAGAAGCAGACCCAGCACAGAACCTTTTGGAACCCAACAGTTCAAGATAGTTGGCATTGAAGTCAATTGAATTATACTAAAATACTAAATGATTGATACGAGGGTGTTAATGGAGCAGTTATAAAACACCATATTAAGTGTCTTACTACATACATACATTCATACATAAACCGAAAGTCTGACACATGCATAAAATATCACGAAACAACATATTCACTATTGTGAGGTATATACAAGTATACACACACAAATGTACACGTGAAGGTATCAATGTGCATTTTTGCATAAGAGTACCTGCAATGTTCGTATATCATATAGCCCTTAGCGCAATTCCACTGAAAATATAGGATAGCAGTGCAATGATGAATTATACAACCAATCTCTTTCCTTCTGCCATCTGCTGACAAGATCGTCCGCTACCTTGCATCTGGTGAGCGGAGGGACAATACAATCAACCCTGCATAAAGCATGTTGCCCTGAAGTCGCTTAATGGAGATCTCTGGGTTCCCAGTAGGTTTTTCACAAGCAGACTCTGCCTGAGAAAATCCAGAAAGTGAAACATCTAAATCCTAGCCGAATTCCTGTCAGATAAATGATGAGAAAACATTTATCCTGCCGCTGTGAATAAGCTTCTGGTTCACTTAATCATTACTGAACAGCCAATTTCAAAGCAATAAGGTCTATTTAGTCTGTCTGATGCACTTCTGTAGTGCCTATTCTTGGCATCTGATGCATCATTCAATTGAGTTCCGGTCCAATTCAAAATAGCCCCAGATCAACCATAATTTGTAAGATCCATTAATAAAGATATTTATGCCATGTCACTTAGGCAATTAGGTCAACTATCAACTACTTCAGACATTCAGTTTGATTTTATTTTCACAGTAACAAACATGATCACAATAACGACAACAGCAATAAACAAGAAACAACTACAGTAATAATACTTATAGCAACAACAACAACAATAATGATAATGGTAATTAAATTGCAAAAAAGAAACCCTAGCAACAGTAATTGTAGTACATATGCATATATAGTAATGATAATAATATTCGTGTTTATTGTCAACCTCACTGACAAACCGCAGCAAGTTACGTTGAAACAATTGAAGCACGACGGTATAATTATCAAGATCTTAAGTAACACATGTCTTGGCAGACTCTAAGGCGCCCGCTCACTTTGCTACTACCCCTAGGGAGTGGAAGGCTCAATCGACCGAGAGGGGGCTTACGGGCATCGAACCGCAACTTTTTCAAGATCTAACGCTCTTCAAGCCAGAGTGTTAACATTTATCTATACAACCTCTGGCCAGACTTGCTTTTCTAGTTGAAAAAAGACAATCTGATATCTTCCGCTGCCTTTGATCCCTAAAGAAAACAATGTGCAGAATACACGGGCCATTGATGAATCTATCCACAAGTTTCAAACATCAGGGAATGCAATACTCAGTTTGGAGCTGTGGGCAAAGGTGAAAAACGATTGACTTCAGCTGCAAAAGAAGTCTTGAATGTCTTAAATTTATGGCTCACACAAGATACATTTTGTTTATTACAGCAAGCAGCTTGGCCTTGTCTTCCTGGCTCATAAGACAAATTACCTGACAACCCTTTGAATTCAGCCAGCTGTATGACGGATTCCATTCTCAAGACATTTTAAAAACAACGAAAAATGGTAAGTGCTTTAAAAACACTTTAACGAGGACGAGAGTGTACTAAAAGTGACTGGGAAACCAATGCAGCTCGTCGTTAAAGTGTTAAATAGTGTTTTAAAGCATACACAATGGTCGGTAATGCGTGAATTTAATAGATCCCATGGTCTATATGCAAGCCAGTGTACCAACATGTTACTACCAAATAAGTTAATAATTTTACTTTATGCATTCAAAATTCTATGTGAAATTGTTAAATTCATTTAGCTTTGGAATTCCTTGGCATCAAGTGAATGTATGTATGAATGCATGTATGTACACAAGCATTTTTATCACACTTTTGAAAAGTTACTGAATGTCTGGAAATCCTGACAAATACATGAAAATAATTGAATTCAATCAGTGCATGGTTTGAGAGTCTGCTTCAACATTGAGCAAAACCATGCAATCCCAGCCTCTATGCAAATGCAACCAATGCACTTGTAAGCCAACCCAAATAAAACTGATCCATCAGCTTGTTTGCTTAATACAAAGACTAACGTGTATGCATCAAAGACAAAGATGAACTCCCAAGAAGCAAGGCTCGAGGTGTAGGCCTAACACCGAGGAGTGACTACCAACAGTGACATCTGGTGTATGTCGGTGAAAACGGAAATCGAAGGCAGATGCATGAGAAAGAATGTTTAGTCTGTCAGTTCAAGAAAAAGTTTGACAGCTCATTGTTACCAGTGAGCGTAAACAAACGCCACAGAGTCACAGTACTGGGAATCTAAAAAAACGTACAGAGATGTTAACGTCCTGTAAAGCATGAAAAAACCCGACTACAGAATTTTTGCTGATCGCCAGCTATGTAATGTTATGGATAAGAGTGTCAAAATAAAAGCCTCTAAATGCACACAAATATGAACATATGTACAATTTGCAGGGCTCTAAATGTTGCACCAATCGGAGGCCATGACTGGCAATTGAAAGAAACTGTCCATAACAACATCAAAACTGAAAGCAGATGCTGCCTGTAACTCATCGCATTATAACTAAAAAAAACTTTTCACAAACTGTTAAAACACCCATTTCTTATCAGCGTGCAAAGATAAACTGGCTTTCAAAGATAGTAGTAGGCTACACCTGTCAGAATTACTTTTATTCCTCACCTGATCATTGTTTTATCTCCTCTGGCATGGAAAAATAATCACAAATGAGACAGTTCCAATGACATAAAATGTTAATGGCAGGCAATTTAGGCCATTAAACTATTTTATCTTTGATAATTAAGTTGTAAACAGGGCATGATTTGTATGACTCACACTTCTTCTTTGTGTCATGCTTAGAAAAACGGAAAGTTGTGAGTCAGATTGCAATTCAAAGCAATAGGTATGTATGACTGTCGAAAGTATGGATTCACATTTCAATTTTAACAAGCAACCCAACATTGGTCAACCTTTGCATAATTATGGAATTTGAATAACTAATGCTGCTTTAAAAGTCATAAAAACTAAAATTAAAGTCACCACTTGGATACTACGAATCAAAACAAAGTTTCCTGTGTATGAGAGTAGCGTATTCAACGACACTAGTTTTTATGATTAAATCGCATAGCTTGAGACTTAAATTGTGTTAGTGGTAAGAAAATAAAGTACCAAGTTGCAGCATAATAAAAATTATAGCAAAATTTTAGGCCTATTACCAGTAATTAAATAAATCAAACATGGGTCAACCTACTACACAACCTATGCTTACAGGTTGAAGGAAAATCACCAACAGTGAATGAGGAAATAGGGTCTGGTTCCAGGACAGTATTGCAAAGTGTTGAGGTATTGCCGCACAATCAATGCGCCAATGTTGCTGAAGAGAACTGGCAACATTAACTAGAATCCTGATGCATCTCAATTAAGACTGGAATGTCTCAATATTTATTGTCTGCATACAGAAAAAATACTTTGGAATCAATGTCAGCCTCCTCTTGTTTCTCCTCTTGTTCTTCCTCTTCCCTCCTCATTCTCATCTTCCTCCTCCTCCCCTTCCTCATCCTCATCCTTCTCTGCATGCCTGCCTGTAGAATGAGAAGGCCTTCATTTCTGATTTGGTTTCAGCAGAGGCCAATGTCTTAATCATTTCACAAGAGACTCATTACTGCCTAATGCCATGTAACATAATGCAAATGCCATGTAACATGATGCAAATCCCATGTACGTAACATGATGCAAATGCACAGTAATGTAATCCACCATAGAAAACCAATTATTTCTTTACGATCACATCTACTCAGCAGCCAATGGAAGCCGTCTACCCAAACTAGTCGAGGAATGATCTAATATCATTTTCTGATTAAGTTACGCTGATTTTGGAAAAGGTGCACATTTCAGTATTAATTGGAAAAACTCAAGAATAATTTAACAATTACAGATTGTTCTTGCACATGTTTGCAATCAATTATGTAATTCAACGTGAAACATGACAAAATGGTGAGAATATTGTTGATGACTAACGTAAATCTTTGCTGTGTAATGTACATGTGGAATATGGTTGAACAGAGAATCTTAGCATCATCCAAGCCATACCATAGCTAGATCCATTGCAAGTAGTAGTCTTGAATCCAATATGGTAACAGTTATTAACCACTTGAGTTAACTGCATCACGAGCAAATCCATTAACATTTCAAGTGTCATAAGCAATTGTGTTTGGCAACAAATGTGACAGAAGTAAGGCCCTTGACAGTGCATGTACTTTGAAGCTGTTTGTATGCACCTGCATGAAACTGAATTTATGAACAGTGTTTAAACAGTGAGGACTGATTTATCGACATTTATGATTCCACACACGTTTCACAAAATTCCTTCTGATTAAATAGTTCAGTCGTTGGCACTAACAGCTCTTTATTTAAAATGCAAAAGGATTAATAAATTCGTAAAAATGGCCTTGGCACTTTCTTTGTTCAATTAAATTCTATTATTAATCAAGGTGCAGTGATAAATGGATTCAAAAAAGGTAGCAGTTAGATAATTAGATCCATTAGATATATTTCTGGTTAAATATATTATGTACAGAAATCTTCGTGTAACTCATCCATTTGACTATGTGGTCAAACCGGTCATGATACAAAAGTGATCTCCTTCATAGACCATTTTTCTGTGGTATTAATTAAATGCTAAGTCCTAAACTCAGCCTTCTTCAGCACCCACAAGCAGCAAAAGCAAGACAATGGCGTTAAAAACAGTGCTCCAATTCAACACATAATTGCTAATGCAACGGTTGATACAGGTTGTTTCAGAACAAAAAAGGCTTGCCAGATTTAAGGTGTACTCGCTCAGGTCTATGTGAATGTGAAGCAATCTTAAATCTCGCAAATTTCTTCGGTGTTGTGAATAAAGCTGATTTCCAAGTGAATTAACTTAAACACGAGTTAAAATTCAAGAGACACCTACATGCACGCAAAATGAATACTCACAATGAAAGAACTGCTTCGCCTTAACATCGCTAAAACATTGATGATCCGTTTAAAACCAACATGATACGCTGCACTTAAGATGAAGCCAAAATATTTCTCGGTTACGAATCCATAGTACACATTATGTCAATAACTCCAACAAACTTCTGGTCATGTAAGAAGTTCCTGAAGCTCTCTGACATATATCTGTCCTTTCCTGATTTCAGCAGAGTTTTAATAAGTTTCACCAAAACACTCTCGATTAAATGAATCAAGTAGTCTTGCTTAGACTTGTCCTGCTGTTAAAGTCCAAAACAGAAAGTTGTGCCATTTCTTGACGTAGTATCTTCCCAAACACTTCCAATGCTTTAAATCGAAATCCTTGTAGAAACTCAAACGAAACAAGACACACAAGCCACCGAGTCTCAACTGGAAACGCAAATACCATTTCGTTGACTTCATTGCTGACCACGTGCAGGACTCAACTTGTAGCTAATACTTTACTATAGAGTAAGCCATTGATTGGGAGAAGTCAGGCAAAGCAGCCAATCACGCAACTGCTTCCTAGGCAGTGCAGTGACTTGGCTATGTCTTAATGTTTCCACTTCAAAGCTGGGAGGCCAAGTGGTGCTGGCAACGTCTGGCTCATATCAATATCTGCAGCATATTATTATCATCATCTTATGGCAGTAGAGGCACGTGCCTCACTGAACAAAGACCAGTTATGGAGCAGACTATCAGCTTACACAGCACCCAACCAATGGACACGCTGTTCCATTTACCTTAAAGCAGTCTCTGCTAAGTAAAAAGTTTTTCACTCCATAGCCAGCCTTCACTAAGTTAAATAGAAAGGTAGCTTCTGTTAGATGTAAGTTGTTGACAGCTTATGCCTGCTTCAAGCTAACCTGCTGAGTAGCCCATTTCTAATAACTAGCCAATTTCACCTCCCTTCTGCTAACTGAAAGGTTTCAATTCATTTCAATTCTTTTACAAAATTGTCAGCTTCTGATATCGGCCACTCTCTGTTAGCCATACCCAATTCACCCAGCTTCTGCTAAGAAACCTTTCCCTTCATATTTACCATCCACAAAGTTGTTACTTGCTGGCTAACCAACTTCTGTTAACTAGCAAACTCCTAATACCAAGCCACCTTCTGATTAGTTTCCTATCGGTCCATTTTCTCAAGCACAGCATGATAAGATCTCAGGCATCTCAACCAAATCAAGACCAAAATTACAGATTTCAATGAAGTCATTATTATGGTTCATGTCCGGAAAGTTCAGTAGCTCCCCTTATCAGGCCACCTTCCACTCAACACTAGCTTCTATTAAATACACAAGAGGTATGTCTCTAAGAACTGCTTCACCAGTCTCTAGAACAAAAGGCGATAGCTTTTCAAGAAGTACAATTTTAAGAAGTAATATTTTGATGCAATTAAGTGAGCAGTACAGATTCCAGAGCATGTTTTCAAGCCACAACTTTACTACAATCTCAAGCTTGTATCAGCTTGTGTACAGATTTATATGTGGTGCATATACCACGGACCTTATATAGCACCTTAAGTACCCATGCAAAGCACTGGATATATGTCTAATCAAACCTACCATTTCACAACCTTTGTCTAGACACACTAGAACTAAAACTTAGTCCTGGAGATGAAATCCCAAAGAGTAGTAAAGCCTTATGGCCTGATATGCTCTTGCCATCAAATTGGTCATATAACCTTTGACAAATATTCCAGAAGCAAGAAAAGAAAATGGCCACATTAAAATCAAAGTGCCATTCAGTAAAAGAGACTACTATAAGGAAAACGAACATATTTGTCAGAGTAAGCTGCTCACAGAGTACACACAGTGAGTTAAGTACTCATAAAAGCAAAGCTGTTTACAGCTTCCGACAGGCATTGCACAATTAACTTGAAAGGCAGATCAAGCTAAACAGTGGCAGCCATTGGTCCATATACACTGAACTTCTGTTCTTTTTCTGTCAAATTGCCTGGATCCACAAATTTTCCATTGAAAACATGTTGTAGCCATCTATCCTGCAGGCAGTGAAGACTGATACGGGGTACCTACTTTGATCAGTCTTATGGGGCTTTGATTTCTAAGTGTTTTCGATTCTTGTACTGCTGTTATTCTTGGCAACCTTATTTGCCTCTATGACAGGTTTATGGCAACAACAATGGGAAGTCAAACTGTGCATGCATTCAAACAGCTTTTGCTGGTCACTCACCACCTTTTAAAGGCCTCCCCCAAATGCAGAAACAGCATTTAGAGGTTAAAGCCACAGTCATCGCCATCTTCATTGTCATCATCATCATCATCATCATCATCATCAATATCACCATCCAGTTAAGGAAAGATAAGTAAGGAAAGGTAATGTAGGTAAGGAAGGATGCAGTCAAGTAAGGTAAAGGTAAGGTAAGGTATGGAAATGTAAGAAAGTTAAGGTAAGGTAGGCAAGTATAAGGTATGGTAGGGTAAGGTAGAGAAAGGTATGGTAGAGTGGGATATAGCAGACTAGGGTAAAGAAGAGTAGAAAATGGCAGGGTATGGTCAGAAAAGCTAGGCATGGCAAGACAAAGTAAAATAAGGTATGATAAGGTACGTTGCCAATATGCATTTCTAACACAAAGCCTTCTAAAAACATAGGGCCTAGTCATGTAGATGTACGATCTATCCAGCTTAAACGCTGAACATAACAACTGGTATCATTCAACAGACCACGCAAAGCCTGAGAGTCAAATCCAAATCTGTGCGATGCATTGGGAAGCACATCTCAGGTGCAACGATTGATGATACAGTGCAACACAGTAACACTAAACCAGTTTCTAACAACTATACAAGCAATGCACTATACAGGGATCGAAGACATACTAGAAGATCATAGGCAGAAATCATATAGCTATAATCAACCAAACATCTGCATGTTGTCAAGATATCTACTTACTTAACTGCTATACATGTATCATGTATTTCAGCGCTTAAACTGTATATCATTCCTCAAACTGTTTTAAGCATAAGTGGAACCCCTTGTCCGCTTCCAAAGGAAGTGACCATTGCCAAAAGTCCAGCGAACGAATATCACGATGCGTCATGAAGCTCATAAGAATCTCAGAAACGCATTGAATGCTGCTATCTTATACGCAGGTCTAAAAATGCCACGAGAAGATTTAACGCTATCCGTAGTCGGTAATTGCTCAATAAAATTATCGTCCACTCACAGATATGCCTCCTTCCAGGTTTGCCGGGTTCTCCATAGGAGTTTTCAGCAGCTTTAGAAACTTCAGGTTGTGTGCAGGATAAGACAAATTGATTTACCAACAGCATCACAAATTAATAAAGCATACTCCTGTGTTAAGATCCACAAGGGCTTCTGAACAATGCATTTAAGACAAACGAGGGTCGGACAATGACCTCTTGGCTGCACAAAAAGTTTCCATATCAAGTAAACCAGGTTAATATGCCAAGGGAGAAATATCTGCCCTGTGGCTAGATTAGGGCCGCTGTGTGGCAATACCACACAACAAGCTGACAGTCACTGTAAAATCATTGTCTCTTTCAATTAATCAAATTCATAGTATGTTATACTCTAGTAAACCAGTTTTTGAGTATTTCGTATCCAAATACAGTAGTCACTAATACTCATTTTCATGCAGTAGCCTTAGCTGCTACAAGTTGCAAAACTGGAACTTGATTACAAACATATATATATCCAACCAAATAAGAGCATTGCAATCCAGGCACTGTTAAGTTACAGCAGCTTACACTGAATCTCAAAATTAGTAGCATAAGCATCAGACTGTTGACCTACCCCATTTTGTCTGCCTTTCTCTATCAACACTGGAGTTGAAGGTGAGACATAAGAGTCATTTAGATGAATGATTTTAATTCCATTCTTCCTTTCGTCCAGTTTTACTGTAAAGAATAAAATATTCATTCTGTAGTTAATCACAAATCAGAAATTTGTACATTGGAGAAGAGCAGATTGTCAGATTACAAACTGACCGGTGTCTACCTAAGTTAACCTTATTAGTGCTGTTGACTTGTGGTAATGTATGAGCCTTTCATCTCTGCATTAAGGGTTCACCAAGTGGAAACTGAATGAATAGAGCCCCTATCAAAATGCAAAAAGGTGTCAACTGACTACCAATTCAAGTGACACTGAGGTCAATAATAGTTCTTGGTTGGCACGATTTTTCTCTTGCTCATCCATAACCCTCTGACATTTGCTTCCACAACACATTTGCTTTGCAGACTCTGCTTGCCTTCAGACTGCCACTAAAACGTCAACTATTCCTGGACTCATTTCCACTTTATGCTGTTTCCATATACATTCATTTGGAATTCCCTTATGGCTTTCAACAAAATTCACCCTAGATTTTGGTATGCACACTAATTAGCAGCAAACATCTGTTGATGCTTTCAGGAATATTACGTAGTCACTATGGAAGCTGTTAGAGTAGATTGGAAACCATTGAGAAACATACAGTTGAAGAGAACAGTCATTCTACCAGCAAAAGTATTCGTCTAAGAACACAAATAACATCAGCTTACTATTATCAAAACTACTCTGTTTTGCAAGTCTACATTGAGATTGCCTCAGAATAGGTACCTGATGGGCTCTATAAAAAATTATGTAGCAAACTACCATGCAATCAACTCTATTCTAATACATCTAGTGGTTTTGTAGAATACAATCAGGTGAGCAGAAGCATTAACAATAAACTGTAATTTCAAGATTAGGCTAAGTGAAGAGCCCAGACTTGTTGACAGTGCTCCAGCACACATCGCTTGTAAGCCATTTTCTAATCTCAAGTCAGCTGGGTTGACCATTGTGGCACTCTACTGAACCTGGAGAAATGCAGGTGTCACACTTCCACACATTACCTCCAATACACCATGCTTTCTCTAATGCTTGACCACCATTTTGAAAAAGACTTTCATATATGTACTAGTTCATCAGCACTTATGTTCAACATACCTTAAGCTGCATCTGCTTATATTAGTTTGATAGCCACGAGTAGAGTACTCCATAGTAAGCGCCTTGAGGTATACAAGATGAATCAAACAGATGAGAGCCTTTGTGCCACTTTTTAATGATTGCCCTTCTTATAAACACTATGATTATTACAGCATTCCACGTGTGCATAATAGCATGGGCAAATTTTGCTTGGCAAAATGAAGTGAGATCAAATACAGTAACATAGCTCATGAAATGAAGTGAGATCCAATAGCACATGAAGTGAAACGTCTAACATTAAAGGCAATATCGTACATGCTTGCCCTCCAAGCGAAGCAAACCTCAATTCTTACCTCTGACAAAGAGCGTATTGTTGGCAAGAAGATAGCAGTCGGACGAGAGAGGAAGAGCCGAGTTAGATGAATTGAGGAAAATGTCACATTGGTCCAGTGTTAAGCCCCACTTCTCAGTGATGATGCTGGATATGGCCCGCCTTCAATAAAATCCAACTCATCACTGTCAGTTGTTAATTTGCAACTTTTATTGTGCCAATGTCTAAATTACTAGGCTTAAAAAGTTTGAACAACAAAACCAAGTTATTATTAGTACTAAATCTATTATTATGCATTTATTAAGTACCACAATCACCAACATCAATCGATGGCACTGCTGAGCAATTGCGAGTGAAAGACTTACTCAAGGTCCCAAGACTCCCTACACAGGGAAGGTTCAAATCCTTACTCTCCGCATTACAAGGTGGGCGCTGTAATCAGGTCATTATCCAAAAGATCAGTCCATTAAGACAGAGGCTGGTATCATAAGAGTGACATAACGAAAGAGTGACATAACTAAAGAGTGACAAACCACAGAACAATTTTAAAAGAGTGACAGAAATATTACAATAACGAAAGAGTGACTAACGAAAGAGTGACACAACATAGCTATATATATCTATGCCCAATATGCATTTAGTGTCAGTGGGTCGGCCCTTTGACAGGTTCCTAAAATGCATTATAGGAACAGTTACGAATATCTAAATATGCACACACATCAGTACATAGTTCAAATACATTTTGCACCAATTAGGGGTTCAAATTCCCCATAGCCTGTGCACTCGTTTTTCCATAAAAAATTGTTGTAACGCATGCATTAATTGTACAATTGTAAAATTTAAAAGAAAAATGAGACGTCATCAAAAAGGCTCTGAATTTTTACATCTTATTGATTTTTCTGATTTTTCATGAAACAACATTGCCTTACAGCAAAAGAAAGATTCTTGCTCAAAAGAATCTACAAATTTTTCTACAATGCAGCCGAGATTCAGCAAAATAAGTTCAAGTCACAGATGAATTAAATAACAGTGATCAATAATTAATAGTGAAATAAATTTTGTGACCCTACTGAAGTAGATTTAACGAAATACATTTATGTCACTCTGTTGAAATTTTTTTCTTAAGCTGTCACTCTTTCGATATGGTATTTATGTCACTCTTTTGTTATATCACTCTTTCATTATGTCACTCTTTCGTTATGTCACTCTTTTGAACAGAACCTATCATGGATATGTAATCAAAAAAGGTAAGCCTCAGGTTGGAAACAAAATGACATAAGTGACTGAGAAGAACAAAAAAGGACAGAAGTAATAGTTGCAATGCTGAAGATGACAGTCAAGGCGGTATTCAAAATGAAGAAGATCACAACAACAGACAAGATTACAAATTATTTCTAGCTACATGATGAAACAACGTGATTCTAATTTCTAGTAACAAGTGAATGTGAATCAAAACATTAGAAGGTTTAGGTTAGGCCATGAGTACGCATTGGCAAATTCTCATTTATTATATAAACAGTAAATACCTAACAGAAGCTGGGCCCATAGGGCCTAAAGTTTAGGAGTATGGTTATAAATTGCTCATTTAGTACTTCTGCAGCAGGGATAAAGTTTGAATTTATTCCACTGCTTCTAAGACATGGTGATGAATTTGGACAAAAACATACTAATGGCAAATGGTATTGAGGGGAAGAGAGAGAAAATGGTATCAGATATTGGAACAGTAACTCATTACTGTACATTTAAAAAAGAAATAAAGTACTAAAGAAACAATGAAAATAGACAAACCAAAGATACTCTAATACGCAGGAGGATCAGTATGACCATTTAACAAATCTGTCCAAATTAACACTGAGTAATTTTTTTTTCGCCCAAGGTAGGTAAGATCCTTAGGCTCTAAGATATTAACAGCTGACTGAAAGGTCAAGCTTGGAGTTGTTGTTGTTGTTGTTGTTGGTGTTGTTGTTGTTGTTGTTGTTGTTTTTGTTGTATTATATTATTATTATTATTATTATTATTATTATTATTATTATTATTATTATTATTATTACTATTATTATTATTATTATTATTATTATTATTATTATTATATATTCTTTACTGAAAAACAAAAAGCAAACTGCACATTGGTGAACAAGTAAAGAAATAATATAAAACATAGAAGTAATAGGAAGATAATAATATTTGAAAAAGAGAGTGTAAATGTTAAACGAATTTCAAAATATTACTAACAACACTATATCAAAAGCACCATAATTTTAGAGAAATTTAAAACTATAATTTTTATCTAAAATGGGTAGCAGAATTGGAAGTCTAGTATGAACAAAGTAACAGTACTCACCCTAAAGACAAGCCTTTTGGAGCCACTACCATTTGTTCATCAGCACCAAAGCGCAGAGTGAAATACTCACTAGTCAGAGAAAACTGAAAATTAGAATGTTAAACCATGGAATTAAATCAAGAAGAATATGTATCCTAAAGTAACAACTGCATCAACATATTACAAGAAAAACAAAGAAATAAATAATAACCAATAGAACAAATTAACTAATCACAAATGTTAACTTTCTTCAAATTGAAACCACTTCCCATTTGCCAAGAGTCAGTTGTGTCATCAGAGTAAACTGATCATTTGCAAACGTTTGTATGAGATAAACTTCCTATCAATTTGCTTTGTGGCTTTGTATTTATAGATGATAAATTTCCTATGCTTACGACATGTAAAAACACTGGGCTTCACTCCATGCAAACCTGTCGCGTAAAATTGCTATATATAAAAAGTTGACAAATGGAAGGCTAAACTAATGTTTTATTAAGACACTTGATATAGCAAATATCAATTACCTCACAGAGTCCTGCACCTATCACTATCTAACCGATCTGAACAGGCACATGTACATTTTATGACAATTTGCAACTGCATGTTGCACAAAGCAGAGGCCACAGTACGTAAATGTAATGGGAGACTTTTTCAGGATGATGGCCCAGTACACAAGAAAGCACAATGGGTTCGAATTGAAGTGCAGAAGCAAGTCACCCACATATCTCCACAGGCTGCACAGTCCCATGACTGCTGACTCGGCTGACTTTAAACTGGAACACAGAGCTACCTGATATATCCTGGGGATCGTCAACAATTTAGGCATGTGTCAGTATGATGATCTTGAATGAAATGCGTTCTGCAAAAGGAAGCCAGTGTAGCATTTCCTGCATATATTCCATTATATGATATTTCAGCTTGTTACCAATAACTCAAGCAGTATAGTTACAGATACACTGGATCTGATGGAACCAGAATTGTGGCAGGTTTGCAAGAATAGAACTGTAATAATCCAGAAGCATATGATGCAGCACTGAATGACAGCTTGTGCCATATGACTCATACCTGGTGCAACTACTAGAAGCAGGATATCTGTAAAATTGGTTCACATAGTCTGCCATTGATAGAAGCACACCTAGCAAACAACCTGCTTCCGCCTTTTCAGTTGGGATTCAGCCAATTCCACTCGAAAGAAACAGCCATCCTGAAAGTCTACAATGACCTTGTCCTTGCTGCTGCCAAGGGATAAGCAACTGCCTTAATACTCTTAGATTTCTCTGCTGCTTTTGACTGCATAGATCACTGTTTCCTACTTAAACTCTTGCAACAGTCCTTTGACATCTCTGGTACTATCCTCAGAAAGAACAAGGTTAAAAGTGGATGAATTTCAGAACCTGGTCTGTATTAACTGCAGTAAGCATTTCCAGTGACATTGCGTGATGTTAGTATGATTATTTATTTGACATGCTGTTCGTCTCTTTACATGATGATGCTGGCAGGCAGTAACGCAATACTTGTTAATTTAAAAGCACATGTTATTGTAATTGTAAATGACACTAACGTAGTTGTAATTTAATCGACCAAGGCTGAAACTGGTGTAATTGTAATTCAAATGAGTTTTTGGGGATGTAAGCCTGGTAAATATTATATTCAACAAATATTTAGTCACTTCATTTAGCTATTATACTTAACACATATTATATCATGTTTCTGCAATAGATTTAAATTTTAAATTTTATATTTACCTTTCGAAAAAATTCACCACCCTGCAACTTTGTGGAACCCAAAATTCTAGTACCAAAAGGCTTTTTACGAGACTCATCTTGAAGACCGGAACTTTGCAAATTCGAAGATGAAACAAAACGTGTCCTTGAATTTTCACTCATATTTGAAGCTTTAGAGCTGGACAGATTTGTTAAATTGTCAACAGAATATTGCAACGGTCTGCTCGCCTTGAGGTTGCCATTTGTAAGTTTATCTTCAGCTTCAACGTCATGTTCTGCGATATCAGAATAACGTTTAGGAAAAGGAGGCTTTTGTGTGCATATCCATGGTTCTGTGTAATCCTGTTGCATATCTATGGAAGTTCTTTTCGCTTTGGAAAATTCTTTCGTTGGTGGGCATGTTGGTTTAATTTCGTCATCAGGGTTCTTGTGTTTTACGTTAGAACCATAACCTTCAGTGGCTGGCGAACGAACATCATCACTCGGATTGGGCTCCTGTGCAGGACGTTTGAGCACAGACGCCTACGAATGAACAAAATGAAATTGTTTGGATATGTTGTTTGTTGTTCCTTCTAGAAATCTAGATCATCACTTACCTAACAGGAAGTTTTGCAAATAAATTAATACTTCCTATCAGTATTTAGTATAAGTCACAACATTAGAAACAGTCACAGCATGTATTAAAAAGTCATGAGTCGATCACCTTTTCTCTATGTATTATTATCATCAACAGTGCAAAAGCAATTAATGCAATGATTTTTAGGGTGGTTCAAACCTCCAAACTGCATTACAGTCCAAGCCCTCAATCAATCAATCAATCAAACTGCATTACAGTCCAACCCCTCAATCAATCAATCAATCTGAATTTATACAGCGCCCCCTTCAAGATCTCAACTCAGAGGTGATCCTGACCCAGGCCAAGCGGAACAGAAGTCTTGTAGAAAGGAGAGGAAGGGACCCTTGGGGGTGACGCAACTCCAGAGGGAGCCCATTCCAGGTCAAAGGGCCAACCACAGAAAGCACCTGATGCTGCAATCAGTTACCTAACAAGTTAAAAAGAATTCATTCAGTAATCCTTGAGATACATCCAGGAGATTATTAGATTTAAGATACAAACATGGTGCATACAATGAGTATTTGTGCTGGTGTCTTCCAACTTGGCTAAGGCACACCAAAAGTTATGGAAACATTATCACAGCAGCACGCTTTTCACATACATGTACATTATAATGCACCTAGATCATGAAAGTCCCTCAAATATAATAGGCTCTTGTCTGGAGCCCAGCTGTAAATCGCCCTTCCAAATGGCATCTGTAAAAAATAGCTGTTTTTATTTTAAATGATATACAATTCCCTGGCTAGAGCCATAACAAAGATCAGAAAATATCAAAATATCCTCTTGAATTGCATTCTCTATACTGGCTAACAATGAGTTCAGAGAGTCCAATTTAAAAACTGCCTTCGCCTACAACTACAAGGTAATGCTGATACGTTTAATCAGCCCACACGTCTTGTTCACTGCTCACAATTCAGTTAAACATTTTTTACTGATCAACAGACGATAAGTGCATGATAGTCTAGTGATTAGCATGCTGGAATGTCAATCATAAGGTCAGGTGTTTAAATCACATCAGGGTAGAAATCTGTGTAGACATTTGATCTCCACATGCACCCCTGGCAAAATCAGCCAAACAGTGAGTAGTACACTGACCATACATTGTCGATGGGAACATCAGGTGAGGGAAATTTGTAACGTGAACAAGGTCACACAGAACTGCAAATCTCAGAAAAGGCTGGCTACCCGTCCTCATATGCCAAGGCTAACACTTCATACCCATAGTTGACTCTCAGGGTTAGTCTAAGGACTGCTCTTCTCTTCTACTGTCCTTTTACATCAGTGGAAAGATCATTCCATAAAGACTGGCAGAACATTTAACAGAAATATATATATATATATAAATATTATGCATATTTATATATATTTATATCTATATATATTCATATATATGTATATATATTATATACATACATCAGTCTTTACCGGCTTTATACCTACAAATGTGCCTGAAAAACCGGAAGTGTACGCATTGCAAATTCCACTTAACCCATACTAAGAACAATCCGATCACAAAGGGCTTGAAAGAGTACCCAAAAATTAACATTTTGAAAACTGTTAATTGTCCGAAGACATCCTAGTACCTGTACAGTGTACACTTCTGAAGTATCCGCTGAACATGAACTTCTTACACAGCAAATCATAAAATAAGGAAGCACAAGCAGTGAAATTCCGACATTTAAATCACTTTATTATGCATCCATTTGTAATTTTACTTTTGGTTCATTTTGGGTAGGGTAGGAGGATAGGCCATTTACTTTGGGCACTGAGCCATAAGGCCTTAAACCAGGTATTAAAATGCACATGTATATTGTATATATTATATATACATAAATATAAATATATATATATATATATCATATGTAATTTAATGTTCAAAATGTACATCTCTCAGCTGATGTCAGTGAATATTTACAAAGATTCAGTAAAATGACAACATCACTCCATCATCACAGCAGCATTTGTAATAATAAAATTTGCATGGCTCAACAGGCAGTCAACAAAACAATCGGCACAGCCACCTACAGTAAGTACAAAAGGTCGTTAAGTTAAAAACAAGTTTCTGCTTTGTCATGTTAATTGCATTGTCACAACCTTATCTGATTAACGTGTTTCTTTAAATAAAAGTAAAGGCTGATCTCTGTCAAAGCAACTGGAATGTCTTGTAATCAGTGTGAACGAATGAAGCAAGTGCTATTTAATTGCAGCTGCTAATAGTAATAAATAAATAATGTATTATTATTATCATTATTATTATTGTGACTCTTATTATTATTATTATCATTACTGATATTGTCAGTGATTTTCTAAACCAACACTTCTACCTGTAACTCAAAGTTTTTCATTTCTGAGGGATCAATCTTACCTTGGATCAAATTTATGAATACTATTAATATTTAATCTTCATTATTTTTAATATTTTCATAACTTTTATTTCTGAGCCAAACTATAACAACATAAACTGAAGTCTGAAGAAATCTTACCAGAGCTTTTGGTTTTCGGATCTTCATGGCTTTTTTCCTAATTAGTTTATGACTCCAGCTATCACTGAAACATTCATATATTTAAAACCACATATCAACAAACAATGCATAATTCCATTACACTCATGCATACTGTAAGCTAATGAACTGCAAATATTTATGGCACAAAATAGAGTAAAAAATGCTGAAGATAATTACAGTGTGGGCATGTTAACATGCTGTCATTCAGGGCCAACGAGTCCGACAGAACTTGTTAAACAGACTGCGTGTAAAACAAACCAATGCAGAAATAGCCTATTGTCTAACTAAATCCATAAATCTGTCCATCCAAATGTCCATCCGACCATCAGTCAGTCTGTTCATCTGACCTTCAGTCCATCCATTCATCTGGCCATACATCCGACCATCCATACGTCCGACTGTACATCCGACCATCAGTCCGTCTGTCCAATCGACCAACTGTCCATCCCACCATCATGATCAGTCCGTCCATCTGACCGCCAGTCCATCTGTCCCCCCAATCGTCCATCCATCCATCTGTCCATTTGTCGGACTGTCCAGTAGTCCAACCATCCATCCATACATGCGTCTGTAAAAGCCGGTATTAAGCGCTACAATACATTTCTGGTGGCACATTAATTAACCAATATGATGTGTTAAGTTATTTAGTTTTAGGGGACATAACACCACAGCACGTAGAGCGGAATAGCACGTTACCCAGAAGAGCATCCACACTGTACTTACAATAGTAAACACTAGGTGCTCAAGTTTCATCTATTACTACATGATATCTTATCTTATACAGAAGGTGACTCAGAATGTTAGAACTTAATGTTTATACTTAATGGTCAAATTTAATGTTTTCGTTTTGGTGAATTAGTATAACATTTGTTTGCAAGTAAGTTAAAGACCACCTCGGTAACTAATTCAGGAGCTATAGTTTAGTGTCCTGCTCGGAAGTGTAAGTAATTAAGCTAAATTCAATATATGTATGCCGGTTATAACACCACAAAATCTAGTTACAAAGTTCCCCCTAGGGCAAAGACCCAGTCATAAAGTTGATGCAACTTCCTCTGAATGTGAAAGCTATCTTGTTGCTAAGGAACATATTTAAGGAATATTGTTCTTTGAATCTCAGCATAAGTTCTTCAATTCAGGAACATAAGCCTAAATGTTTAAAATACTTAATTTTTTTAATTTGGCCATGGAGATTGTTTTAAACCTTAGGCTCTGCAATTACAATACAACATATGAATGAGTTAAAAACTCGCAAATTTTTCTGACTAAGGGTCTGGGAAGTGGGGTGACCAGTGGGTTCAGTCAGCAATAATTTCAGAATATACCATTCATAAGTTTCAGTTGAATGCTTGACTTTTCACATTTAACGATGAGCTGCACTGGTGCCCCAGTCACATTTAGTACACAAGCGTCGTTAAAGTGTTAAAGGGTAAATTTTTGTAAATAATTTGAGGTCGACATAGAATTAAAATCAATGCCTTTGACCAGAATTTTTATCAAGACTGGGGTGTTGACTTTTAACCTAGTCATTAAGCCCCAGATGTGCATGGCAAAGCCTCTGCCCAAATGGTTTTGAAAATGTGGTTTTAAGTGTAATCATAACCACAATCATAAACTTCGGGTTTATACAGCTTAATCACAGATGCTCAGCCAAAACTAAATTGACAGGCAGGTAAGGTCAGATTCACTTCTAGGTCATGATTTAAAGATTAGGCACGTAGATATTCTGAAGGCAACAACGAATGGTCTTTAGAACTGGAGAGGCAAGAGAACCACGGGAACGAGTATTAGCAATTGCAATAATTTTTGTGCAAACAACTTTGGGTTTGTGGGGGAGTTAAAACTGACTTTCCAGCATGAACTTTTACTTAAGGGATGGATGATTTTTGACCTAGATATGTTCCCCATCAGAATATCAGTGTAGCCAGAGTTTTCAAAGGTTTTGGTGTGTAAGTTATCAAAACTTTAAAATGGTAATTTATGCATAAATGACAAGGATTGCCAGGCAGGTGGTTAAAACTAACATACTTCTGACTAAGTGGTTGGAAATTCCCATGACAATTGAAAAATCCATAAATTTCATTTATTTGGAGCTTTTAAATTGGAAAGGGAGGGGATGTGGCTGAATTGCCTCTGGATCTGATCTCAAATATTCTGTTGTTTATAGCATTAAAATTTAGTCCATCTAAACAGGTCTATGAAACTTTCATAGTGTAGTGTCGTTCAGCGTGGTTTGTCTTGTATTTTTAGGGCATCATCAGAGTCAAAATATCATTTCTTTTTTCCTGTAATAATATGTGCTCTTATAATGACTAGATCCGCTGTATAACTGTGGCAAACAGAAGGATTAAACAAGAGTGAGAGCACTACAGTAACCATCTGGCGATTATCCAAATCCGGCTTCAGCCACTTTTTCAAACATTCTTGGAGCAGCTTAAGGGCCTTTGACTCCCACTCATAGCCAGTACCAATTATGCTAACTAGTGACAGTTAGAGCACAAACAATTTGCTGAAACCACACGGCAGACTCAAACACACTATCTTATGTTAGATCATGGCAAATAGGCCTACATTTCTCATTGGGTAAACATGTCACACTGTATCCAGGAAGCAACAGGGGATGGTTCATCAGAGCTTATTCTGCAAATCCACTTACAGCACTTCAAAAGGCATTGTGTTAATGCAGAAATTAGATGAAAACATTAAACATAATAATGAGATACCTAAATATGAAAAGAAATATATCGTGAAACTATTGGCAACCATCGTTTTAGCTTACCTTTCAGGATCTGTTGAATCTACATCAAAATCTTGTGAAGTAGTTTCTAATTGTGGAGAGTTCGCTGTCCAGGAATCTTCATCACAACTTTGATGATCGGGTTTGTTCCTGATGCTACCATGATTGTT
>OY744608.1:39895266-40027766 GCA_963556255.1 Allolobophora icterica | reverse complement strand
AAACGCTGAGTATCCAAATATCAAATGATATTTCCAAAGTTGAATATTTGATAATATTTAAAGCATAGTACAGGGTAAACAGCATAAAGGACCAGAATGTGGGAAGTGGGAATTCCCACTCACTGGTCTCAGCTGTCCCCTAGGTAAGGAGAAGACAGACATGGTTAGGATAAAACAATATAGGATATCACAAGATGTAACAAACTATCACAAAATAGGATGACCAACATAGGATGGAATCAGATAGAAAGCAATCAAATAAGAACCGCATGGATGGTAGAAGAAAACAGGAAAGGAATAGGATGCGATAAGTTGGACAGAACATGGTCAGACGGGATGGGACATGACAGAAGTTCACAGCACGTTAACAACACAAATATAATTATATGATAGGAGAAGCCAACTGTTTTCCTACAGTTACAACACTCTTCAGAACATAATGGAAAATAAACATTGGCAGACTCACTCCCCAGGTGGCAGCAACTGAAGGCAGTGTTTTCCCTATTCAACAGAGAACTATCACTCATATTTCTTTTATCAGACGTCAAAGCGGATAGTTGCTTAGTCTTAGTCTTAATCTCTTATCTGTTATCAACTAATAGTTATCTCAAGTTAGCTAAACAATTATCAGACCCTTCCTTTATTCTGACGTCACTGTATCTATACATTAGGACTGGAATGCTGATCACATGAGGCTGAGTGAGCATTCTCGTACCAGGAAACCCAAACCACAAAGGTAATTATTCCTTGGCAAACAGTTAGTTGACGATAATTAAAAATATGACATCGCGAATGTTTACTCGCCCTTGCAGCTCTTAGTTTGCTACGACATTTCGGATTCTGACACATCATTTCAAGTTGTTCTGCATCTGAAATTTAAAACAAAAGATAATTAAGCAAATATGCCAGATACAAAGCAAAGCAAATATGCCAGATACAAAACAAAGCAAACTCCTTACAGACACACAGCACTCTTATCATTGCACTGGGAACTGTACAATGATAATATGGTTATCAATAAGATAAGAAAGAAATACAAACCTAATTTTTCCATAGTATCACTGTAATAATACGCATGGCATCACAGTAGCACTACATAAGTGATACTGCCTCGTACATAAGTGTATTAATGCTCAAGAGTCAAGACCCTTGCACCACAGGCGTACGCATTGTGAATTTATGAATACTTACATGTCTTACGTATATACATGAGTGCTGTTGACCCGTTCTACTATTTTGACCGAGGGCATTGCTGTTTCTGCTTGCTCTCTTAAGACATACATACATGCACACATACAGTGTCATACATACATACATACCCTTACATACATACATTATACATACATACATATATACACAAGTGCTATCGACTCATTCTACTATTTTGTCCAGGGACAATGCTGTTTCTGCTCGCTCTCTTCAGACTTTTCTTTTTCATGGGCTTCTTCACACTGGGAGCACCTCTGATTAGGCTGCATGATGAGAGGTGCTTTATAGCTCTGTAAATATAATACAAGTAACGCTGTGAATTATAACTGAACGGCTCTCTTGAAATTCAGTTTGTCCCATCACCAGCACTTGATGATATTAAATTACACATTTATTGTCCAGGGCACAATGTAGTAGCAAAAGCTAGATGTACTCGTTCTACCTCATGCCTTCTCTCAAATTCTGCTCTGTGAAATGAGCTTACAAGAACCCTTAATGCATTTTACTGATCCTACACTTGTCAATTGTTATGGATTCACAATGTCTATACGTGCACTCTGAGTGACTTTTTGCTCTTCAAGCTCCAACAGCATTTCATACCAAAGTGAAAGCTGAACTTTTTCAATTGCCTTGTTCTGAATCCTGTCTTTCATCATCCTGAGACTGCTCGCAAAACACTCCATCCTACTGTCCCTGTACAGTTACTTTTCTGTCACCCACAAGATTAATCAAATTGCTATTTCATAAATAAATAGTCTACGAGCTCTAAATGGGTACCCCCTCTGAATGTATGGGCTTATGCGGTTGCTCAATCATGCCACAGGTCACTCTGTTGGGATTCCAGACCGCAATTCAAATCCAGAGCAGTTAAAGACCAGTTAATTCTGAAAACCACTGACAAATCCAGTCCAAGTTCATCTCAGTCTGAGCAACAAGAACAGACCTGGTCACCTTCTTCAAGAAACACAACAGATTTGACTAATTTATTCTCATTCAAGCAAAACTTTCCACAAAGCATATAAGGTGTGATCAATAAAAGTTGGTTATTTAATAACCACGATATGTAAGAGCCAGACACAATGACTAACACCAAAAGTAAGTCAATAATCATGTGTTTTGTTGTATGGAAGATGCCCCTTTCCTTCACCTACGTGTACTTGAGCCAGGCATTAGAGATCTTAAGGGCATTACAGATCTTGCATCTAGTGTTTGCCACACTGTTGTTGCACATTAACAACTAGCCCAAAGTCAATACTAATACAGACAACTTAGCAGGATTGAACTTATATTCATTAGAACATATCCATACATGAGCATGATTTAGCATAAGGCTGCCAGTATATATCAAGCTTAACATTTCTTAAATTAGTGAAACTGCACAAATTTTAATGACTGGGGCCAGTTTTAGACTATTTCAAAGGTCTTACAGCAGATGGAAACAAAAGCATTAGTAAAAATAACAAAGTGGGACAGGAATTTAATACAGAAATAGTTAATTAGTGAAGGAATAACATACAGACTTCAGTATTATTGTCTAAGTCTGTTCTGTAACAAATCTTACACAAACTATGATGGTATGTGCTGCACAGGTGTTGACTCATTTACAAACACCAGGTGTGCAAACTCAAAAAAGATAAGACACAAAAGGAGGGTAGGTCAAATGACACTCGGAATACCAAACAATTATGACTCTTTCATCTCAGTGTAAGAGACCTCAAATGAAACATGCTCATAATCACGTAAACATTTTATTTAAACCATCAACTTCTTTTCAATTTCACTCAGTCAAAGAGAAGCAACAGATCTGGTTATGTGCATAATAGAATAATAGAGAGCCTATTTCAAAACCATTTACCAGGAAATTTCTGTTGTAAATCAACAACCTATGGTAACGAACGTATTATCAGCACTTGAATCATTTTAGGTGTCCGCAACAGTTAACAACACACATTATCTTTATAAAGCAGTCATAAATAGCACGTAATTTCTCAATTGACCTTTGTCTTTTTGTGTGGCACTGTCAAGAGTTGAAGCTCCGTCTAAGTCCTGCATTTTCATGGATATTTGTAGCAATGTTCTCACCGATCAGAAGTTACTATGTATGGTTAGTTTTCCATGCATTCCTACGGTTGAAAGTAAAATAGAAAATTATGTTACATGGAAACAATATATTTTCAACTTTAAGCAAAGTCAAACTCACTTTACACAGTGCATAGTATAAGAGTTTACACCATGAGATCTTAGAACAGACTCTTCCCGATGCAAATCGCATTTAAATTAGGAATTAGCTGCCTAGGTAGTGTAACTACTTATTCTTAAATTCGTGACCACTTATCTCTTATCTGAAAAATGACAAAAGTTTGCTCAGCACTTCAAAAGTCATATGCAGATCTAAAAACCATTGTGACTAGGTAGACTTGGGATGAGAACGAGTCCAAAAACATACATATGAATCATACATTAACTCAATTATCAGATACTTGAGGACTCTGGGCTGAATAAGATTCATATTGCACACTTGTCACACACCCACTCAACACTACTATCAAAGAAGTTCAGGTGAAATAACTTTCTGGCAAAGTCAGCAAGACGATGATCTCTCAAACTTCCTGATCATTAATCTGAGGTTTCAGTGGTAATTCAACAACTCATATGGGTTCCTCTGACCATTTGTAATGTGAAGCTGTGTCAATTATCCACTTTTGCATTCTGTCAGTGCTATCTTGGTAGACTGTTGGATCACTCAAAACTTTCAAGTGCTACGTGTTTTAACTTACAAGAAATGCAGATAAGGCATCAGCACAAAGTCTATGAATCCACCAGCTCACACAATTAACAGCAGGCCGGGTTCACTAATTAATTGGTGCCTGTAGCATAAATCTCCATGTCAGCATAGCTAAATTACCTTAGGATTATAACTGGCATCTCCTAGCACAAACTAAATGTCACCTCAGAACAGGAATATATTCCAAGCACAGTAAAGATGCAAAATTACAAAAAAATAAAATGCTGTTTTCTGGACTATGTGATGTAATGCATGTATAATATCTGTCTGTCTGTCTGTCTCTCTGTCTGTCTGTGTCTGTCTGTCTGGAAAATGCTAGAATATTTACAAGAAATATAAAACACAAATATATTTTACCACACCAAACCTAAGTGCTTGCACATATACATATCTACATCCTAGAATATTGCATGGATACACTCAAATCTATATACTAGTGGTTAAGTTCAGCTGGATCCTACTGGGATCTGAGATCCAGAAGCTTTGACTTGAGTTCAGCCACATAAAACAGAAGACCAGTAATCTAGAAATGGAGACCTGGCACCTGAAATCCTATCAGAATGAGTTTTTCTAAATTAATATATTTAATCTAAGCCTAGTCTTTAGTAAAATCTACTTTAGTGCTTTGTTGTAATGTTTTTTTGGTTACAATAATCGCTGAAATGCATCATGTCACATGCATTTATTCTATTAAAATAGTGAATCATAAGAATACTGGGTTATAGATTTGCCAGATAGGCTTACGTTATAATGCGAAAATATCTGGAGATCCATCATTGCCATCTATACATAAACACCATAAACCTTATACCAGCACGTGCTGTGTTAGGGTACCCTAGAAATAGTCATTATTATTATAATTAATGATTGCAAGCATGTCACACATAACCATTATGCTCTGCTGTCCCACCTCATGCTCGCAGCGCCGTTCCTCTCTCCGCTCAGCTGCGCAGGCTGAACTTGTTGTTCCCCGCGTGCGGACAACCATACGGCAGCGCCGTGCCTTCTCTGTGGCTGCCCCCATGACCTGGAATGGGCTTCCTACCAAGCTCCGTCAATTACCGATTGGTCATTTCACCCTGTTTCTTACTGTCCTCAAAACTGCGTTATTTGACCGTGGTTGGGCTGGGAGTGCTCCTGAGTAGGCAATCTTGAAGGGGCGCTATATAAAACTACTTTAATAATAATAATTATCTAATGACACTTAGATGAGTCATGTGCATCATCTAAAGTGAAGTTTGGTTACAACTAAGCAAGATAGTAAGATGATCTAATTAATCTGATGACTTAAACAGTGCCAAGTAAACCATCTGACTCTAAGCCTCCATGACTGAACTGTGACACCATGCTACACAATTGTGTTTTGGAATCTCTTAATAAGACCACATCACACTTTGGTTGTTTGCAGTAGCTTTCTGTAAATGAGTGCAACCCGTATCCATTTTAAGCAGCACTCTTTGACAGTCTTTGTGTATAAAAGCGATGAATTCTATGAATGTGTAGATAAATCGACAGAACTTTAAGAACAATGTGTCCCAACCAAAACAAAACAGCAAGCCCTTGGATCGTGGAAATGGTTCAAGATTAGGCATATCAGCAAAAACCATAGGAACAATCAATTCACAGGGCTCCATTGAAGAATCTTTGGACTTTCTACGCTTAGAGTCATTAAATGCATCGTCACACACAGGTAGAGTTGATTCTGGCCAGGCTTGACAATAAAATCTTCTAGCTAGATGCTACATAAATTAAGGTGCCTGGAGATGCAGCACAACATTCACAACTAGTTTGGGTTAAATTCTTTTAGCACTTCCTCCATAGTTTCGCAGGGGCGCTCGATAGTGTAGTGGTTAGCATGCTAGACTGTAAATCGAGAGGGCAGGGGTTGAAAACCCAGCCAGGACAAAAATTTGGTTGAGATTTCTGCTCCACCTGCTCCCCCCACCCAACTCAGCTATAATGAGTACACTGACTGTACACTGTCGGTGGGAAGATGAGACTGCAAGGGAGAGGACTGACCACCCACCCTCACATGCTGCGGAAAATGACCTTGCTAACATTTCATACCGATGGGAGCTAGCTTAAGGGATTGCTCTTCTCTTCTTCTTCTTAGCACTTCCTATACACGCATGTATCAGATGTTGTAGTATATGTGTAGTCTGCTCATCAGCATCTTGGACTTTCTACCAGGAGATCAGGGTCACAATAAACACTAGAACAGAATAATTCAAGTTTTTCCACATCCTTGAGCAAAGTCAGTGAACTTTGTTATAAAATAAGGACACCGTCTGTAAAATGCTGAAGAAGGATCAAATAGAATAAAATAAAGGAAATAACCAATCACTAATACTAAGAAATGTGTTCCTTTTCCGAAAAGGACACTTTGATCACAAGATTGTGCCCCAAAATTAAGGTAGTATGCTGCTACAGCATCTTCAAAATTTTATTTGGAATATTTCTAATATGCACATAAATCTGAACTGTAAGACAAAACTTCATAAATAATTGTATCTGCAATTAACTAAATTTTAATGTAATTAATGTAAGATTTTCAAGGTCTGATTATCCTAATATTACAACTTGAACTAATTTCTTCCAAACAGAACATAGAGACAAACCTTGGAAATGACAGTAGATGGGCATGAAATTCTTGGCAGTTTGATCTGTTTATTCTGTAACTTACGATAACCTAACATTTGCTTAAACTTAAAATCTTAGTGAAAGTCATTGAATAAACGTTGGTGAGATGGAAATACACAGATACCTCACAGACCAGGGTTTCCCAACCTGGGATGCCTGAAACCCAGGGGTCCGACAAATAGGGATAGTATGTTACTTTTGTACTGCATAAATTCAGAGACGTGGCCAAACCTGGAGATACTCCCAACCAAGCATGCAGCCAACCGCAGAACTCTCTCTAGACAAGCAATGCGAGTCTGAGGAAGTCCAACAAAGAGAGAGGAGCAATAATCCAATCGATTGACAATAAATATGTGTACCAGAGTGGCAGCTGCAGAGAATGAATGGGAGTGGAATACGACACGCAGTTGGTAGTAACAAGCATGAGTCAGCTCATGAATATGCTTAGAGAAGGAGAGATCCTTATCCAGAATGACACCTAGGTGACGAACAGAAGTAGAAAAGGTAAAGGAGGAGAATTCAGTGGCAAGAAACGTCAAATCAAGCTTGACCAGCCATTGATGAGTGACAAACCATATGTACTGAGTCTTCAAAGGACTGAGACACAGACGATTAGATGACATCCAGGCATTAAGGGTGGAAGTAGCATCTGACATAAGTCATTCTACCTCCAACAATTAGGATCTGCACAATTTCAAGTGACCCTAAACATAATCAGCTGGGTCAGCTATGTGACCTGCACATATGATAGTTTCTTTGTAGCTTATAAATCATTTATGGATGAAGACTTAACCGTTGATCAAAAGAATGCTTCAGATCACAACTCTTGACACATTTAGGCAGTCTTGTTGTCCTCGAGACCAAGGTCTTGGTCTCGAGTGCACTCGAGTTCATTTTTAAAAATCTTGGTCTTGGTCTTGGTCTTGAGGTTCAAGGTCTTGGTCTTGGTCTTGAGGTTCAAGGTCTTGCAAGGTCTTGGTCTTGGTCTTGAGGTTCAAAGTCTTGGTCTTGGTTTTGCAAGACCAAGACCAAGACTTTTGTCAATATGAACAGTCATTAATTTTAACAAACGGCAAGAATTTTTAAAATTTATCCAACAATTACTCATACAGTTATTGCTTTAGTATTTACACGGTGTGAATGAGGCTTCACTGTTGTTTTGGACAATTATTTTGACTTCCGGTTATTTACCATGGAATGATTTCAAAACAGACTCATGATTAATTTGTACATTTACATCCGGTTCTTGAAAAGCTGCTTTGTGTGTTAGCGATTTCAGCACTTGTAGACCGTGTTTTTTCACATGGCAGAATTTTTATGAGGCCCCACAGGTCACATCTTGGTCAGAAAATTCTGAGCAAATTGGTTTTTATAAAATTCAACAGGCATTTTGAATAACATTTCGCATGAAGGACTTTTGTAAATACGAATTTGGAATTCTCTGCAGTCTCCATTTAGAGTTGTTTTGCTTGAATAAAAGAAAAAAACTCATGTTTTCATTAAAATAACGAGTTGTCCGAATGGACAATTTTTAGTAAGGAATAGAAGTCTGGATACGACTGTGATTTTTGGGTCTTGGTCTCGGTCTTGGTCTTGAGGTTCAAGGTCTTGGTCTTGGTCTTGAGGTTCAAGGTCTTGGTCTTGGTCTTGAGGTTCAAGGTCTTGGTCTTGAGGTTCAAGGTCTTGGTCTTGGTCTTGAGGTTCAAGGTCTTGGTCTTGGTCTTGAGGTTTAAGGTCTTGACAACAAGACTGCATTTAGGTAAGAAACACTACTGTCTCTCAGAAGAACTCAACTTGGCTGATGGAGAAAAGGCCTTGGGAGAAATCATCAATTTACAAATGAATACTCTAGTCACAAGATATATAAACTGACTAACTTCTTGTCAATCGAGAAGAGTTTTGCAGCTGATTCTTCACAGCACTGCTTCAAATATTCTATCACTTCGTTAGAACTTACCCGATTTTTTTAGTTGAAAATCTGAGATCCCTTCAAAAAGTGAGGCAATTTCAAGGCAGGAGCATCCTTCAATTAAATTAGATTAGCTGATTAGCAATTCTAGGGAATGGAAAGCTCTGCCTTTGGTTTAAGGGTCACTGATCAGGATTATTCCTGATTTAGATTTACCAAAATTCATGGAAAGAACTTGTTTCGTTCACTGGCATTCTTCATGAATCAATTTTTTAGCATGAAGAAGCCACCTAAGTAATATAACTTTTCTTCAACCTCGAATCCACTCAATTTAAGCGTCGACAGGTCATCCAAAATTCTCTCACCCAAGCTGTCACCAGGACACCCAAACATCACCATATCATTCCGATATTTACATCACTCCACTGGCTGAAAATCTGTGAGCACATCCACTTCAAAGTCCTATCACTACAAACCTACAACTCACTACAATACTCCCAGCCAAGTACCTTTGCAAACTCTTCACCATCCAGCCACCCCACTCTATCCGATCATCCTCATATTTCACTCTCTCCTGTCACCCAGTCACTACTAGCCTCAAGTTCAATGCATATCCCATGCTGCACCTCAACTTTGGAACGAAATTTCTACTGAATTTCCACATATTCTCAGTTCCTCCACCAACACCGCCACTCACCCATCATGTAAATGTAAACCTCCAAGATTTCTCAGCGCCACATGAAAGCCACGTCAGGGAGACCAGCATATTCAGCGGTGCCATATCAAATCAAGCCCGCAATAGCCAGGCTGCCTTATCCGTTCAGGTGCCATTTGCCTCAGGCTCCTCTACTCATTAACCCACACACAGGCTTTCCACTCATATTGAAGTCTCACCTCTTCAAGAATTCCTACCCTAATCCAACCGATTCTCTGCCTTCCAATCCTTCTCGTCCTCAATGAAACCTGCCTTAGCCACTGCTCTGGTCTCTCTCATTCATACATTTGTCTATTCGAAATCTTGTTGTCACACTGCAACAAGTTACAACTCTCTCTAGAAATATCAAAAAGAGAAAAATACAGATTAAAATAAATAATTAGACAAACCAAAACTGGACATTGATCTCTCAGATATGACACAGTGCTCGTGAAAGTGCTGGTGCCTTGCACTTGGCTTCTGAGTAGCGCTTTAGAGATTTGGAGTTTACAATTACCATTACTGCAGTACTCTAGCTATGATTCCAGTTAGCTCTGAGCTTGCCAAAATTAAAGAAATGAACTGACTTTTAGCTTGACCCAATTTCTAAAACCTGACCTAACACCTACACCAAATAAACACCTATCCACAGACCACTCTAGATCATTATCTAAGTTTCCAATCCAATGCATATGATCTGATAAGGTATAGGTTGCTCTTACCGTACTGTCAGGAGGTTATTAGGCAATCCTACACACTCTGTCATAATAGGGTTCATCCACTGTCATGCATGAAAAGAACTCATCAGGTGACAATGACATTGTCAGACTATCTCCAAACACAGGTTTCTCAAGTCCTAGAGTCCTAGGCCGAGCCCATACAACTGTATTGCCCCCAATGTGCTGAAAGAGACAAGTGACTGCTATAAATCAATGCTGTCTTTCTTTGGATGAAGTATGCGCTGGTGGGTGGGTGGGCTGAGGGTAGACATACACAATATTACTCATTGTTTAGCAGGAAATGAAGCCTACTGGTGGCACATTTGTCATGGGCCCAGGAGTAAAAAATTTTTATAATTGCTTAAGGTCTCCAGGGATAAACATGGACCAAGACGGATTGCCTAAAGCAGTCTCAGCTGG
Source organism: Allolobophora icterica (assembly GCA_963556255.1). NCBI lineage: Eukaryota > Metazoa > Annelida > Clitellata > Crassiclitellata > Lumbricidae > Allolobophora > Allolobophora icterica. Next base: position 40,017,390 of record OY744608.1, on the reverse strand, counting down.
GGCATGGATGATAAGCAAATCCTCTCACTTTACAGCATTTGAATAAAAGTACTTGCTTTCTTCAGCTGCTTTAACATGACCCAAGATCTAATCTTAGGTCCTGTCCTGCTCCCTCTGCCCCTCAGCACCTCAAACATACTTTCTAGCATATCACTTCATCTGGCAATCCAAGCCATCTTTTCTATGGTTCACGAAGTGTGAATATCACAACAAAGTACTACAAACACTATTGTGAAATGCATTAACTGTAATTTTAATAGTATTGCCAATATTGCTTTGGCCCTGAACAGTGGACCTATTGTGTATAGTTTCCCGGCTTCCCTTATCTTAATCATGCTACAAGAAGATATCTAAGTAGTAAAAAAAGTTCTGACAATGCTTTCTTTGTTATTACTATATCAATCACCAGCTGCGATTGTTTTTCGTAATCTGATCTGATATAATGAGTAGATCAGTCTTTTTAAATAACTTTCTTCTCTGATTTTTATTTGATCCTCCTATTTTTTGTCATATAAACCAATGTACTAAACTGAGCCTCGTCACATTGAATCTAATTAAATTAGTTTAAATCGTTGAAATTTCTTGCCACAACCATCTAGCTGAGTCCTTTATGTCATCCGACAGTATCTTCACTAATCTCATGAAAACCTGTGCTATTTGATCTTGTAGTAGTATCCTTTTCTATACTATACCTTATTCTACCCTATTCTATCCTCTCTCACAAACTATAATTGTTTTCACTGGTGTAAACTTGTCCAAAATATTGGGGGGTATTTGGTTATTTTTTCCACACTTATTGCACTGGATGTACAGTCCATCTCAATTATTGGGGGGGGGGGCACGTACCCTGGCTGCCCTCCCAGAGTCTATGCCTATGATTGTTTTAATTACAGTTTCCAATCTGAATCAGTCATGCACTGTTCTTCTTATCCTATATCCTATCCTATTTTATTTAAACCAGTCCTATTTTGGTTGTGTTCTGTCCTGTCACACTATATATCTCATCTTTGCTATCATATCCAAAATCCTATCCCAACGTAGACATTCTATGTATCCTACCATAACCTACCGTATCATACCCCACCCCGCCATATAGATCCACTCAATCCTACACTTGACTTAGACGGTCATGCATTGTTATTGCAGTCTATGTTGCTTCAACAGATCCCACCCCCACCCTCTGCCATCCTACACAGTGTACTCAGCCGCACGCATTACTTAGACATTCATGCACTAGACATTTATGCACTAGACACTTATGCACTGCTACTTCAGACAATGATGTTTCAATCACAGCCTTTACCAACAGTAGAAATAATTGTCAACCCACTTCTTCAGATTGGGAAAGACATCACGATAAATGAAACAAGTCATAATTATCTTTAAAAATGTAAACAGTCATAAGCCTTGACACAAAGGTAGGCCTATTCTCAGTCAGCAGTGTCACGAATCATAATTTATACCAGAAGAACATTTCAAAATATATATGATCACATCACAATCAGAATAACCATACAATTCAGGTAAAACAATGTGGTATAAGACAAGCTATATTTAGGTCTCATTTAAAAAATGCTGTGTACAGACTTTTGCACATGAAAATAAGGTAGGCCTACTATTCTTAGCTAAGGCTGCATGGCTCACAAGAACCTATAACAAAAAATGTGTGTCTTCTAACAGTTAAGGTTTGGGTCTACAACTGAAGAAGTATATAGTTTTTGATATAAGTGAGACTTCCTCATATAACCTGAACATTTCTACGATGTAGGCCAACCCCCTTAGACTGCATATATAAATGGGGCAACAGAACAGAGGCATCTATAACAGTTAGCAATGGATGTTTGGCATAGTTCTATAAAAGCACGTTCTGTAAATAGGCCTATAATGAGATTTCCTTGTAGCACTTTGACAATTCTACAATGAAGGCAAAAAGTTGCTTAATTTGCGAGTCGCCAGTTTCCTCAACTTGTAAACTTTAAACAGCTAACCCTGTGGGACCAACTCGATCATTGTTCCTATTACAGAAATTCTACACACATACCAATATGTCACGTACAACTGTAGCATAATCAACTTTTATAAAACCGTTACAAAAAGACTAAAATGTACTAAAAATTGATTTATTTGTTTTATCGACTGCATCGTGCTTACCTGAAGTCGGTATAGGCTAGCATCCACTGAATCAAAAATAAGCACGAATATGCCAGTAATAACCCTAGTCATCGAGGCATGAAAATTCCTTAATCACCGTCACGCTTGATCGACTGCAACGTTAACCGTATAAAACGTTAGCAACGAATTCGCAAAATTAGCATTCTTTATAAATTAATAAATGGACTGTAATGTGATATCGATAAAAAAATTATGCGAACGCTTTACTTTCACAGAAAAATTTAAAAGTTACGTAAACTTGGCGAATAATACAGCGCAGACGATACCAACAGACAACGCGATATTTGCTACACAGCGACGGGATATACAAATGCCACACAGACTAGAAGCGCGTTCAACTACTGCTCGGAATGTGGTTTGGGCGTGACCCGGTTCATACTCTATGTGGACATGGAACAACACTAAGCAAAGCGAGTAAAATAACCACACGCTGGTTAATCATATTCAAAACAATAGACCTGCTTTAAGAGCTTGTCCTACTCCCTTTTTACTTATATTCATATAGCCGCTCCAGTTAAAAGCACTGTCCGAACTTGTGAATATAGGGCCTACTTTGCTGAGTCACGAGTAGGCCTATGGCTCGCCAATTTTGTGTTTTGGCTAAGCGCCTAATCACAAGACGTATATTGTAGCTCTTTGAACGCTGAAGAAATTCGGATTACGATTAAGAATCATGATGATGATTGTACACGTGCTTCGTATTCTCCGTTTTGAACCATGAACCATATAATTCATATCATTATTAACATATAGCTCCTGAATGAAACTACTACGTCGTAACGTCTACCTACTCGTAATTAGACTACTTTCTAGATTCTACAGCGCCCAAAAAACGAAGTCGCAGCTATAGGAACCAGCTTATTCACAGACGCGCTTACTCAAAGCACAATCGACAGGTAGGCCAATGGGTAAGATCAGAATCGGTTCCAGGTCTACTGTGTACTTACGTCAGCCATTTTACTGCGTGAAGAAATTCTGTTCATACCACGACTTTACACGACTTAATCTGGTATGCTTGTTCTGGCTTACGTCTAAAAGCCGTATGCGTACACACCCAATCCAGCCTGAACCTTGTTCCGAACAGTGGCGGGACGCGCCAAGGCATAAGGAGACTACTCAAGTATCCCACGTGTCTGTCCTAGAGACGTAATCGGAAGAAATTGGCTGAGGCTAATTAAAAATAATTATTAATACTATCTGAAACGGATGTTATCTGCAGTAGCTTTAATTACGGCCATACACGCTTGCAAACTGGTTACCGTACAGAGTCTAGACTGGAATTTTACTGACGTTAATAATGGATTTTTCGTTGTAGGCCTAGTAATAAATAGCTAGGCTAAAGGAAGAGAAAGGTGTAGGCCTAGCCTACTGTCAAATTCAATTAACTCTGTCAATCACTCACGCATTTTTAAAAATTGATTTTTCTTGCCTTGATTTTCACTGCGAAGCTACGACAGAATGTCAATTTGTGTAGGCTACCAGCTTAGATACAAAACAATCAATTGTAAGTTGTAACGTTAGCCTACAGCGACACAGGGCCTAGGCCTATCTAGTTGCAACTTGCAGTGGTCCTAATTACTTAACACCAGGGCCGGATTAAGACATCCGGGGGCCCTAAGCCAAGAGCCGGGTTAAGACATCCAGAAGCCCTAACCATAGGCGTAATTTATTGGGGTACGATCGAGGGGTATCCGTACTCAGGGCCGGCTTAACCACTAGGCGAACTAGGCGGCCGCCTAGGGCGGCACATTTCTGGGGGCGAAAGAAAAGCTACACAAAAAAATATTTTTTAAACCATTGCCGCCGTTTTGCCAGTCCAGAGGCGTAGGCCTAGAAATACAAGGCGCTCCTTAGGTGCGTACGCACCCTCTGTCACATTCTGCTTTAGGGCCCTATTCTGTCATTTTCCTCCAAGCGCGGAAATTTTAAATTTGGTTAATTGTTCCATCTGATGACATATTATGGCGGAAATGAACCTCCCTCTTCGCCGGGGTATATCTCTCTATACCGTTTACTCCCAAGGCCAGCCGAGTGGTTAAGAAGGCCCTGGACGTGTACGCGTAGCCTAGATAAGGCCTCCGATGTCGTCGAAGGACTTACGAGTTTACTTACAACCGATCGACTCAACAAATGACAAGACCGAAGAACGATTGAACTTTTCTTATAGGATCCAAATGATCACGAAATTCACAATAATTCGGTATTTCCACAGAATTACAAAACCATAACACTTCTCGTGTTGAAACAAACAATCTTTTCCAGTACAGAATTATATTGCTCGATCAGTAACTACATCGATGCCTCACAAAGAAAACGTCTAACCCTGCGCTATCGCGAACCCCTTCTTTCCTTACGGAGGCCCCAGCATCAGACGAGGGCTTCGCCACTATAGTCCCCGGCAGTCTTCTTGCCGATTGAAAGCACGAGGCCCCTTTTATATTGTTTCCGAGGCCTCACTGAGGCACTGGGCCTCACTGGGGCATCAGTCCCGGGCACTGGGCCTTCCCGCGCATCAGTCCCCGGGCACTGGGCCTCACGGGCCCCGGGCACTGGGCCTTCCCGCGCATCAGTCCCCGGCACTGGGCCTCACTGGGGCATCGGTCCCCGGGCACTGGGACTAGCGGGCCCCGGGCACTAAACCTCACTGGGCATCAAACTGGGCCTCACAAGGTCTCACAGCACCCATTGACCTTCCCTGAGGTCCATAGCACCTAACCACCCTTACTACAACTTCTATAGCGCCCAATAATGACAATCTGCTCCATCCTGGTCCGCTAAAATATTTTGCCGCTGCCTACGGTGTTCAAAAAGCCTCTCTGCAGTCTGAACTACAGTCTGTATGATGACGGATGGTACTTGTCTATACATGTACTAGGTTACTCTGATATGTCGGAGTAATTGACCTTGTTCGACCCCCAGCTGCACATGAGCCAGATTCTCTCTTTTAGATGTACAACCACGACACACTTTAACCGTATAATCTCGCAGCTCCAGCGTTAAGGCTAAAATATGCCTGAATAGTATGCCTTGTTCGTCCGTCTCTCTCTCTCTCTCTCTCTCTCTCTCTCTCTCTCTCTCTCTCTCTCTCTCTCTCTCTCTCTCTCTCTCTCTCTCTCTCTCTCTCACTCTCTGTCTGTCTGTCTATGTCTCTGTCTCTGTCTCTCGTTTTCTCTCGCTGTCTCTGTCGCAGTCTGTCTCTCAATGTCTCTCTACAAGACTTGTGGCCTGTACACTCTACATTGTACGAACGTATGCAGTATTCAAAGCTCTCTTGAAAAAAAAAGAAACTAAGACTCAACTGATGGTAAGGAACTTCTAAATTTGAGTAGTAGTTCTTGTTGCTTTAATTTTTAAGTAGGGCCTAGTACATAGGCCTACTTAATCTGCTTCTCGTTTCTACATTTGCTAAAGAGAAAGCGCGAAAAATCAAATTTTGAAATTACATTATATTTGTATAGACTTCGCACGTAGGTAGGACTAGGACTTAGTAAACGTAGCCACAGGAGTTAGGCCTAATAAGTGTTCAAATGAAACTGTGCACTGTATCATTAATTAATATTTACATTTTAAATTCCCATTAAACGTGTTAAACCATACAGCATAGGCTGCATAGCTAATGCAGTTCCAGACTATTACTTTAATTATGGCAAACTTTAAAATTTAGAATTTATTAAGTGCCATATTTTTGTTTAAGTTATAAGCAATAATGATTCTTAGGTGATTACAATGAACGACGATACTAAATTAAAGCTGCAGCATTCGACTGCATTCCTGCGTGAAGGTTATATTGACTTGATTAATTTAATATTAATTAGGCCAAGTTATCGCACTTGCCAGAGGCGCAGTGCGACAGGTTCGCGCCTAGTGCGCCAAATACTCTGGCGCCGGCCCTGTGACCGTACTCCCTACTTTTTGGACTCGGGGTACCGTACCCCACTTTTTAAACAATGCCCAATTGCCTATCAATATTTTGTTATTGTGCCTTCCTTTTATAGAGATCGCATGCAGTCTCCGCCTTGCTTCGTGTATGTAAGAAATTGGTACCCCACTTTTAGACCAAATTTGCGCCCGTGGCCCTAACCCCTAACCAATTACCAATTACCTAGCCAATTACCAAAGTAGGCCTACGGCCGGGTATTTGAACATGAAGTTCTAAAAGGACATGTGAGCCTAAGGCTCTAAGCTATGTTTTCTAATGAAATATAGGCTAAATAATAATACATGCTTTGAATGCATAATTAACGTTAACTAATCATTTTATCATTTTGTAACCATTTTATAATATAATCATTTGAAGATTATTATTAATAATAATTATTTAAGTTGCACGTAGCCTACAACTTGCACTTTACAGAACTCAGTAGGCCTAATATGTTACTAGTACTACCACATTATTTATTTAAAATTTAAAAAAAATTAGGAATTTGCTCCGGATTTTGGGGCCCTCAAAAACGTTATGGAACTTAATTGTGGGGCTTAAGCCATGGCTTATGTAGTTGGCTTAGGCCTATGCTTTATTCCGACACTGTTTAACACAGACAGTTGCAGCAAGCAGAAGTCTAAGATCTTTGGTTGCAGTGGTTGTGGTTCTAACACAGACAACACATCCCCTAACCACTTAAAACCCTTGTTAAATCCCTCACTGATAGATTATAAGTTGTGCTATATTGTGTTATGTCATGGCAACTTATCTATTGAGTCGTTATACGTTGGTCAACGCAACGACCTCATATATATAGGCCCTATGGATCAACGCTAGTCTATATTAGGGCGCAATGGTCAACCGCTAGATGGCAAAAGATACGCCAACGGATACCGCTCAGATATATACTTCGATCATCATGTTTTTCGATGGGTTCAGAGCCGTATATTATTATACGGCTCTGGATGGGTTATATGTACAATAGGGTGGAGTGAAAGTAATAGGTAGAATTTTTTATGAGGAATCTGCAATTGCCCGGGGGTGCAAAACTTGTGTATAGATACTTGTTTTGCTAGCACAAAATATCTTGCCTCTAGGATTATGTTTTGAGGTGCCCCAACGATGAAAACCTATCCCATTATAACCCAGAAATTGAGATCTTCCATAATAGACTGGGCTTGGAATTGTAAAATTACCTTGTTAGAAGCAAATCATGTAACAATTTGCTAATAGGTGTTTCTAGACTAACTTGACCCTGCTGAAGCCGAAAATCGTGGTTAGCAAGCTGGATTTTTAGCGGTTGCATGGAAAAACAAGATGGCGGCCAAAATGGTGGCCAACATCTTCAATTGGCTTTAAGTAAAGTTATGTATGTGATGGAAACATGATTTTAGAGTCTAAATAAACATATTCGGGGTCAAGGAATGCGATGGAACTAAAGAAACATATGTATCACTGCCAGAAAACAACATGGCGGACAAAATGGCGGCCAATATCTTCAAATGGCTATTAGTAAAGTCATGTATATCATGGAAACATGATTTCAGAGTCTAAATTAACATTTTTGGGGTAAAGGAATGCGATGGAACTAAAGATACATATGTAGCACTGCCTGAAAACAAAATGGCGGAAAAAATGGCGGCCAGTCTGGAGTAATGTTTTCTTGGTTAAAGAATACCAACGAAATAAAATTCTGTATGTACCATTGACGTTATTGCAGTTTCACTGTCATTATTTACATGAACTTTTTAATAGCCTGTTTCACTGTTTTATACATTATGTATGCAATTTGTTGTTTCATGACTTGACTTGTATAGACCAGAGCTATTTCAGGCAGGATTCTGTTAGCAGTTGTAAGCCATCTTGAATGAACTACTGGACCGGGTTTTCGATCAGCAGCTTCGTCAGGGCATTTCCTAGCAGATATAGCTTGACTTATAGGACCATCGTACAAATACTCCTGATCGGTGCTTATATGGGCATTATCAACACACAGAAAATTGTCAAATGCAATTGCTGTAAAGGGAACTACTGATTTGTTTTCACATGCTCAGTTTGCTTTACCAATTGGACCAGACAACGTCCTAGACAACTATGTGTTACACTATCGAGTTTCTGTAGGAGATATATCTCAAAGGCAATTAGTATGCATGCAACAAACAAACGAGCCACTGCAGTGGTTTCCCTATCTCCATTTCGAGCAAGGGAGTAACACCTTCTATGTTACCAGTATTCACATTTGCGCCATTGCGCCCAACAACAAGCAATCTGTTCGTTGTAATCCCTTTTCGGCGGAGTAGATCTGACATGCATATTTCGAATTGGGTTCTTACACAACTGTAAAATGCTCCTCGGTATCATATTCAGATAATACCATCTTCATTTTTCACTTGCACTCTAGTTTTGTCTTTCCTTCTATCAAAATATAACCCTGTTAAAGATTCTCGTTCACATGCTTGTAAATATTTTCTGACTCAGTTTCTACGAATTTTACTCCTGCCGTTGACCTGCGCTATGTCACCTTCATGCACTAGCCTAGCAGCTCTTCGATCAGAAATATCGTCTCTCACATTCCCTTGCCACAGCACTCAGAGTTGTTTGCATCTGCTACTGCTGGGCCAATTACTGTTTAATCTCGCTTCAGGTCACCAAGAACAATTAGGAAGAATTCTATCATGTCAGCACATGTTGGAAGCACTGTTTGAAACAATTCTGAAGGAATACCAAGTACTGGACAGCTACTAGTTTGTATTGTTTTTGGCTGTTTAGCTGACATTCTTACAGTCTGCCTTTCAATCTTCAATGTATTTACAAAAGACATTACCAAAATAAAATCGCAATAGTGAAAAAACAGCACATTGCAAGTATAAAAAAATTCATGCCATCCATGCAAAATTTCGGGACTTCGTTTTTTTTTGGTGGCCTTGGGGCACCTCAAGAATTTAACCAAATCTAGGATTATTTTACCTGCAGGCTACTGGGCACAGTAGGCAACTTTTGCACACCCGGGCGATTCTGAAATGTTAATTTCATTTTTTCACTCCACCTATTGTACAATATGATGTCTTCCATTTGTCATTGTGCATGACTTGTCACTTTGATAAGGTTTTCAACACTGCCTTAGCGATGAAAACGTAGTGACAACCAATGCTTCTAGTCAGTTAACCTGTATTCATAATGTTTTGGCATAGTTTTCTTTGCCTGCTAGTGGTTTCATGCGCGTCAAAAAATCTTAATTATTCATATTTGCAAAAATGCAAACTGTTACTGCTGTGTAACTATAAAGATATTCATCCTAACTGAGATTGAGTATATATTTCGGAAAACGAACCTCGGGTGTTACGTCATTAATCATGAACCTTTTCATATGTCATCTACTGTAGCTTCTTTAGCAACGGCGGAGGTTTTGCGTGAGTTGATTCAACTAGTCGATGACATTGCTTGAATAAAACTCCTTACTAATACATTGGGTAGAACCATTGAGGTATATAATTATTACAGTTCTGTTTTTATGCAAGGCATGTAATTCTTGTTGTTAATTCCATAGCAAGTATTTGAGAAAGATGGCCTTTGTATGACATACCTTTCGTGGACCTTCGCGTTATTAGGGTGTGCATTTTAGGAGCATCATTTCACTACATTCTTATATTGTCACTAATAAGGCATTTTGAAGTTTCTGCAGCAATCAAAAGGCTAACTGGGATGTATCACCTTAGTTACACAGAAATATACAGGGAGAGGAGAGCTACCGAATAGTTGTGTTGTGGGGGCTATGAAGAAAATTTAGGTTTGATTACAAGGGAGGAATGGATAATGGTGTGAGCTAACAACAATGGAATGAAGAAGCAGTGGAAGAAACTTTAATTAAATTTATAAAAACTAACTGGAAGGAAAACAGTAAAATGGAAGAGGTTCTTTAAATTTGCATCAAACAAGGCATCCTTTTTCCACAGATATAAATTATTTGAAAAACCAATAGGACATTTAGGTAGAGGTTCTTTGGTGCAAGTTGTAAACTTGTGAAGTAGTTTTATCTCGATACCTTAGCTTTTAAGGTGAAGTTAGGAAGAATTTGATACTGCAGATATGCGTTGTTTATGTTGTAAAATACAGTGGTTCTAAAGCAGATGAAAGTCTCTGGAAAACCTGTATTATATATACATTGTATACATGTATATACATTAGCATTATTACTGTTTTTATTATTATTATTATTATTATTATTATTATTATTAATCAGATTGTTATATATCATGCTAATTTTGTATTCACCTTAATAGCACAGGCGTTTGATCTTAAGTTTGTCCTGTCCAGTGGGATTAAGTTTGAGTGGAATGAATAATCTAACAGGGCGCCCACAGGCTTAATAAAATTGAAAGCACAGCCCTCTTGTAAACAAATAATATGGCCGCTTGCCCGTTTTGCTACCATAGATATATAAGTATGAAAACTGAAATAGCTGCCATACATAGAGTAGTGAGTAGTGACAAGCATAACAAAAAATTTCAATTTAGATAACATCTTATGCTTTAACATGCTGTATTGCCATTTAACAAAAATATCAATGCGATGCCTATTCCTTGTATGGATTTGATTTGGTGAGTGGACGCACATGTGTCCAGTGTGCCACGCTGCAGGCGCCTCTGTAATCTAATAGCTTGATGCTGGACCAGAAACTTTAAAGTTGACCCTAACTGGAAAAAATAACCATTACTATGTTAGAAGACATTAAGTCTATAAGTGCATTTAATGACATTCTCTTAGCACACCTTGAAAAGTTTCTAGATGTGTGGGTTGTACATTTATCTTTGTTGTGTTTATGCCTCTCTTGGTGTACTCGGGTGTGATCTTTGGTTATACTCAGCCTGACTGGTTCATTGCATCACTTGGTTTCCCAAAGGTGTCTGTCCTTGGGCCCATATTCTATGTTCTCTACACCTCTGATTTAAGCCAGTTCCTTTCTTCTTTGGGGGTTTGCTGCTTATCAGTTTGCAGATGATACACAGAGTACACAGACACATGTTGATGGCCCAACTGTAAAGGCTCTCTCCTTGCTGGGAGAAAATGCTTAAGACATCAGAAATACTCTGCACCTGGATGTCATCCAACTACCTCTGGCTGAACCCCAGGAAAATCCAGTTCATCTGGCGTGGTAGCCATGGGCAGATGTGTAAAGTCGATCTGCCTACTTTGTCAGATGTGCTTTTATCACCTGTGTCAGATTTGTACATTACACCATTCGCCTACAACTCAAGTTGCCACGAACCTCATGCATGCATATGCAAAAGAGCATTATAGCAATGCTGTGTATGCAGGGGATACCTGTGCTGCATTAACCAACTGTGGTCTACATTAAACAGTGTGGCTTGTCTGATTGAAGATATATTAACGGTTGCGCATTTGTCCAGCTTCATGCAGGAGGAATTGAGCTGGTTGCTTGCAGTTTCAGTTCTTAATGTTTAATTGCTTACATAGTTTAACTGCCTTGCAGGCTGTGCTCTATCCTATCTCTCAGAAGTTGTGTGTCTTGGTCTTATCCATTCCTGGCCTTAGATTTCTTCACCTGCTGCACAGTGTGACTTAGATCTTCCTCTAGTCCTAACATCGTTTAGAAGAGCATCAAAGAAACTTCCCTGTGGTCTGTCAAATTTTCTGGAATAAGTTGCATTTGACATTTGCTCCTTCCTTGGTCTTTCTTTACAGCTGTTCCATGAGCTCTTGAAAACCATTCGGTTCCATCCTCATTTTGAGTCAGTAGGTCGGGAGCACCGCTCATGAAGAGATAGTATAATATTATAATTACGATTACTATTTGAGACCTTGGGTGAGGCAGAAGAACATGGTACAGGCAGAACTGATTGTAAGGAGTCATAAGGCGACAAGGAGGAGAACAGGGTATTGAATTGCAATACTCTAGGTGTGATAAGACAAGTGAAAGAAAACGAGAATGGACAGCATCTTGAGTTAGAGACCAACAAATAGATCGACGTTGCCTCAGGCGAAAGTAATGGGATCATTTACCGATGGTAACGTGAGATTGCAATGCCAACCATGAATCAAGGGTCACATGTGGGTCACAAAACTTGGAGCAGGGGCGTAACTATGGTCTAGAAAGTGGGGGTACCAAATTTCGCATTGTTTCATCTTTGCAGCTGTTAAATAATTATAACGGCATCGTTTGTATTACAAGCTAAATAATAATTATAGGCTTAATGATGATGATGATGATAATAATAATAGCGAAAATAATAATAATAACAATGACAGTGATGATGATGGTGATCACACTGATGATAATGCTCAGTGATTGTTTTGATTCTCAGGGGCTTCCTCAGATAAAATAATAATGGGCAAAAACAATGGGTATGAAAAGTGAGGGTACAGTACCTTCCAGTCCAAAAAGTGGGGTAGGGAGAGCCCTTGTCCCCCGTAAAGTACGCCTATGACTTGGAGCACTGATAGATTCTGTATATTTTGTTGGAAAGTAGGAATGCTAGGCATATTAGATCTGGGATGACAAACCTAAGCACTTCATTTCGTTCACGTTAAAACATAATCAGTTTTGAGACATTCGGTCTTGTACTGCTAACTTACACTTAGACATATTTGACACTTTAACGATGAGAGTGTACTAAAAGCGACTGGGAAACCAATGCAGCTCATCGTTAAAGTGTTAAAGCTTGTTTGATGGCTGAACATAAATAGACAAGATGATTATATTTGAAGATTTTCAGGATATGCTTGACTATAATGATTAAATATTTATATGAGAAAATAAACTGGAGCAGAATAGGGGAGAAATAGTTGGGACCTAAAACAGAACACTGAGGAACACCACACATAGGAGAGGATAGGTCACAAAATTTAACGTTGTATTGACTGAAGTTGACACAGCTGAGTGGTCCAGTCTCATCAATCAGAAGAAGTTCCACTTCTTCGATATTTTGTTAAAGAAGCCACATACAGCTTTTGACAGCTGTATGATCAGAATTAAATCATGAAATGTTGTAATGGCAACGAATTTTTACTGTTCTTTTGGACACACATTGTTCAAGAAGATTGTTTAGAGTTTTATCATAAGTCTTCTGAAGCTGATATACGTATTAAAAGGCTGTTTAAATTTCATCTGACATATGAGTGATTATGTGTTTGAGCAACTCTTTAAATATTGTAAGTTGCGTGCCTAACCAATCACTTAATGTGTAATACATTTCACACTGTCTTTAATAAGAATGAATTTGATGTTTTTTTTACAGGAATGGACGTAGAAGTTCCTAGAAATCATGCAGGATTTCCTCATCCTCCTCCACCAAGTAGCAGTCTCTCTTCCTCGAGACGTTCTTCCATAAACTCAGGTCGGGCAACTTTCTCAAACGCCCTTTGAATAGACTTTACCACATGACTTTAACAACTTAACGTTTGAATCGGGCAGCTACATCCTTCGGGGCTTTTGCTAGGAGTTATTATTAAGATTATTACCAAAATTTGTGTCACATGCAAACCACACAGAAATATGAATTTGAACGCAACTAGCCCTTTCTTCATTTAAAATTAGTCACTACACATCTTAAGTTCTCTGATCCATGTCTGACACTGCAGCTCAATTCTAAAATTATCTGCCAGCTAAATTTTACAAATTCTCCATTCCTCCACCTATCAGCCATACACCCTTGACAGGCATGACTGTCTTTCTTAAACCAAGTAGTTATCACTTCTCAAGCATTTCATTCAAAACTAAAGTCCCATCTCTTCAAGAAATGTTATCCTGATGGATCCAATTGCTGCCTTCCCATTTCTGTCATTGTAAACGCAACCTTCCAGAACATTTCTGTCTCTTTCTTGTCTCATGGCAGCCTGTGAATTAGCTTAGCTTTTTACTTTCATATTAGAATTTTTCAAGATTATTACAATTTGAAATGGTTTCACAACTGATGGGAAGTAGTCTAATTACCAATTAAAATGTTAATATATCAATTTAAGCAGCTTCTTATTGGCTTGGTGTAGCAGAATCCTCTTTTAGTGTAAAATGGAAGGGCCCTTACCTGTGTCTAAGAACTACAGTAGAATATAACAACAAAGCATTGATGCACGTCTTACCCTCTAGTGAACAGCGCATTACGTTCATCATCATCATCAGTTTCTGGTGCCAGCCACCTTGCAGTGATGGGTACGAATAAATTACCTCCATTATCCTCGGTCATTTGTAAAGTCTAGTGCTCCTTGCAGTGTTAGCCCAAGTCTCCTTATGTCCTCATTTATTACTGTCTGTTCAGGTGTACTTTTGTTTATCTTTACTTCACATCCTGCATGTAGTGCCTCCATTATCCTGGGTCATTTGTCAAGTCCAGTGCTCCTTGCAGTGTTAGCCCAAGTCTCCTTATGTCCTCATTTATGCTGTCTGTCCAGGTGTGCTTTTGTTTATCTTTACTTGATAGTCAGTCAGCATTCTCTACATGTCCAAACCATCAGACATCGCACATGACAGTACTGACCACAGAATGCTACCACTGCTGAATTTTCCTGTCACACCTAATGATGCCAAAAAGTCGAGATAAATGTGCACCAGTGGTTTGCTTATGACCAAACAATACTTGCAGACGTGGAGAAAACCTCTGCTTACAAGTATTAACAAACACAAAGACACTAACATATGTACTGGTGCTGATATGTGTTTGCCACTGCTATGTATGTATATATATGTATATATGTATGTATTTATTTATGAATTTATGCATGAATTCCTCTGGACATTTATATAATGCCTAAGAACCTGTTAAAAGTTACTTCTCATTAGTGTCAATGGTGTTCTGGTTCAGTAAGTTGAGATCATCTTCAAGCTTGAATATTCTTGAACAGCAGTAGTTGTAAGTCTTCAGTGGCACGCCCTTGCACGGACGGACGGATGTAGAACCAAACTAAAGGATTTCGTCCACAACTGACTGATGAAAGGTTCATCACTCTTGTTCCATGCTGTGCTGAAGAAGAGCAATATTAACGACATCAATGTCCACTGAATGCACTCCCTAGTTTAACAGTGAGTTACAGTAGTCCCTTTTACAGTCTTTCACATAACTTTTAAGCTGAATGAATGATGAATAAAGCTTCCTATAAAACACTGCCATGTAATGAAATTTTTATTACGCATTTCATAGAATTTTCCTGTTTCTGGTTTTAGAACGACTCCACCAGATAGACGATAAGGCTATTCCAAGGAAGCCAGGAAGTGCACGATTTCGGGTATTGCCAAATATAATACCAAACGATACGGACAAAGAAATGGCAGAGACAAGTGTAACTGAAAGAGATGTCCCGAAAAAAGATGTAAGAAAACCCAAGGAAGTTGTAGAGAATGAGAGAAAGATGCAAGGAAGGAAAGGAGAACCACAGGAGAAAACAGTCGTAGAAGAGAGAACAAGAAATACAGGTCAAAGTTCTTTAAAAGGCAGTGCAGCTGTAACAAGAGAAACTAGGCTTAGTAAGAAATCACAGCAGATTGGGAATCTCAGCCCTCAGACCAGTGATAACAAACCAGCCAAAGATACAAACGAGAGAAGGGCAAAACCTGTTAAAGGAGTTGGAGGCTATGCAAAAGGTAGCATGGAAAGGATATCTCCAGTGAAAAGCATGCTTCCACGAGAGCCTGAACAGGATGAAAAGCGAATAACATTAGCAGTGAAACTTCCCACAGGTGAACGATTGCAACGAAATTTCCGGCCTTCTGACCCTCTTCGAGTTATTCTGAAGTTTGCAGAATCTTCTTCACGTTGTGACTTCAGCAGATGTGAACTTGTATGTCTTGAGCCAAAGGTCATTCTTCAAAATATGAGCAAGACTATTGGCCAGTCAAAGTTACCAAACAAAACTCTCTTGTACATTCAGCTTCCCGAACCTAAGTAGGTGTCCAGTTTAATGAAATCTCTGAACTTTCATATATTTTCTGTGATAATGTCCTTCATCTCTTAGAAGCGCAAACCTTAGTAAACAATGCAGCAAATGTGCTGAATTTGCAGGTTAGCATCGAGTTGCACAAACTTAGTACTATTTGGCTAATTTTACTGTAGTTGTAAAATAGTATTGCTACATTAAAAAATGTATTATTAAATGTTGCTACCATTATTATTGTGCCAAAGCTAAGAAAGTGAATTTTCTATTATCCTATATGGATCAGAATGCTGGACAAAGCAGAGCATGATGAGAAAAGGATTTTCACAGCAGCAATGAAGTGGCTATGGAAATTTGCAGGAATTTGAAGACTACAGAAGGTTAGAAACAGGGGCGGCGCTACACCAGGGCGCGCCAGGGCAAATGCCCTGGTAAAAAAGCCTTTGCCCTGGTCGATGCCCTGCCAGAATATTTGCCCTGTCCAGAATATGTTCGGGCATATTTGTTATATCCTGAGATATAAATTCACTTAATTCACTGAAATGTTAAATTTGCTTTACAAAATATATGTCAAAAAGCGTTCAGCTTCCGGGGGGCTTGGCCCATCTGACCTCTTGACTATAGAGAACTATAATAGTGCTGGGGGCGATTTATGGCAAGCACAGTAGCACGATCTTATATAGTCATCATTTAAGCTCGCGCTACAGGGCTCTCCATAACTCGCCCTCTGCACTGGTTACTTGTATGATTGCCCTGGCTATGCCCTGGTTACAAAAAATATCTGGTGCCGCCACTGGTTAGAAAATTAATGACGACATGAGTCAGTTCTTGAGTATGCAAAGAACTCTGCTAGACAAAGTCATTCAGCTAAGACTTGACAGTTAGGCTACGTGGAGAGCATGCTAGTTAACCAAATCCTGCACAATGCATGCACAATATGCAAGGTTCTTTGGGAAGATAAACAAGGGATGACCAATACTGTGACATAACTAGACATGGACCAATGTTGGAGTAGCAATAGACTTGACCCATGAAAATGGAGGTCATTTATTTACACACATCTCCACCAGATGGCGTCAGGAACTGATGATGAGGAGGAGGAGGAGGAAGTTTCTAAGAAAGTGAAGTTGCAAAAGCAGTTAATATTAATAGCTGCCTCGTGATGTAGGCTTCAAGGGTCTGGGCACATCGCCATTATTTTCAAATCTTCTTAATTTTATATATATATATATGTGTGTGTGTGATTGTGTATATGTGAATTTAATATATACTTAACACTTTAACGACGATTTTGTACTAAAAGTGACTGGGAAACCAATGCAGCTCATCATTAAATGGTTAAGGAAAATTGCTTAAATTACAGTAGTGGACTAATTATGGGTATGAAAAATGTCTAAGAATGTACATGGGTGTCATTCATAAATGACGTAACAAAAAATAGCCTACGTTTGACCCTTGATCCGCATTTGGCTCTGTCTACCCATTATTGTAGAATTTTGCACTCTTCAATATTGAAGCTTGGTAGACACATATACAACGGTGTTATAGCTTCTGGCCGTTCACGAGGAAATCCAGTAATATCAGTCTTATTTCACCCAACAATAGTAGCACAAACAGCAAAACAGGCGAAATAAGATAAAGAGATTATTCATAAGGAGAACCGGGCTCCCTGTGCTGTTATACTACAGCTTTACAAGGTCAGACAATCAAAACAATTGTGGTGATTGAAAAAATCACAGAGGCCTACAAACCTGACAACAGTACTGAAACTCAGCACACAGTATTCCCTGAAAAGAAGATTCCTGAAAAATTGCACTCTTCTGATCAACAAGTACAATACGTATGCAGTATTTAAAGTTAGGTTCCTGAATGAAGTGCAGTGCAGATTCAACATTGCTATGACAGATTTTTAAGATTTTCATAATGCAGCTTTAATAGTGCTTCAATTCCATAAAGAGGAAAGCTTTACAGTGGGCCCCGACAAGATGTGGTATAGTTTACTAAATTTGTAGCATTTTGCCATACAAAGAATTATCTAGAATGATCCCACGCAGTACAGATCGACTTACAGACAGGGCCGTAACTTTGGTCTAAAAACTGGGTGGTACCAATTTCTTACATACACGAAGCATGGTGGAGACTGCGATCTCTGGGAAGGTTCAATAATAAAATATTGATTGGCATTGTTTAAAAATTGCAGGTATGGTACCCCTCAGTCCAAAAAGTGGGGTATGGTACCCCCAGTACAAAAAGTGGGTGTAAGGGTACTCCTTGTACGGTCGTACCACCCACAAATTACGCCTATGTGTTTGATCATTTTAATTCTTGTTTGTTCTGTAAATAAATTTAAAAAGGAAGCTAAACTGTCTCATGAGTTGTCACTTGTTTCATGTGCAACATATCAAAGGAACTATCTTAACTAAATAACACATCTAAACTAAAGGACTATCTTAACTAAAGAACACATCTAAGCTAAAGAACATATCTAAACTAAAGAACACATCTTAACTAAAGACCTATCTTAACTAAAGAACTATCTAAACTAAAGAACTATCTTAACTACAGAACACATCTAAACTAAAGAACATATCTAAACTAGAGAACACATCTTAACTAAGGAACTATCTTAACTAAATGACATATCTAAAGTAAAGGACTATCTTAACCAAAGAACACTTCTAAACTAAAGAACTATCTTAACTACAGAACACATCTAAACTAAAGAACATATCTAAACTACAGAACACATCTTAACTAAAGACCTAAAGGACTATCTTAAGCAAAGAACACTTCTAAACTAAAGAACTATCTTAACTACAGAACACATCTAAACTAAAGAACATATCTAAACTACAGAACACAGCTTAACTAAAGACCTATCTTAACTAAAGAACTATCTAAACTAAAGAACATATCTAAGCCAAAGAGGACATCTTAGCTAAAGACCTATCTTAACTAAAGAACTATCTAAACTAAAGAACTATCTTAACGATAGAACACATTTAAACTAAAAAACATATCTAAACTAAAGAACACATCTTAACTAAAGACCTATCTTAACTGAAGAACTATCTAAACTAAAGAACTATATTAACTACAGAACACATCTAAGCTAAAGAACGTATCTAAACTAAAGAACACATCTTAACTAAAGACCTATCTTAACTAAAGAACTATCTAAACTAAAGAACATATCTAAGCTAGAGAACACATCTTAGGTAAAGACCTATCTTAACTAAGGAACTATCTAAACTAAAGAACTATCTTAACTACAGAACACATTTAAACTAAAGAACATATCTAAACTAAAGAACACATCTTAACTAAAGACCTATCTTAACTGAAGAACTATCTAAACTAAAGAACTATATTAACTACAGAACACATCTAAACTAAAGAACGTATCTAAACTAAAGAACACATCTTAACTAAAGACCTATCTTAACTAAAGAACAATCTAAACTAAAGAACATATCTAAACTAAAGGACTATCTTAATTAAAGCACACCTAAACTAAAGAACATATCTAAACTAAAGAACACATCTTAACTAAAGACCTATCTTAACTAAAGAACTATCTAAACTAAAGAACATATCTAAGCTAGAGAACACATCTTAGGTAAAGACCTATCCTAACTAAGGAACTATCTAAACTAAAGAACTATCTTAACTACAGAACACATTTAAACTAAAGAACATATCTAAACTAAAGAACACATCTTAACTAAAGACCTATCTTAACTAAAGAACAATCTAAACTAAAGAACATATCTAAACTAAAGGACTATCTTAATTAAAGCACACCTAAACTAAAGAACATATCTAAACTAAAGAACACATCTTAACTAAAGACCTATCTTAACTAAAGAACTATCTAAACTAAAGAACAATCTTAACTACAGAACACATCTAAACTAAAGAACATATCTAAACTAAAGAACACATCTTAACTAAAGACCCATCTTAACTAAGGAACTATCTTAACTAAATAACACATCTAAACTAAAAGACTATCTTAACTAAAGAATACATCTAAACTAAAGAACTATCTTAACTACAGAACTCATCTAAACTAAAGAATACATCTTAACTAAAGACCTATCTTAACTAAAGACCTATCTAAACTAAAGAATTATCTTAACTACAGAACACATCTAAACTAAAGAACATATCTAAACTAAGGAACACATCTTAACTAAAGACCTATCTTAACTAAAGAACTATCTAAACTAAAGAACACACCAAAACTAAATAAACATCTTAACTAAAGAACATAGCTTAACTTAAGAACGTAACTAAAGAAAACGCAGAAACTAAAGAACTATCATCAAAACTGAAGAATATCTTAACTAAAGAATGCAACTATAGAACATATCTTAAGAATACATCTTAACTAACGAACAATCTTAACTAAACAAAATATCTTAACCTAAGAACTATCTTATCTAAATAACACACCTAAAGTAAAGAACTAACTTAGCTAGAGAATATATTTTAACCTATCTTACCAAAAGAACACCTAAACTAAAGACCTATTTTTTACTAAAGAAGACATATTAACGAAAGAACTAATCTAAAGAACACATCTGAACTGCAGAACACATCTAAAGTAAAGAACATTAATAAACTAATGAATACATCTTAACTACAGAGCTATATTAACTAAAGAACACATCTCAACTAAAGATCTATCTTAATTAAAGAACACATCTAATATTAAAGAACTATTTTAACTAAACAACACATCTTAGCTAAAGAACATAAATGAAGAACATATTTTAACTAAAGAACATATCTTAACTAAAGAACTACCTTAACTAAACAACAAATCTTAACTAAAGACTATCTTAACTAACGAATAACACATCTAAACTAAAGAACCATCTTAACTAAAGAACATATCTTAACTACAAACATATCTTAACTAAAGAACACATCTTAACTAAAGAACACATCTTAACCTAAGAACTATCTTATCCAAAGAACAATCCTAAATTAAAGAACTAACTTAGCTAAAGGATATGTCTTAACGTAAGAACTATCTTAATTAAAGAGCACCCCTAAAGTAAAGACATATTTTAACTAAAGAAAACGTTAGCTAAAGAACCACCTTAACTAAAGAACATATCTTAACTAAAGAACTATATGAGTACAGAATACATCTTAACTAAAGAACTATCTTAACTAATGAACACAGTCCGGTAAAGTAATACTATAGAATTACAGTGCCTCTCCTCAGTGCATGCATGGTTCTGTTTCAGTGGTCTTGCTATAAACCCAGATAAGTCTGAGGCAATCATGTTTGGCTCACGCCAGCGACTGCGCTCTCCCTTCTCATTCTAGGGTTGACCTTCCTGGCACTGTTGTTCCAATATCAAAGACTGTCAAGACACTTGGGGTCACTTTGGACAGTAATCTCACATTCCAATCCCACCAACGGTAACACTCATGGCCAGGAGAGCATCTGAATATCTAACTGCACAGTCTGCACTTCACCTGGCGACTGACTAACGCGCCTCAGATTCGCATTTCTGTGTGACTTTGTGCGCGTAAAAAATGTTAGTAATAAATAAATAATAAATAATGAGTTTCCTGGATGGGGATCATTCTTCATTAAGCCAAATGCCCATTTCGTGTTCGATGTTCAAGCACCGAGATCACTAGGCACGATGACTTAATAGTTTTTCAGTTATGACGTATTATATATATATATATATATATATATATATATATATACATGTATATTATATGCAGTGACGTAGCCAGACTCAAACTGAAGATGAGGCAACTCCGGGAAACATCCAGGTGTAGTAGGGGTGCGGAGGTATAACCCACGGAAAATATTTGAAATCTAAAAAAGTAAGAGGAGGCAACTGCCTCGATATGTGGCTACGTCTATTACTCTATGTATCTTCTGGTTCTCTGCCTTCAGGCAGGTTCAAACGTCCGACGTCGCCATTTCTCTCTATTTTGAGCCTCTTCTTTAAGTCTTTTGTATCCTTCCTTCATCATCCAATCCAGCATAATCTGTCTTGGTCTTCCGCTTATCCTCCTCCCCTCTATTCTTCCCTCGATGACATTTCTTAGAAGAGAGTCCCCTCTCAGCATGTGCCCGATCCATTTCCTCTGCCTCCTTCTTAATGTGTGTATGAAGGACCTTTCTTCTCCAATACTTCCCAACACTTCTTCATATGTTTTATGTTCTGTCCAGCTGATCTTCTCCATTCTTCTCCAAATCCACATCTCCAACGCCTCCAGTTTTTTTATGTACTCTTTCCTCATGGTCCAAGTCTCTGATCCGTACAACACCACTCTCCACACCAGTGTCTTTACCATTCTTTTCTTCAGAGTCCTGTTCATTTTTCCTCTCAATAGCTCTTTCCTTTTTGTGAATGCCTCTTTACCCAGTGCTATTCTTCTTCTAATTTCTTTATGGCATTTGGCATCTGTCGTAATCATGCTTCCCAGGTAGCAGAATTCTTTTATTTGCTCTATTTCCTCTTCACCAATTTTTATTCTGACTACAATTTCGTTTCATTTACTCATTTTCATTACCTTCGTCTTTTTTATGTTGATTTTCACACCGTATTCAATTGATGTTGTGTTTAGTCGGTCAACCATTACCTATAGGCCTCTGACTTCCCGCCATCATCGCCTGGTCATGTGCGAATCTGAGAGCCTTTATCAGTCTGCCACCAACCTTGATCCCCTCCTCCACGTCTATGTATATGTGTGAAGAATATTTTATGAAAACTTCGCATATATGGGTCTGTTGACCATAGGTATAAATTTATGTTAGGCAGCTGGATTAGGCCTAAATGTCTTCTCGCTTACCCTCCTATGGGCAGTGGTTTCTAGTGTTTAATGATTTCTTACGGCTACCAGGGTCGTAACGTCTACCTAACCTTACCTTCACTAATAGACTAAGTCAATAGATTGTAAGTAAACTGATTTAATATGAATCATCCAACCTATAGCACCTGAATATTATCTGTCTGACGAGTCTGTCAAATAAAAGTGAGCACTTGACTCCATTCTATAACGAATGGCTATAGGCCTACTATATGTTCACAGCATAACTCAAACGTTTCATGGCTGCATACTATTATGTTCATAACTCAGACGAATCTAACGGATCTACAATTTTCTCTTCCAAAGACCCGTTATTTAGGCCCTATCCCACTTATATAGGCCTATACTTCTGAAACCATAAACAGTTTTGCTTAGTAGAACGAAAATGATTTGGCGTAGGCCTATTCGGGTGTTTGGCGCGCAAGAACTGTACAAACCAAGTTTAATAGTAGGCCTAATTAAAAGAAGAACATTCGCAACTGTATACGACTGTCTTAAATGAATATAGGCCTACTACGGTACTACCAATACCATATACCAAAATAGTTTGCACAAATGGCAACTTGATCGTTATATTGTAGAAAAAAACCACAATACTTTGCAAAAAAGAATATAGCTAGGCCTACATATTTGGCCGCGTCTTCCACGATTCTACTGTATTCTAATTGGGGAGAGGGGTAGAGAAATTGTAATTAACACTCGTGGCCAGGAGAGCATTAGATCGCCGTTCGATACCCGTAACCCCCTCTAGCGCGGGCGCCTCGCACGGCTGACAAAACATTGTGTTTAATTAAGATCTCAATTAATTGTACTGTCATGTTTCAATGTAATCCTGCTGCATACTTGTCAGTTTTAATTAATAAAAAAAGATTATTATTATTATCATCATCATCATCATCATCATCATCATCATCATCATCATCATCATCATCATCATCATCATCATCATCATCATCATCATCATCATCATCATCATCATCATCATCATCATCAACGGTGACCATGAACAGCGCGCCATCGTGCGAGCGTCGTGTGAGAATACTGCTATAGCCTGTTGATGAGTCTCGTCATATTCGAAATCATCTGTTCACTTGTTATTTCCGTCAGTTTCTTAAACTAAATTAAGACTACAAAGGGCATGACCACTTACTTTCCGTCGCAAATAGTCATCGTCCAGTGGAACACGAACACGTCGAACAGACCCAGATCGATCGCGACCTTCACCCGACTCGAGTCTTCAAGCGGCCCACACCATTGCCTTCTAGGCAAAGCTACAGCCTAACGTTACCATAGCAAAGGATATTACGTCATTTATTATTTTATCAGTACTGTACCTTTTGCTAAACAAGATGACGTCATCAATCATCCAATCGCGGAGCAGATGCTGATCACGTGCATCTTGGTCCAATCAACACAATTACTAAGCATCAACATTTGTGTCCGCGTGTGTTTCCGTCTGTCTGTCTGTCCGTCTGTCTGTCTGTCTGTCCGTCCTACCGTCCGTCCGTCCGTCCGTCCGTCCGTCCGTCCGTCCGTCTGTCTGTCTGTCCATCCGTCCGTCCGTCCGTCCGTCCGTCCGTCCGTCCGTCCGTCCGTCCGTCCGTCCGTCTGTCTGTCTGTCTGTCTGTCTGTCTGTCTGTCTGTCTGTCTGTCTGTCTGTCTGTCTGTCTGTCTGTCTGTCTGTCTGTCTGTCACTAGAACGTCCAAACATCATCATTGCAATGGCTCCTTGTTCAGCAAAGAAAAACTTTGAATTCTGGCCAGCCACAATACTTCAAATCAGTTCTTACTCCCCAGTCTTTATCATTATTCAACAAAATCATCTGATTATCTTTTTTGTCTGGTCATACCTAACTCCAGAACTATTCTTCGTGAACGAGCTTTATCGGTTGATGGACCTAGTTTTTGGAACTCTCTCCCTGTGTCTGTGCGCTCTGCTCAGTTGCTTGGGTCATTTCGTTCTCAATTAAAACTTACCTCTTTCAAATTGTTTATCCACCATAGGCTGCCTCTCTGTCTTACGAACTGATCTTCTGGATATTGACCCGATTACAGTTTGGTTTTGGTGTGCCATCGATTGATGCCTTGTGCACTGAACACCGGCGTAATAGAAGTTGCTAATTAGGCCTACAATTACAATTACAATATTATCCCATCCTCAAATCATTGCATTGGTTAAAACTTCCAGACCAAATCCACTTCAAAGTAGGGCTAAACCGAACCACATTATAAATAATTACTTATACCACGATGTAAGAAATACATATAGGCCTATCTCTTACACCATGCTTATACTGTGACCGAACATTCACTTCGTATTCCCTTCGGGGCAATTCGGGCAAATGCAGTATAATCAGTGTTTTAGTTGTCGGGGGGTTGGGGGTTCAACCCCCCTAGTTCTCTTTCTAACCCCCTCAGCTAAGTAACTGAAAATACGTTGGGGGGGGGGTTACTTTACTACAAAAAACTGGTGTTTGGTCTATGACTCTATGTGACTATGTGATTTGGTAATCTGCAAATTTTTGACCCCCCCCCCCCAGTTCTTTTTGGACAACTAAAACACTGCAGTATAATGTATACAAATGGATCCGTCGACTAAGAGCTTGAAGATCGTAATCAATGCGGCGACGACGGTTAACAGTAGACTGTTACTTCCGTAATGAATTTTCACAATGCAATTAAAATATGGTAACTATACCGTGGTGGGTTTTATTACTAAACAGACTGCCATGCAGTCTGCGACATTGAGCGTCTTTTCGTTTTCATGCCTTCATTTCGCCAGCGGTTGAAGACAGTGTACTCGATCGCATGCAGTTTTGTATTGCCAGGTCAATGTCTCACACAGGTATTCACCACAATTAGTAGAAATTACAGAAAAATTAAGAATGTCTAGTTACGATTACAATTACGTCATCGCAGACGAAGCCGTTGTTAAACGGCGTACGTGTATATATTTGGTCGATGTCACGATATGGCGTCTTTTTTTAAACTGTGGTTAATGTCAAAGTCTTTAAGATTTTGAAATCTTTGGTTCTTGCTATTTGGTTGAAATTACATCTATTTCGGAAAATGTCCGATCAGGGCGACTCGGTAGTAGACGATGAGGGTGGAGTTGACGAGACGATTGCATCGGAAGATGACGTGGTATCTGGTGGTAGTAGTCAGACGAAGAAACGGCAGGAAAATGAGGATTTAGAGGGAAATGATGATGGACGTGAACAAAACGAGGAAGAGGAGCAGGATGAAGAAGAGGAGGAGGAGGAAGAAGAAGAGGTATGAACCTGACACTGGCTACAGTAATCAAACGGCGTTTTTAAGTGAAGGTGATAAAGTTGAAATTATCGCGTTAAAGGCCCATAATTTATTGTTGACTGAATTAGCTGTTAATCCAGTCAACAATAACTGTCCAGTGACGTCTGAAATGGCAGTATTTTGTGAAAAGTATCACATTTTGAATGGCAATTTCTGCTGTGAGATTGTGCTTTTGTTTTTACTTCTGAACTCATTGATTTTAAAGTACATCTTAATCTTTAATTTGAGATGCTGAAACGATATAGGTTAATCAGGTCAATAATTTGAGATGCTGTAAAGCAATTTATGGCAGATCGCTGCCTTCCACAAATGAACATCCGACAAAGGGTCAAGGATTGGCTGGTCAGCACAGCCTCTCAAACTGTTGCTAGCGTTGCCAGGATTCCTCTTTGTGATATGAAGTTTGCAATTGTTCGTGCACTGCATAAGGAAGAGGTTAATACTTGTTGAATTCTTATGGTATAGTCAGGGCTTCTCTCCTAAACAAAAAATAACTGGAACGCCAGCGTCAGACGCCATGTTAATTTAGAAATGTTCCTGTGAATCCTGTTTAAAAAATACTGGTGGTCAAAAAAAGAACCGGAACGCCATTCCGGTGCGTTCCGGTCCCAACCGATCCCTGGGTATAGTGCTTGGTTATTTTGACCCATCTAGTTACAGCACGCCTTGAAGAACTAGTTACAGTGGTCTTGAAGAACTGCCAACACGTGTTGTGTACTTGTCAGATGCAAATAAAGGCTACTTGCTTACTTACAACAGTGACAGCCAACTTTTGGCTCAGTGAATGGGGTTGTTTGGGAAATCCTTATAATAAATATGTGATTACTGCAAAACTTCTTTTAAGTGACAGATCCTAATTAAACGCTGGTTCCAGTAGCCACTGGAGGGTAAAAATGACTTGTGCAAAAACTCCAGACTCATAAATGCTGGTTTTCAAGACTTGTGCTGTCGAGGGGTAAATGCATGAGACATGTACAAGTAACCATTTTTAAGAAGTTTTACAGTTCGTGTCTCAATCCATGTGAACATTGACATCCAAGAACTGGTTGAAATTCAAAATACTTTACAGCTACCTTAACAGGTAATGTACAAATTAAATTCCAACCAGTAGGAAATAATTTTTCAAACATATAACAGTTTGAAATATTTAACTGAATGAAAAGAAAATATTGTAGCCAATGATAATAGCACTATTTCTAACTGCAACTAGTCATTCATCGAATACCATGTTCTTGCTTCATGTCTGAAATATTATGACAATTTAAATTCCACTTGTCTTATTGTTGTTTTTGTGTGAATAAATTTCACAGAAGCCTCCAGATGTGCCTCTGACTGCAGAAATGATAGTGGATTGCCTTTCGCTGCTCTGCAAAACCGGTGATGGAATGGCACATGCATATGTTAAACTGGATGCCGCTGGAAGGTTCTGTTATTGCCATGTTATTAGATTAGAAACCATATTTTGAAAGTAGAAAGATATAGGTAACAACCGTAACATGCTTATTTACAAGCCTTCATAGAAAATCATCAGAAGCATAATCTGAGAGATTTGGTTAAATGCAACACTCGGTGACAGAACATCCTTTATAGCACTCCCAACTTTAACTGGTACTCGTGTACCAACCACTAAAGGATGAGGAGCTGAGTGGTGATAGATTGCCTAACATTCCTCATACAGTCACCCATCCAAGCACTAACCTAAGTAGTAACCTATCCAGTGTTGCTTAGCTCCAACAACACTTAGCAGCAACCCACAAAGCACTGCATTCTCCAATCTTAGTAACTCCCACATACCATCAACATGGCTGTGAGTCTGACTTAATTCTGGAATTTGACCAGAAGCTGTAACTGACCTGTCCTGTCTCTTTAATTTAGTCTTGACTGTCCATGTTAAAATAAGTTGTTTCCTACATCTCAGAATTTGTGAGTGTTTACAAAGTTTGGCGTTATGATTATGTGTATGGTTTTGATCTTACTGCTTGATTGATGTGACACTGGCAATCAAAATTTCTAACCATGCAATTCCTAACGAATGGTGCTGCAGTTGCTAGATTGTATTGTAGCAGAAAGATCCTACAACTTATCAGATCACACATATGTACATTTGAGAAATTTGACGATGGAGGTGCAGCGTGAATGTTTGAATATTACATAGTTGTCAAACTGTAAACTTGTTTTGAAGCAAACTGCTACTGAAGTTGTTTTCTGCTGTCAATTTTGGTTTCATGTATTATTGTCTGGTTATAAACAACAGCAGGTAATGCTAAGTAACTGTGTCATGGACTTGCTCAAAGTGACTATCATGGGGAAGCTACGAAGAACCTGCACAGTTTATGTTTTTGCAACTATAGTTGTAATATTTATAATTATCAGTTTGTTAATAGAATGCAATTTTTTCTAGAGCACTAACAGACATAAATCTTCTGAGTTCGTACATACATGTTCGCTATGTTGACATTTCGAAAAACCACATTCGTGATCTGACTCCTTTGAATTGCATGACGCAAATGCTGACTCTGAATGCTGAGTTCAACCTATTGCCAATCGTCAGCCTCCAAGAGTTGCCTTATCTCCAAAGGGCTACTCTTACTAACAACCAAATCCAGAGCTTAACTGGAATGAGCCATCCTCTTCTGGAATATCTTAATCTGAACTGTAAGTTCTTTCATGAAACTTAGTGTTTACAGCCTGTTAAAA
This sequence comes from Allolobophora icterica, assembly GCA_963556255.1. NCBI lineage: Eukaryota > Metazoa > Annelida > Clitellata > Crassiclitellata > Lumbricidae > Allolobophora > Allolobophora icterica. The sequence goes on along the minus strand of OY744608.1, from coordinate 39,988,553 downwards.
TCCAGACTTTAATAAGCAATGAATGATAATGACTTATATGCAGTGGTTAAAGTGGTTTCGGTGAGCAGTGGGAACTCTAAAGAAGAGTTTCATTGGAACGCATGCATCAGCAGTGGGAACGCAAGCCAATAATTTTGAGAGCAGAGGGAACGCCGTTCTCACCGTTCCCACTCCACTTTAAACCCTGCTTATATGTCGCATATCTTCGTCAACCTTGTGCTTTATTCTTTTTTACCATTTTGTATGTAGTTTTGAGGTAACATTTTGGCAGGGAATTGCCTGGCACGAAAAAGTTGACTTGCTGAAATCATTTTAGGCATTTGACAGATATTTCAGCTTAAGTACAACCACAACAGCAATCACACAACTGGAATGATAAATACACAGCTGACACAAAGTATTACAAAAACAGATCAATATCAAATCTATAGGTGATCCATTCATACAAATTTACTTTGTTCACGCTGAACATTATGCTTTTTGTGTACACCCACTTTCACTAATGTTGTCAAAAGGATAACAGTTTGTGCAGGAAATCTATACTGCAACTAAAACTCCAGCATTAAATGTAACTTGCAATATTTAACACTTTAACGATGAGCATGCACTAAAATGTATTGAAAACTAATCCCTCTCATCATTAAAGGGTTAAATTCGTAGAGTCACCATGTTAAAATTAACTTTCAATATTAAAATATTATGCACATTTGAGAATTAGAGCTTTAACGCCACAAATAGCTCAAAACATTTTCAGCTCATCTTAAGATGCACCATTTTAGATGTGTTAGATAGCTGTGTTACAACACGCTATATGAGTGTTAAGATACATACATATATATAACATACATATATATATATATGCATATATAAAGGTAGTAGCTACTCAGCTTACTGTCCACCTTGATAAGAATGACCTTTTACCAACTTACCAGTCGGGCTTTCGGAAAGGTCACTCTACTGAGACCTTGTTGGTACGCCTCCTCTCGGACATTTATGGGGCCATTGATAAGTCACAGGTTACTCTATTGGCACTGTTCGATGTAAGCGCTGCATTCGATACAGTTGATCATACTATTCTTTTGACACGCCTCTCTACCTCCTATGGTCTCTCTGGAAATTTTCTTGACTGGCTTACCTCATACCTTCAGGACCGCTCTTGCATTGTGGCTTGTGGGTCTGCTAGGTCACCCTGGGTTCCTGCTCCATTTGGCCTGCCCCAGGGCTCTGTTTTGGGTTCCCTATTGTACATACTCTATACTGCTGACCTTGGTCCCCTCTTGGCGGCCAGTGCAGTCTTAAGTCAGTCCTACGCGGATGACCTCCAAGCGTATGTCCACTGCTCACCATTGGCTGCTGCTGCTGCAGTTCGAGAGATCGCCCGAGTCGTGGGGAATTTGGAGGCCTGTATGTCCTCAAACCGTCTACGGTTAAACCCGGCAAAGACCCAATATATCTGGTTTGGTATGCGCCAACAGCTTGCAAAAATTAACCTTGAGGGTCTGGCACTTGAATTTCCCTGGGTTTCCTTTGCCTCCTCAGTACGAGATCTTGGTGTAATTCTGGATCAAGAGCTCACATTCATGCGACATATTAATTTGCTTTGTCGGGACTCTTATTATCAACTTCGTCAGTTAAGGGTAGTCTCCCGCACTCTGACGCAGGCAGCTGCTTCTACCCTTGTCCATGCGTTTGTGGTTTCCCGTCTGGACTACTGTAGCGCCCTTTACGCTGGCCTCCCAGCTGCCCGCCTTGGGTGTTTGGACCGGGTTTTGCGTGCAGCCGCACGTCTTATTGGTCGCATCCCCAGATTTGGCCAGGTTTCTTTTTATATGCGGGATGTTCTGCACTGGCTCCCTTTCCCGCTGCGGATCGCCTATAGGGTCTCTGCACTGGTTAGGCGTTGTCTAGAGGGACTTGCTCCCCCATACCTGCGGGAGTTGTGTCGTTCTACCTCGGGGGTCTTGCGGAGATCTGCTCTTCGCTCGGCTGACCAGGCCGAGCTATTGGTCCCCCGCACGCGGACAGCCATTATGCAGCGACGTTCTTTTTCGGTCGCTGGACCTGCAACCTGGAATGGCCTTCCTGTTGCACTTCGCTTGGTCCCTATGACTCACTCTACCTTGTTTCTTGCAAACTTAAAAACTACTCTCTTTAGCCGTGGTTGGACTAGGAGCGCTCCTGAGTAGATAACCTTGAAGGGGCGCTATATAAAAGCTCAGTAATAATAATAATAATATTGACTGCATTTTGCAACTGTCATACTACTATACTGCTGGAAGCAGATTTGACATATTCATTGATGAATAGTCTTTGGAATAGTATGCTTCTCATTTACTTGGGACTTTTCTAAATTTCTCTTTGTTTTTAAAAGAACTTTGAAAGTCTGCCTTTACTATATTTTTCCTCTATATTTTAAGGTGATATTTTGTATGTTTTCTGCTTAAAATCGTTTAGATGAATTTGATTAATTGTAACAGGGTACAGTTTTATTTCACAGTTAATAAGGTTCCATCGTTCGTGGGGTTGGATTGTGAGAAACTAAGCCATCTTCAGACGCTGGAGCTAAGAGGAAATGGACTGAAATCGCTGGCTGGAATTAATTTGCCTAATCTGAAGAATCTGTATTTGGTTTGTGAAAGATTTGTTCTGATAGATGAAGTCTTTGAACTTATGTCCTTCAGCTTGAAGGACCTTGAGGAAAAATTTAGGCGTTGGGTTTCATGTGTTTGGCTTATGTATACGTATTCTTTGTTTACTATGTAGGCCTACACCTCTACTTGTGTGACCTCAGTTGAGAAAGGGATAGTCACTTACTTGATCAGCCAGAAAGTTGCCTTATACCTAAGACCATGAATATGGATTTTTGGCTTCTAATTAATGCATCCTAATTAATGCATCTGTATGTCTAGCTGGCTGTGCCAAAGACTGTGTTGTGTTGATGCCATATTAACACTTTAATGACAAGAGTGGACTAAATGCGACTGAGAAACCAATGCAGCTCATTATTAAAGTGTTATGGCCAAATTCGAAAGTCCAGAAATTTTATCCTGACTTCCTCCACGTATGCGCATATGGAAAATGTTGATAAGTCCATTCCCAATAAGTGGTCTCTTCTCTCTGCTGAGATCACAATTATTACTGAATTATTGTAGCTTTGTTCTTTCATTACTCAAGTATTTATATTGCATTAGTTAATAAATTTGCTTTAACTCATTATCTAGAAACATACGTATGTCCTCAGTTGTTTGTAAAATGTAATGAAAGAAAGTTATAATTTCTGTACAGTAAAGTCTATTACAGTATAGTCTGAATATACAAAATAGGAAAAAGACAAATATGAATATGAAAACAAGATATAAATATATGACCGTATAAATAAAGACATAACAGGACTTGGATTAACATTGAGAGGAACACTGGACTTGACAAATGACAGAGGACAATGGAAATCATTTGTTCATACCCATCGCCACCAAATGGCTGGTGTTAGGAACTGATGATGATGATGAGAGTCTCTTTGTAATTCTAGTATATAATAGGTACAATGTACATGCATGGTAACATTTTACATTCTTTGCATCAGCATGTATAAAAGCCACGTAGCACTCACTACCTTCTAGGCATGAACATGTATCCATGTTTTACATGCTCGAGCTTATTCTAAGTTTATCCAGCTGTTTATATATATTTAATATTACAGATGATGCTTCTTTTCATGGATCTGGCAATAGACTAAAAAGCATTACACAATACACAGTGACCCTCTGGCCTCGGATTAATATTTTCTGATTGGCTAATATCCACGTGCTTTCATCTGTAATTCATGTTAGCTTAATGATTCATTAAATTTGCTCCACCTAGTGCAGTTCTTTATTACAAAGAATCATTTAATTCACATTTGGTGAGAAAGCCTTGTTTTCATAGTTGCTGTTGGAATAACTTTCAATATAACTGTTTTAGGCAGCAAACAACATTACTTCACTCGAAGGTATAGATCAGCTGGAGAATCTGCAGTTGCTCCATTTGCGAGCAAATGAATTGGTAAAGCTGAATGGCTTCTCAGCAAACAATGAACGACTGCAATATGTCAACTTAAGGCAAGAGTTTTACTTGTACATTTAACAAATTTTTCTGTGTCATGCATTTCTTGAAGACGTTAAAATGTTTCTTTATGTACATCATGTGATTCTATGTTGGTTTCTGTGTTATGAAATCAACTTCAGTGGCTGGAAGTCAGCAAGCATCTCAAATTCAAACTGCCTTGTATATTAGTGCCTGCTTGACGATGCACCACATTACCTCGCAGACTGCATACTATCTGATGACCCTCAATGAACGTGTCTGCGAGAATCAGTCATGCACCAGGTCACTTTACAGACTGCACACTATCTGATAACCCTCAATGACTTTGTCAGCCCTAGAAATAAAATGGATGATTGGCCTTTCAGGTCACTGGCTTCCATGTGTTAAAAGACCTTCCAGCATGTAGTTAGTGAACTGACTCTGAGAACTGACCTGACTGCGGCTTGATTTTGGCTCACTATCGGGTGATGCCATGTGCTTTAGACACTGGCACAACTTGAGTTACTAATTAATTAGTAGTTAATAATTTTCATAAACACAGTAATGTTCATGTTTAAAAAACAGTTGAAACACTATCAGATTCTGTTATGTAACTCTTGCACTTTAGCATTTGCACTGACAGTTAAAATTGTAAAGCCCCAGAGGAGCTTGCTAATGATGATGAGCTATATAAACTGTCATCATTACAGTACATTGTAATTAAAAGAGGTCTCTGGTTCCTTGTGAAGATGCTGTGTACATAGATGCATAACCTATTTAAACAACTGTTGCTGAAGATCTGATCATTTTTGGATCAAAGGAAGATTGAAGCATGAATAGAAATAGACAAGGAGACAATAGCAGTGACATTCCCAGGGTGGGAACCACAACATGTCATCTGAGACCTGGTCTGTTGGTCTACAGAGTTTATCTATAGCAGACCATACTAACTTGTTCTGTAGGTCCTGCTTTACATAAAGCACTAATTCAGGACTGTATATTAAGTTTTTTCTGATGCCGTCATCCATAATTCTTTCATTTTAACACACAGGTCTGGACTCTTGCGGTTCTGTCCTGTCAGGCCTGTATAGATTTCAGATATACCAGGCATATGTATTTTATCATAGCATCTTGTAAGGAACTCTGAGAAGCATTGCACAGTTCATATATATGTGTGCATGCGCTTACGCCTACATATATACAGGGTGCGGCAAAATAAAGTAATCCCCTGCAGTGTTTGGTTGATATCTCAAGAACGAAGTTGGATTTTTATAAGAAAATTTACACGGCCATTGGTCATTCATATCTACGTACAATTGCCAAATTACATTATATTATCACAACAATTGACTAAGTTATGCTATTTGAACAGAGACAAGCCCACGCTTTATAACGTGCAAATTTTACGGTTACGTTATTGGTTGTACTGTAGCATTTATTATGAAAACAAAAAACAGGGCACCAGCTTAAAAGCAACGTCATCACAGTGACGTAAATTCATCTGGCAGAGGAACTTGTAAATAAAGAACTCATATTTAGCTGGAAAGGTATCACAAACTCCAGCCGAAGCCAAAGACAATCGCCGAGTTGAAAGCCGCTTTGCAGTCAATATGGGACGATATGCCACAGGCGCCGATCAACAAGGCCATCAAGAACTTTACCAAACGGCTGAAGGCATGCGTGCAGGCCAATGGTGGACACTTTGAACACTTAATGTAAAATTGAAAGTGCAATTCGTAAAGCTTTGTTGTAAAAATATTTCAAGTTGTACCATTTATTTTTCTTGTTTATTTACAAAGTAACTATTTTTAACCATGTAAAATCGTGGGGGGTGTCGTGTTTGAAATAACATAACTTTGTCATATTTCAAGATTGTTAAATAACATTTGGAAGTTATATGTAGATGTGAACAGACAATATCATTACCAAGTTTTATATAAAAATTCTAAGCGGTTGCTACAGAATTTGCAACACACTGCAGGGGATTACTTTATTTTGCCGCACCCTGTACATACATTTATACATGCATTCATGAACCGATTAGCATGTTGACTGAAGGCAACTGCTGTAATAGCACCACTGAGAGAATCATGAAAGGCGCTATATAAATAATGGAAAGATGCATAGATACACACACTATACGAGTATACGTGTACATACATAATTATATATGTACACGTACATACATACACATATGTTGGCAGGTTGCAATTTATTGTCAAAAACACCAATTTACCTCAGATTCAGCTTGAAAGTCGATTGTGCAGTTTGTGCAGTTTTTAATGTTTACTTGATGTACTTATATAGCTTTGATTTCTCTGTTACTTTTTTCTGCTTACCTCATTGTGTACATTTGTCCTTATTTGTAGAGGAAACAACATAGCAAAACTCAGTGAAGTCAGAAAAATGCAATGCTTACCTGCATTACAAGTCTTAGTGCTTATGGGTAAGTAAGTGGACTGAAGATAACAGCTGTAACAATACAATGGTCTTTGATGAACTGCATAAATAGTTTCATTTAACATTGATTTGCTCATTGTGTAGGTAACATGTTGGTAGCCTGTGATAACAATAAACATTAGTAAAATCTGGCCATCGTTTTGATTTGGTTCAGGGTTCAGCCTAAAAGTAATTTGGAGCCAATAAACAAACGAAATTGGTGATACTAACCACTTTGGAGTGTAATACACGACACCAAAGGAGATGCCAACTTCAGTTGTGGTATTCCACTCACAGCACCATTTTTATATGCAGTGTAGTGTACATAATGAGGTTCATGTGTTGGTGGAAAATGATAACTGGATATGCAAAATAAATTTTTGAATTATTCCGTACTTGTGAACATTATAAGGTAATAACTATTAAGGAGCGTGTAATTCAAAACGCCACAGAGGTCCATTGCTATTTCTGTTATTTGTACCTTTGTGTATTAGACAAGATAGAGCAGTGAAAGAGAATGTCAAAGAAATTTATTACTTTAAGTAACCATGTGTGCAGGTTGATCAATTGATTAATTTTATCTTTAGACAATCCTATCATGGAACTGGAGTCTTATCGAATGGATGTGCTAGTGGCTCTCCAAACCCTGACAAGGCTGGATAAAGACATATTCGCTGATGAGGAAAAGGAAGATGCTTCTGTGATGCGTAAAGAAAATAAAGATGATGATGTTAGTTTCTGGTTTGATGTCAGCATTCGTAATTGTACTTTTCCAGGCATTTACTGTAAATTTGTCTCCCATTTTATTTTTTCCTCACATATAGAAATTTAACCTAAACCTATGAATTTTATTTTTTTATATTTTTATTTTAAGTTTCATGTATAATGATACAGTGTTGTAGTTGGATAAAGTTAAATTTTGTTGGCCTTAAGTGATGAGTGTACTAACAGCGTGTGGGAAACCAAAGCAGCTTGTCGTTAAATGTGTTAAAGAAGTCATGGCATTCCAGTATAGTTGGAATAGGTTTAGTATAGCCATGCGTTTTCACTGAAGTGAAACTCTTTGCAACGCTAAGTTGATAAAAAAAAGCATTGATATAATCTGAACTAAGGAGACTGATCCAAGACTACATTTTGTGTTTGTCCCTAATAGGCACCGAGTATACTTGTAGCAGCTTGGAACACAGCAAGTGTATTTAAGTCGATTGGAGTATATATGTGGAGTACACACAAAAAACAGTTGAAACACTATCAGATTCTGTTATGTAACTCTTGCACTTTAGCATTTGCACTGACAGTTAAAATTGTGAAGTCCCAGAGGAGTAGCTTGCTAATGATGATGAGCTATATAAACTGTCATCATTACAGTACATTGTAATTAAAAGATGTCTCTCTGGATCCTTGTGAAGATGCTGTGTACATAGATAACCTATTTAAACAACTGTTGCTGAAGATCTTATCAGTTTTTTAATCAAAGGAAGATTGAAGCATAAAGTAGACATAAAGTGCACCTGACATCTAACCAACTGACTTCTGAAAGACCAAGAGGATGAGGAGGAGGAGTGTCGCGGTCGACTCCTTCGATCGCAACGACGAACCAACGAAGGAACTATTAAAAGATCTTTATTTAAAAATAAAGTCGATTAAGTGTAGAGTAAGTCAACTCGTCTATCAAATATCACAATCGTAGACAGCACACAGGTTGGCTGGTCTCGATTGAACGTCATACGATCAATGTTTCAACGTTTACAAATCTTCGTCAAAAGGCCCTTAATGTACAGCAGGTCTATCTTATATAGAGTTCTCCCGGATTCCAGAACGTTCTGTGACGTCACTGTACTTTTCCCTGGAAAGTCCTACTGAACACGTATATCCTTGTTGCATGCACCGAATTAATGTTGACAGCTTGCTGCAGAATTTTCCGTGCGTTGTAAACAAGCTTGTTGACGCGTCGGTTTTCTTCCCTTGATGCATGCACCCGCGTAGACCACGACATTCCCTCCGCCCTCAGATGATGACACGTCTTCAGCACCATCCCGAACGGGTCATCACGATCAAGCCGGGCCTCCAGACTCCATCTCGACACAGCATATACAAACAAAACAAAACACACCAGTTAGTCAATTTATTTATACAATTTGCGGGCTCGATCCTTGTGTGTCGGGCCATTCCCCCCTTCACCATCCGAGTCACAACCGAGAGAGGAAATCAGCCACCGTGTTCTGACGTCCAGGACGATATCGAAAGTCCACGTTAAACTCTTGCAATGCTAACGCCCAACGAGTCAGTTTCGCACTCTTAGGGCTTGCATCTGTGAGATAAGACAAAGGATTATGATCTGAATAAATGATTATCTTTGATAAGAATATCCATGACTTGAATCGTTTAAGTGCCCAAATTACTGCGAAAGCCTCTCTCTCAATTGTAGACCAATGCATCTGTGTATCTGTAAGTTTAAGACTAGCAAAAGCAATTGGTTTTTCTTGACCTTCTTCGGTCCACTGAAACAAGCAACACCCGACCGCGGTGGCACTTGCGTCAACACTTAAACCAAATTCCTTAGTGAAATCAATGGTATGCAACTGTGTAGCTTTACTGAGATCATCCTTTAACTTATCTAGTGCTTCTTGATGCTTTTGCTCCCAAGGCACCTTCGTAGGTATGTTATCTCGTGTCAAATCAGTTATTATCCGTGCTTTTTCAGCTAAAGCAGGTATAAAACTTCGAAAGTAACTGAAAAAACCCATAACCTTTCTAACTTCTTTCTTTGTTGTTGGAGGATGGATATCATTGATCGTAGCGATCTTACCTGGATCAGGTTCAATACAACCTGACCCTACTATATGGCCAACAAACTTTATTTTGTTTTGTGCAAAATTACATTTTCTTAAATTCAAAGTGAGTCCTGCTTCCTCAATAGTTTGCAAGAATTTCTCTAGATGTTCTAAATGGTCATTCCAATTCATTGAAACCACTGCCATATCATCGACGAATGGTTCGGTAAAACTTCGCACTGGATGTAAAACTTGGGTCATAGCACGAATAAAGGTATTGCTAGCGGACTTGAGTCCAAACGGCATCCTTGTGAACTCAAAAAGTCCTGCATCACATACGAATGCCGTAAGCCATCGATGTTCTTTCCGAACTGGAATTTGCCAATACCCCGATTTCGCGTCGAAAACACTAATAAACTTTGCCCGTCCCACCTTTTGTAAGATGTCAGCAATGTCTGGGGTCGGGTAACAATCACCTAGAGAATATTTGTTAACATGGCGATAATCAATTGCCAATCGAACGCCATTTTGACCTTTGGGTCCCTTTAAAACGCAAACTACCGGACTGGCCATTTCACTTTTCGATGGTCGAATGATGTCTAATGCCAACATTTCTTCTATCTGGCGTTGTACTTCAGGTTTAAGTAGCTCAGGTACTTTATATGCCCTTAAACGCTTAGGAGTGAAATCATGAGTTATCTTAATCTCATGTTCTAATACTGGACAATACCCAGGTTTATCCACAAATACTGCCGAGTGCCGATCCAAAACTTCAAAAAGTTGCTTCTGTTCCTCTTGCGAAAGATGCGCTATAATCAGAGGATCAATTCGCTTACTCGGGCTTATTTGTTCACGTTCTTCCTGATCTACAACCTCTACTATACCAAATTCTTCATCTTGATCAACAATTACTGAACAGCTATTGATCATCGCTTGTTCGAGTCGTTCATGGTATCGCTTGATCTTATTTGCGTGTAAATGTCTTTGTTTTCCCTCTATTTCTACTATATAAGAATATGGGGATTTAACCTTGATTACGGTAGCAGGTCCTTGCCATCGACTATAAAATTTAGAACTACCAAAATCTGGTGCTAATACTGCTACTTTATCTCCAACTTCGTATTTTCTGTCAGTACTACGCAAGTTATAATAATCTGCATACCGCTTTGTTTCTATATCACTATAGTAATCTGCATAAACTTTCGCGAATTCGAGGTTTTCCTTCAGTGATTGGAGATACTCTTCGGGTGATTTACCTAAGTTAAGAGGTACTTTTCGTTCGCCAGCCCACGATTCCTTCAACACACTAAGTGGACCCCGAGGAAGAGTTCCATAAACCATAGTGAATGGCGAAATATGAGTCGTGCCTGAAGGTTTTTCTCTAAGGCTCCACAGAACAAACGGTAACAATTGGTGCCATCCACGAGGATCAGATTGAGCAAGCTTAAAGATCATGGTTTTCAAGCTTTGGTTGCATCTTTCAACCAATCCAGCTGCCTCAGGATGTCCAGGGGTATTAAATCTGGGACTACAACCCATTCGCCGCAAGAATTCTTTCGTCAAACGACTGGTAAAGTTGGTACCACAATCAGAACTGATGATCCTTGGAATAGAAAAAGTTGTAAAAACTTGCAACAGAGCTTCACAAACTCCCTTTGCATTCAGCGATCTAAGAGGATACGCCATCGGCCAACGAGAAAATTTATCCACCAGAACCAGAGCATAATTGTACTGGGGTTTCGATTTGTTGGATTCTCCAGTCACTACCATAGGGCCAATACAATCCATATTTAGATGGTTAAAACAGAGTTCATCCGCCCTCGGAATAGGAGTGATCGGGACTCGATCTGCCACTTTAACTGGAGTTCTTAGTTGACAAATTTGACAAGACGCACAATATTCGCGAATCCTCTCATCCATTCTTGGAAACCAAAAGTTTAATTTGATCCTGGCTCTCGTTGCCTTAAAAGCCATGTGCCCAGCACATGGGGCATCGTGTGCTACTCGCAAGACAACCTCGATTCTATCTTCCGGTAAACATAATTGATTAACCTTATGTCCCATAATTTCCCCTTTGTGGTACAGGAGGTTATTATCTATAAAGAAATTATTTTTATTCTGTCTCGCTTGTTGCCAGCAAGATATAAGATTGTGACAATTCTGTTGCTCACGCAATAAAGTATCATTATTCGCTACTCCCTCATCAGACTTGAACTCTGTTGACTCAACATCAAGAAAATTATCTGAATCATCAACTAGTTGCTCCTGAGAATATTCATTCACTTCTGACGGCAAGGATTCGTTGCTGTTACTTTTCTCGATATTAACTTCTAAGTTATCTTCTTCTGCCCCTTTATTTATTTGAACACATCGATCTACGCCAGCTACCATCACTACATATTGCGAACTATCCCTTAATAGGTCCACAACATGGGGTGTCAGAATAACCCGTTCATTTAGTTCAGGGACTGCAGCGAACATGACGCACAAAGATGGCGCAATGTTTGTCGTTCCTTCCATTGAATTAGCTAATTTCATTTGTAGGTATACTACATCTGCCTTACATCCTTCTCCATGAAAACCAATTATATTAATCCGTTTAATCACGGGTAAGTTTAGTGACTCAATTAATTTCTTATCAATACAACAAATTTCTGCTCCTGAATCAGATAATGCTGGCTGAGAAGGGAGATCTTCAATCTGTACATTGATATACGACCTCTCGTGTAATCCATCAATACTATTCTCGTATACCCTTACAGCAGTTTCCAACCCTATTGGTTTAGAATTATCCAATAAATTCCCTTGCTTTACTTGTTCAGGTATCTCATGCAACACGTTGACCTTCTCAACACATGAGTCGATCACTTCTTCAGTTGGGTTCCCAAATATACAAGTACTCACCTTTTTAGAACTTGGTTTGGTCTGGCACTCCCTTGCCATATGACCCTTCTGATGACATAGGAAACAGAGACCCTTTACCTTGGCCTCCTCCTGAGACACCCTCGCACCTATCTTGGCTTCACCCCTTATTTCCGGTTTGGGAGACTTGGGTTGAGCTGTCTGGTTATTGACTTGAACATGTGGTTGACCTCTCGTCCAATTGTTATACTTCGGTGTCGGATGACTACGGCATACTAAGTCATTCCCACCATCATGCGACGCTACATAAATGTCAGCCGCATTAGCTATGTCTTCACAGCTCAACCACTCCTCTTTTTCTTGGGCCAAGATATAATCTAAACAAGCCTTCGACAAGGACTCCTTAAGCCGATCCGCAACCAATAAACTTACAAGTTTATCAAACTCATCAGTTATCTTTCTACTTTTCAAATAATACATAAGAGCCACACGCAATTTGGATGAATAGATCGTAAATGATTCGTCCGATGCTTTGTGCAACGACCAAAATCGGGCTCTAAGATTTGAAGGGCTTATCTTAAACTCCCTTAGCAAAAACTCCTTCAGGAATTTGTAGTCATGGAGCTGTGCCTCAGTAAGGCGCATGGTTAATGCCTTAGCTCTTTCACTTAAAATGGCTAGCAATAATTTTGCTCTAACATCTTCATCCACCTCATACACATTAAACAAACCATCCAAGTGATCAAAGAAACCTGGAATTTCTATAGGGTCGGAAGGAAATTTCCAAAGAATATTCTTAAGGGCATCACTATAACGCTTAGTACGACTTGCTAAAGAATCTCTAACATTTCGTTCTTCCTGCTTTTCCTTCCTCTCCCTTTCTTCTTTCTCTTTCCGTTCCTTCTTTTCTCTTTCTTCTTTCTCTTTCCGTTCCTTCTTTTCTTCCTCTCTCCTCTTTTCCTCCCTTTCTTCCTTCTCCTTCCGTTCCTCCCTTTCTCTTTCTTCCTTCTCCCTTTGTTCTTTCTTTTCTTCCTCTCTCCTCTTTTCCTCCCTTTCTTCCTTCTCCTTCCGTTCCTCCCTTTCTCTTTCTTCCTTCTCCTTCCGTTCCTCCCTTTCTCTTTCTTCCTTCTCCTTCCGTTCCTCCCTTTCTCTTTCTTCCTTCTCCCTTTCTCTTTCTTCCTTCTCCTTCCGTTCCTCCCTTTGTTCTTCATATTTACGGATTTCGAACTCCAGACGGCGCTTCTGCAGCTCGTAATCCACTCCTGTTGGAGATATTGGACTACCCTTAAATTCCTCTTCCTCTTTTCCAATCTCCATGGCCCATTCTTCCATTAATTGATTTCGATCCCATGACATAACATCATCTTCGTCCCTTCCTGCCTTCATAAGATACACCCTAAGGCGCTCAGACGACATTTTGCGAATATTCGCTTGCATCTCTGTTGTCAACGCTTCCATTTTTACAAACAGTCAGTCAACAACAATCAACAAAAAAAACAGACACCACGCGGCAAACCCGCCACACAAAAGGAAAATTCCACAACCCAAAGTGCAACTATTCAGTATCCAAAGAAGTACACTCGCCAAGTACGCAAAAACTATACAAGCTCACGCAAGTCTGGCCTCGATCACAACAATGGATCAAATTTCAAAGAAATAATCAGCAGATATTGAAAGAGAAATAATGGCTGCCTCCCACTCGGCTGCAACTCCACTCTCTTTTCTCCTTCTCAGCCACGACAACACCTAGGATCTTACCCGTATGTTGACTGCTGTCTTCTGCTGTCTCAGCCGAACGACGCACTTCGTTCGTCCGACTGTCGTATGCCGATTCACCCGTCTCCCACGGTAGAAAGGCGTCTCGATCCGCTCGCTGTCTGGAACAGACCGTCTCTTGATCCTCCGGGTTGACTCCTTCCTCCGCCGGCTCGCGTCTTCTTCACCGGATCCAACACCGATGATCCCACCGCTGCCACCAATAATGTCGCGGTCGACTCCTTCGATCGCAACGACGAACCAACGAAGGAACTATTAAAAGATCTTTATTTAAAAATAAAGTCGATTAAGTGTAGAGTAAGTCAACTCGTCTATCAAATATCACAATCGTAGACAGCACACAGGTTGGCTGGTCTCGATTGAACGTCATACGATCAATGTTTCAACGTTTACAAATCTTCGTCAAAAGGCCCTTAATGTACAGCAGGTCTATCTTATATAGAGTTCTCCCGGATTCCAGAACGTTCTGTGACGTCACTGTACTTTTCCCTGGAAAGTCCTACTGAACACGTATATCCTTGTTGCATGCACCGAATTAATGTTGACAGCTTGCTGCAGAATTTTCCGTGCGTTGTAAACAAGCTTGTTGACGCGTCGGTTTTCTTCCCTTGATGCATGCACCCGCGTAGACCACTTCTGACACCAATAATGTCGCGGTCGACTCCTTCGATCGCAACGACGAACCAACGAAGGAACTATTAAAAGATCTTTATTTAAAAATAAAGTCGATTAAGTGTAGAGTAAGTCAACTCGTCTATCAAATATCACAATCGTAGACAGCACACAGGTTGGCTGGTCTCGATTGAACGTCATACGATCAATGTTTCAACGTTTACAAATCTTCGTCAAAAGGCCCTTAATGTACAGCAGGTCTATCTTATATAGAGTTCTCCCGGATTCCAGAACGTTCTGTGACGTCACTGTACTTTTCCCTGGAAAGTCCTACTGAACACGTATATCCTTGTTGCATGCACCGAATTAATGTTGACAGCTTGCTGCAGAATTTTCCGTGCGTTGTAAACAAGCTTGTTGACGCGTCGGTTTTCTTCCCTTGATGCATGCACCCGCGTAGACATAAAGTGCACCTGACATCTAACCAACTGACTTCTGAAAGACCAAGAGGATGAGGAGGAGGAGGAAGAAGAAGAATTGATAGATAACGAGCAAGAGGAAGTCGTCGAAGGTAAAGAACCAAGTAATCAGAGCGTTAAGACTGGAAAGGCTGCAGTTGATAAAAAAAAGCATTGATATAATCTGAACTAAGAAGTTCTAAGGTAGGAGACTGATCCAAGACTGCATTTTGTGTTTGTCCCTAATAGGCACCGAGTATACTTGTAGCAGCTTGGAACACAGCAAGTGTATTTTAGTCGATTGGAGTATAAATAATGTGGAGTACACACTGAGTAGACATAAAGTGCACCTGACATCTAACCAACTGACTTCTGTAGCAGTCCAGGATGAAGAACTCTAAGATAAACTGCGTTTTATACTTTCAGGAAGACGAGAAAGATGAAGAGGAGGAGGAGGAGGAGGAGGAAGAAGAAGATAACGAGCAAGAGGAAGTCGTCGAAGGTAAAGAACCAAGTAATCAGAGCGTTAAGACTGGAAAGGCTGCGGGTGGTGACGAGTTCAGTACTGCGAGTGACATGGAAAGTACCGGCGATGATGATAGTAAAGACGGAGATGACGATGGTGATGACAACTAATAACTGAAGACAACTAATAACAGAAAACCTGAGAAACAGTACAGGACTAGGTAAATTCATGTTTTTTCTTTTACATACAGTGGTATGTATGATCAGTATTAAATGTTCAGTACAGTCGAGTTCAATGCACATTTGCTCTTAAATTACTATTAACTTGAGCAGTGCCGACCTTAGGATATTTCTGGCCCCATACAGAGTATACTCTATGGGCTCCTCATGACAAGTCAAATTGTTTTTCATTGCTAATCATTTGTTTTAGTAGATTGTTAACAAGTACAGCAAGTCAAATTTAACTACACACGAGAATTCTGGGATATAGAGGAACAGTTGACTAAGTCTTTAATTTTATTGACAAAAAGGGAAGATTTATTATTAGGGTGTCGTTTATGTTAATTTTCTGTGACATTTTCGGGCCCACCTAAGTTACGGGCCCCGTGCGACCGTACGGTTCGCACGCCCCTAAGGCCGGCACTGACTTGAGGTCACAGTACCCTTTCTGCATGGTATGGTAGTATGTGTGTATTGAGGTAAAGTAAGCAATTCAGGGTAGAGCTATGCAGTTCTTTAATAAAAGATATTGTGCATTTCAATTGTGGAACTGAACTTCATTTGATTAAAGCTGATCAGTTGCACTTAATTAATGTACTGTTACTTGACTTTGTTTTTACTTCATTTTATTGAACATTAGTAGGTTAGTGCATTAAATCTGCTTGAACTGAACGAGTTTTAGCCAGACAGGGTATTCTGGATGCATGCATGCACCTTCTGTCAACACTTGGAAACTGTTTTGCCTAGAATGAGCTAGAAACATATCCTTGCAGAATTCTTCAGTGGGCAGTTTAAAATAAGTACAATTAAAATAAATCATCTGGTTCTCAATTTACGCTATTTCGATTATGGCATAACCAGAAATCACTTCGGACATTCGCTTCGGCCGAATATCCCGTTTTTCCGCACTATTCGGAAGTATTCGCCTCGGCAAATACTGTACACACAAATAGTTGCAAATATAATTTTTAAACTTGTTGAATTAATCGAATTTGTAAGCTCATGATGTCAGCTTTCAGCTTCATCTAGCATATTCATTTTGAAGAAGAAAAGTACAAAAAACACCAACACCGGAAGTCCACAATGGAGGTCAAGTCCATTTATTTTATTTTTAATCAAATTGTATTTAGTCAGTATCTAAAAGTAAAAATTTTATTTAGATAATTTTGTATTACATGAAAATATGAAGCTTGGAAGAAATGATACTCGGTTCGTACCCGGATTCGGTAAATAGTACATCCAAATACTCGGATTCGGTGGAAAATGTCTACCCAGTTATGCCCTAATTTCGGTATCCTCGGTTTATATATTCCAGTAGTTATTTGTACATTCTTAAAGATTTAATATCCTACTGTTGCACTTGCAATATGGTAACAAATCTAAATGGAAATAAAAACCTTTTTAATCACTTTGTAGCTTCCTGGTATGTGTTTATGTAGTCATAAATTTATGTATGCATGTATGTGTATTAGTGTATCCATGGATGTACTAGTATATTTGTTTGTATGTGTGTATCTGTCTGTATAAGTGTCTGTTTATGTGTGTGCGTGCACGTGTATGTATTTTTGTAACAGACGTTGATCATATATTAATCCTATCAAGTACTGATTTTGGTTGTCTTCATTTGATAGACTTCTAGGCTTAAATGTCCTCCAAGTGCTCTTGTGTTATCGAAGTCCTCTAAGTATTGTCTGTAGATCCAGCTTACTGCCACAGTGTATAGAAGTCTGTTTAAACCAAACTATTGATTAATTAATGCACTATAACCTATTCTTGTTAATTATTAACATTGTTGACTTCAAGCTCAAAAACACAATAGATTGTACGATTTATAAAAATTTAAACAATAATATGAAAAACAACGATCTCTATGCATATAGATGTGTAGTGTGGCAGTCTCTATACAGTAGTAAATTGTTAAAGTTCAAACCCAGTTCAAACCTTCAGAGGCTATGATCCAGAGGCAATACGAAGTCTATGATTAGTTTAGGAGGATATGTATAAAAGTCTCTGTTCCCTTGTGGAAGCTTGCTGCCTATAACTCTGTAATAAACTTCTGTTACTCGTCGCTGTTTAGAATTTAACCTCGGATTAAGTTAAGCAAGCAGATGACAGGAGTGTTTATGGTGAGACCAATAAATCAAACGGGATGAATGACTGTCTATGGTAAGCTGCTTGTAATAGGCCTAAGATAATCGCTAATAGATGTCAAAACGTAGTGTTATTGGAAGGGTACAACAATGAATTACTATTTGCATGAAGAGACAAGTTTTCACGACGCACCGGGATAACAGCCATGAGTGCCCATGACATAAGCGGTACAGTTATACAATAGCAACAATACTAATACAACACTTTTACACTTTCAGAGCCAAGAGACACAACTGGCCCCATTGTCAGTTAGGAAAAGTTGGTTGTGAAATGAAAGCGTCTTACCACGCCACCCTCGAACATGGTTGGAAACAGACAAAAGGTCAGAACTCGACATGAATGTAATGGAAGTGTTCGGAAAGCGTCTCTTGGACTAGAAACTGTAGCAGTCTGTTTTTACAAGCGGCGTTGGGATACCACCGTCGAGTGCGGCTATGACTCCATCGAAATCGGCCAAAGTTTCACTCTGCAAGCCAACTGTACCATCGCTGGCTTTGCGACCGTTGGCATCTCGGTCTGTGGGATGGCCACCGTTGTTTCCTCGGACCGCAGGGGGTGACACGGCATTGGGTTTGGCCCCGTAGAATTCGGACGTTTCAAGGACGCTGATCCTCTGTCGGTCTCGGTTCTTCAATCGCCCGGTCCTTGACACGGACATCCTGGCTGGCCTCCTCATCATACCCGGACTGGCTTCGTCCGTCGGGGACGGCGTGGTATCTGCCCCCGACGAATGCTGGTTGTCGCTGAAGCCCAAGTCGCGGTCAAAGTCGCGGTCACTGTTGTTCGTCGGAGAGTGACCACTGCTATCGCTTACGTCAAAGCTGGTTGCTGGGGAGGTGGGAGTGGTTGTGGCGGAAGTGCTGTGGGTGATGTCGTCTGGCGGTTTTGGGTTCGGAGAACGGACCTCGTTCATGAGAGCGGTGAAGTCAAGAAGGTAACCGCGTCCGAACTTTTTCATGTTGCTCATAGTAGACATGGGAAAGACGTTTCCTCGGTTCCACCTGCCTTTAGGGTGACGGAAGCTTCTGGAACAAATCTGGGAAACAGTAGAAATAATTTATATATAGACAATAAATCACTCTAGTCATTGTTCATGGTTGCATCCATGAATTATCGCATCATATGGATTATTCGTAGATCTCTACAATTATACAGCCATACCGTACGCAGGCTTAATGCAGCCATACACAGCCTTACAAGCTTGCACGGGCTTACAAGTACACGGGCTTACCAGCGCGCACGGGCTTACAAGCGCACACAGGCGTAGGTCTAAATAGTCAAAGACCTATTTGTATTCATAGTGCCATGCATTCACTTCGGCGTGCATTGTGCCTGTATTCTCACCAAATCGTGAATTCGGGTATGACCGCGAATATTCATACAAATACAAGCGTATCTATAGGCGTACACGCATACTCGTAGGCCTACTCGGCTCTGCTAGCTAATGCTATAACATGCATACGTACAAGCAAACATGGACTGAAAGACATGCCAGCACACGAACACAAATAGGCATATACAAACAATTGCAAGATATTTTTGTGTTGTGAAATTTCACCAGAATGCCCGCAGGCGTAATTATAGAGTTTACAGGGCCTCCTACGTTAAATCGCCCGTCATCAGCTTCAGAAAGTTACGTAACTCGGGCATCATTGTTTACACAGCGCTTAGCCATAGTAGCCTAGCTGCAGTCTGAGGTGCCGTGCGATCCGCTTTCGACCATTTCAAATGCACCGAAGTACTACTCTATTATGTTAACGATTTACACACGCATCCACGTCTACACGCCTACTCATTCCTTGCCTTGAAAAGACGGCATTATACGTCGGCCAAGACGGCATTACACAGGCAGGTGTGACTGGCGATGGCTGTCTACGCCATTGTTTGTCGATTGAATCAGATTTCTAAAATTCTCTAAGTGGGTTATATATCTGACATATTATTGCCGAGAGTGTCTGTCTGTTTGTCTGTCCTGACTGTCTGCCTTCTGTCAGTCTGTGTCGTATAATTATGTATGTGGGACTTGGACCTCCACTTGGCATCTCTGGATGACCCTTCTGACACGACGCAGCGCTCGTGAATAAGATAGTACCCTACGCTTAGCTTTTAAGTAGCAATTTAGAAATTTCGAGATTACGATTGCCTGTTTGTTGTTTGTGTCTTTATTCTTGCGCGTGTTCGTCTATTCGTCTGTCTGTCTGTGCTTGCTTATATGAGTGCAGTATGCGTTGCCTACAATAGGCCCTATCTTAACTGCGACTTTGTATCTCTTGTTTTTTTATATCTTTGTGTATGTATTTCTACCTGTATGTAGGTACATGTCTGTCTGTCTGTGTGTCTGTCTGTGTGTCTGTCTGTGTGTCTGTCTGTGTGTCTGTCTGTCTGTCTGTCTGTCTGTCTGTCTGTCTGTCTGTCTGTCTGTCTGTCTGTCTGTCTGTCTGTCTGTCTGTCTGTGTCGGCTTATATGAGTGCAGTATGCGTTGCCTACAATATCTTAACTGCGACTTTGTATCTCTTGTTTTTTATATCTTTATGTCTTTGTGTATGTATTTCTACCTGTATGTAGGTACATGTCTGTCTGTCTGTGTGTCTGTGTGTGTGTGTGTGTGTGTGTGTCTGTCTGTCTGTCTGTCTGTCTGTCTGTCTGTCTGTCTGTCTGTCTGTCTGTCTGTCTGTCTGTCTGTCTGTCTGTCGGCTTATATGATTGCAGTATACGTTGCCTACAATATCTCAACTGCGACTTTGTATCTCTTGTTTTTTATATCTTTATGTCTTTGTATGTATTTCTACCTGTATGTAGGTACATGTCTGTCTGTCTGTCTCTGTGTCTGTCTGTGTGTCTGTCTGTGTGTATGTATGTATGTGTGTGTGTGTGTGTCTGTCTGTCTGTCTGTCTGTCTGTCTGTCTGTCTGTCTGTGTCTGTCTGTCGGCTTATATGAGTGCAGTATGCGTTGCCTACAATATCTTAACTGCGACGTTGTATCTCTTGTTTTTTATATCTTTATGTCTTTGTATGTATTTCTACCTGTATGTAGGTACTTGTCTGTCTGTGTGTCTGTCTGTGTGTATGTCTGTGTGTCTGTCTGTGTGTCTGTCTGTGTGTCTGTCTGTGTGTGTGTGTGTCTGTCTGTCTGTCTGTCTGTCTGTCTGTCTGTCTGTCTGTCTGTCTGTCTGTCTGTCTGTCTGTCTGTCTGTCTGTCTGTCGGCTTATATGAGTGCAGTATGCGTTGCCTACAATATCTTAACTGCGACTTTGTATCTCTTGTTTTTTATATCTTTATGTCTTTGTGTATGTATTTCTACCTGTATGTAGGTACATGTCTGTCTGTCTGTGTGTGTCTGTCTGTCTGTCTGTCTGTCTGTCTGTCGTCTGTCTGTCTGTCTGTGTGTCGGCTTATATGAGTGCAGTATGCGTTGCCTACAATATCTTAACTGCGACTTTGTATCTCTTGTTTTCTATATCTTTATGTCTGTCTATGTATTTCTACCTGTATGTATGTAGGTACATGTTTTTCTGCCTGTATAATTAGATTGATATTTAATCTGATTGATCTTCAGACCCACTGATTTATAAATGACAACAGACTTTACGTCACTAGCTTAATTGTGTGCATCCGTGTTGATGTTTGCACAAACCGTTTTAAATTAAGACGAGATGCAGTTTTATTGGACCGTGGCGCAGCCTACAATCTGTTGACGACGATTCGAGGCGTAAATTATCGAGTCAGTGAATGCTTAATTGATAGAGAACGAAGCGTTTTCATAACCATTTAATAAGGAAATGTTAAATATTTACTGGACTTGGTTGATCACAACGTGTCTATAAATAGGACTGCCTTGATTACACCTACGTCGTTGCCTTAGGGGCCATCCACATATTACGTACGCATGTAGGGGAAGGGGTAACCGAAATGCATGTGCTTGCGTACTCTTGCGAATGTGGGCGGGGGGTCTACTGATAATGTACGTACGCAAATTGATTGGCCTTCAAGTGAGCTAGAGTTCAGTCTTTCCAGCTATCTGGTACTACCAGAGGAAGTAGGACTGTGGGAGAGGTTTCACTTGTATGCCACCTTACCTCTGAACGCTATTATTAAACTATCACACAACTCAGCAGTGAGTCCAACGTGTCTATAAATAGGACTGCCTTGATTACACCTACGTCGTTGCCTTAGGGGCCATCCACATATTACGTACGCATGTAGGGGAAGGGGTAACCGAAATGCATGTGCTTGCGTGAGTTCATGGATTACTCGTCCTTCAATCTGGCCTAAAGTGCAGCCAGTCGCTGCCTGGACCTGTGTAACTGAAGTATTCTGCAGCTGGTCTGGGGAGGGGGTGCGTCAACTGTACGTACGCAGGTGGGGGGGTGGAAAAAGTACCCGTGCGAACAGGGAGGGGTCCAATTTTCCCGGATTTTTGTGTACGTAATATATGGATGGCCCCTTAGATGACGTCAGCCATTTGCCTGCGGGTGATATTGTAAGGGAAATGGCGTAATTTTCCCAGTCAAGGATACCAGTTTTCCTCGGTCAATACTTGTATACAGATGTTGGCCGTCCGTGAGAATGCACGGTCTCGTACTAAAAGTCCTTTTAGCACTTTAACGACGAGAGTGTACTAAAAGCGATCGGGAAACCAATGCAGCTCGTCGTTAAAGTATTAAGCTCCAGCCTGTTAACAAGCCTGGGAAAAGGCTAACAGCTTCTTTCTTTTCCACCCCAGATATGTCATAGCCACAAATGAATGGATGGATCTTTTAGGACAGCTAACCAAGCCTGCCACTCTTAATCTACACTTGGCAATTTGTGAAAGACTTTATTCATTTCATGACATTTAAATTAAGTATTATCACTTAAACCAATAGGGCCATAATAACTTAGGTGACCCCTACCTCCTCCGCAGACGTCCTTAATAAACGACCTATTAGGCCTACTTATTTAGAACTTGATTTTATCTTTGTTGTCTTTTCATTTCTTTACAATCGGTGGGTTTCAAATTTTCTATTCATATATTTGTCTTACTGTGCACAGAGACTGCTTCAGGAATTGTTGCCTCCGTATAGTAACTTTCACTATTTACATGTATTTATTGCAAACATTTGTTGGAAACATGCAAAGGTTATGCTGACAATTTTCAACATCGAACGTTCTGCCATTTTTAGACTAACTGTATATTCATTATCACAAAGTAAGTATTTATCATAGGTCTGTATACATGCGTACAGTCACGAGTGTCAAAATTTGCGTCCCCGACCCTGGGCAGGTTAACAATAATTATTTTCAGCAATTCGATACCTGTTAATGTAGGCCCCTATAATCCTGCAAAATGCTCCATCTTGTCTTCTGATCATTCGCAACGTTCTATCGAGTGTAGGACATTAACCCCCCCGGACAAAAGCCCCCCCGGACAAAAGCCCCCCGGACAAAAGCCCCCCCGGACAAAAGCCCCCCCGGACAGAAACCCCCCCGGGGTAGGACAGAAACCCCCCCGGCTAGGAAATAATAACCTATATTTCACACATATATATCAAACATACATATATACATACACGCATAAAATACATATATACATACAAACATATATACATACATGCATAATATACATATATACATATATACCTACATATATACATGCATATATACATACATAAATACATACATACACCTCAACATAAGTCGGAATATATTTCAATTTGTTTAATAAGAAGAAATATATATTTACAGTTTGTTTAATTCGAAGAATGATTACAGACCAACGTAAAAGTTTATAAGACTATAATGAGACGGCTTGTAACTGCTTGGCGCTGTGCCTGACCCGCTTTTTGGGGAGCGGACCTCGCGAATCCTGACATTAACAAGCCTTAAGTTAAGAACTAGGCGACTAACAAGTCTTATTTTACACCTGAATGACACTAACAAGTCTTTAGTCTATACGTTTACATCATTAACAAGCTGACACGAGGGCAACAGGGCTATTAAAGTTTCTCAATTAAATGTAGATATAGGCTTATAACACAGAGGGGGGTTTCTGTCCGGGGGGGCTTTTGTCCTAGCTAAAATCGGGGGGGTTTCTGTCCGGGGGGGTTTTTGTCCGGGGGGGTTTTTGTCCGGGGGGGCTTTTGTCCGGGGGGGTTAATGTCCGTTCCCCGTTCTATCAGCCTTATTCAGTGTTAACAACATAAAATCCCTCAAACCCATTTTCAGCTTCGATTGCTTCTAATTTAACGTAATCAAATGACTTCTAAAGTGCCATTATAATGTATTAATCATGTGAAGTAAACTCCCAAATCCCATATATGGAACGTAGGGGACATGGGCGTAATTTGTGGGGGTACGAGGGATACCCGTACCCCCACTTTTTGGACTTGGGGAGCACCGTACCCCTACTTTTTGAACAATGCCAGTCAATATTTTATTATTGTGCCTGCCTAGAGATCGCAGTCTCCGCCTTGCTTCGTGTATGTAAGAAATTGGTACCCCAATTTTTAGACAAAAGTTACGCCCTGTGGTAGGGGAGGTGCTCATTTCCTTTACTAGGCACTTGAGCCGGCAATGGACGAATCCCAAGGTCCTGGACACGGGACCAGTGTTATCGCAGGATATTTCGTTTGCTTCCAAGCTTACGCCGTTACCAAAATTTGGTATAATTTAATCATACCGTTTTGTGAAAGAGGACGATGTAGGGTCGTTATTCGGAGTCGAACCCGCAACCGCATGATCCGTCAGCAAGCGTGTTACCGATGGACCAATCATGTAGTCAGAGTCATAACAAATTGCTTCTAGTGCATCTTAGACCGATATAGGCCAAACACATTAGGCTATATCAAGACTTGGTTTTAGGCCATATAATTATAGACTAGGGACCTGCGAAGCTTCGATATTCGATTCGAAAACGAATCGGACGGCGGTATTCGATTCGATTCGAAAATGATGTCATGATTCGAAAAATTTCGAATACTTTCTCGAAAAAATGATTAGTCCTTGAGGCACTTTGTTGTAAACTAAGTTTAAATTGTTTACTGCGCGTGGATTGCTTGATGAATTTCTGGGTGCAACGGCGGCACACGACAACAGCAAACCCTCTGGCAGTAAAAGGGTTTACGGCGCGGTCGACCCCTAGAGCTTTTGTGTACGGCGTATTTTGTGTATCGTATTCGTATAGCTGCATATAATTAGTGACTTTACAAATGATGTCACGCGGCGTGAGGTGTCGACTGCACTGGCGGCGATCTTGTTTGACAGGACACAGGACACTTTAGAACTGATATGGTCAAAAAAGAGGTGAAAAAATTTGTTCACCTTTCTTTGACGTTTCTTCAAAATTCGGGGAGACAACTGTATACTCTGTCCCCCACTCTTAAAGGTGGGTGTCTTGTCCCCCTCGATCCCCGGGGTCGCCGCCCATGGTCGACCGTGTTGCCATGGCCAATCATATTGCACGAAATTAGAGTGATCGCTCGATTGGGTCACGACACGCATTCACCGCTGCCTCAAGTATGTAAATTAATGTAAATTAGGTAAATAAAAAATGGCCTGACTCCAGTTCCGTCTATCGTCTTTGAGTTTAACTTAAACTCATCGAGCGACGACCGACGGTGCGACGCCTTCGGGTAGGCGAGCGATTAACCGCTCGATGGGACCTTTGCAAGACGAGCGACCAAGGAGAGCGATCGATGGCTCGCCTCAAGTGAGAAGCTTTGGTTATACTCCGCTTAGATGTATGTACACCAAAGTGCGGTTATGCAGTTGGTAAAATAAAAAATACCTACTTACTTACTTAACTCAAATTATTTGTGTTATTTTTAATTCTGTTGATTAGCTTAACTAATGTTTAGTTTAATTGATTTTAAACTGCAAAAAAGTTGATATATTGATACTGTGGTAGGCCTACGTCTGTGCAATCAAGCTTTATGAATATCAAACTGGTACCCGCTGATTCGATTCGAGATTCGATTCGAATTCGAATCTTTACTCCCGATTCGATTCGAGATTCGATTCGACTGAAAATTTGTGATTCGCAGGTCCCTATTATAGACCTAGGCCTAGCGTAGGCCCTACCTTATTCAGATCGCTTACTGATAGGCCTAGGCCTATGCCTCATCACAGGCCTAATTAATCATCATTTGCACAAGATTACATCACTTCAATCACATCATGTCATACATCTTGGTGAATTGGATTGACTAAGCAGTAACTTTCAATGTGGAGTGGTCGAACTCCTGTTTTTTCTTTCTCATTTTTATATTTTATTGCTCCGTTTTGCTGCACTACTGCGTTTTGACACTGGGCGCCGTGGGTGGTCTTTCTTTTAGTTTTGCTTGACTTTGATCTGGTTGTATCGTGTTCTGCATCTCCATGTCCGCAATTTGCATTAGGCCTACTCTCGTCTTCC
This sequence comes from Allolobophora icterica, assembly GCA_963556255.1. NCBI lineage: Eukaryota > Metazoa > Annelida > Clitellata > Crassiclitellata > Lumbricidae > Allolobophora > Allolobophora icterica. The sequence continues at coordinate 39,962,340 of OY744608.1, read as the reverse complement.
CCTTATGCGCTGTTCAGTGTTCATACACCAATGCTGTGTGACTATTGAAGCTCTGTCTACTAGAGCAGCGGTTCTTAAAGTGGTGGTCCGCGGACCGGCGCCGGTCCGCGGAGCTCTGGTCACCGGTCCGCGAAACAGTCCTTGAAATTCATAATTTTTCAACTTATTCGCGAAAATAATTATATAATATTTCAATCGTATTCTAATTAAAATGAGTAATCATTGGCAATATTTAATTAACAAAATTTATATTACAGTATAATAAATCTGTAAGTTCTATATATTTAAAAATGGAGTAAGTAAACATTCAGTTTTATTCGTCAGTTGGCACTACGAAACACTACGAAGTTGGACATCTGGCAAAAGAGAATGAGGAACATTTCGTGTTCATTTGTTGCCTTTTGTCTTTTGTTTATATCGTCAAAAGGGGCTATAATTCAGTAGACATAGTAGAACAGACGCTTGTTATAACAAAATTCTTTTTAAAAAATTGATCCTTATGAACATGAATAAACAAAAGCAGTCCAGTCTGGACTGGTTTGTAAGTAGTAACAAACAGCAAAGAAACGTGATCATTCTGGCTCTGAGCTTTTAACGTGAGCTGTATCCATGCATAATTAAATATAAGAACAGAGCGAAAGGTTTTAAATATTTCAATTACATATGAAAAATACTTCAGAAATAATGTGAAACTGCGAATCAAATCATGATAATGTAGACCCCAAATTATAAAAGGCGATTTAGTTTGGTTTAGCATCTTTAGCAGCAAACCCATGCATCTCCCATACTTTATGTACGTATCCCCCATGTGGCGATCCCGCGCTTCGCATTAGTGGTCCGCGAGAAACAGCATAAAGATGGTGCCGGTCCTTAGCCTTAAAAAGTTTAAGAACCACGGTAGGCCTACTAGAGAACCACGTGCAAAACGTGGTGAATTCTTTACGAAGCCCAACGATGACCCCAGACAGTAAAGGCTGTCGGCTGTGTCACTGAAGTTTGGTGTTTAAGGCACGGGCTTTACCGACCCAGCTATCATGTACCAAAGTTAGGTGCGGACGTCCGCGTTGGGCTTAAACCTTGAACTAACCCTACAACTTCTTTAGCGCCATTATATGATTGTAGAAGGCATCAATTGATGGTCGCTTATAAGCTGGGGGTGCTCGATATTGTAGCGGTTAGCATGCTGGACTGTCAAACGTTGCTGTTGTGTATCTACTGATATAGGCCTGATATAGGTCGGGGTTCAACTACCCAGGACAGAAATTTGGTTCAAGACTTCTGCCCCACCTGCGCCCCCTAGCCAACTCAGCTATAATGACTACATTGACCGTACACTGTCGGTGGGAAGATGAGACGGCGAGGGAGAGGGCTGGTCACCCGTCCTCATAAGCCGAGGCCAAGAAAATGAAGTAGCTAACACGATACCCATGGCTGTCCGATGGCTATGAAGTGTCTCATCATCTATAAACCCATACATCAAGGTCTATATAAGTGAAGAGAACTGAATATGCTGCATTAGCATAGGCTTAGACTCTGGGGGAGGGCAGACGGGGAACGTGCCCCCTCCAATTATTGAGATGAACTGTACATTTAATGCAACAAGTATAGAAAGAATAACCAAATCCCCCCCCCCAATATTTTGGGCAAGTTTACATCAGTGTGCATTAGGCCCTAATAGTAAGTATGTACATTCGATAATGGCTCAACTCTACAACATTGACATGTGCGGGGGTAGGAAATTCGAAATAGATATGATTTCAGTTCTTAAATAAGCGATATCACAGAACCAGCGTAACGGACAGAAAAAGGCAGCGAATTCCAGAATCTTGAACTGGTCACAGACAAAAAAACAGGAAAGAAGTAGGCGACTGCTTAGCTTCGGGGCTAGGACTAGTCAGAGATTCCACTGAACGAGTGCAATGGGCCCTACATGATTGTGTGTACATGTATATGTGAACTAGGGAGTGCAAACCCGGGTTTATGCCTACCCGGGTACCCGGGTTACCCGGGATTTTCGGAACCCGATAACCCGGGTTTAACCGCGATTGAAACCCGGGTTTGAACAATGACATTAAATTTTCATTACTATTTTATTATATTACAATATAGGGCCTAGCGTAACTTGAATCAATACTATACAATATAAATGTAGTCTAACTCGGATGCCTATCATTAATATACTACAAACGCATCCAAACTCGTAAGATTAACAACAACGGAGGCCGACAGGTAAAGAAACTATAAGCGTAATATAAACTTTGAGCACCACATAAGCCACAACAGCTTCCAACCTAGACGAAAACTGGTTCCGCTCTTGAGACTAGACGGAGGCAATGTCCTCTTCGTGACAGGTTGGCCCCGCAATTGCAGTCTTGTCCTCTGCATCGAACGCAAGTATGGGGACCTCCACAGCCAAAGCGAGGGTCGGACACCTGTCAAAGCCCGTCATGTCATCGTGAACCGCGATTGAAATCCGGGTTTGGCGTGTTTGAAAAGCATCACTTTCATCGTCGTTCAAGCCGTGAAACTCACAAATGCAGAGTAATGGAAATATAAAGATAGTGCTGTGCTTGGTAACGGGTTACGTAATACTACTTCTACTTACTTATTTATTGGCTTGTCCATGTATTTTTTTGTGACTTTAGGGCCTATATGAGCGAGGATTCACATTTCACACGACCAGTGAGTAGGTCTGATGTTAAATTTGTTGACTTGTGGCATCGAGTTCGTATATTATCGGTTAACTGTATTTAATTTAGTGACTTACAAAGCAATGTTTAAATCAGCAAATTTAACCAGCGGTGTTTGGGAACACTTTGTTCGCGATTCTGTGGGACAGACGGCTCAGCAGTGATATTATCGTGAACGAGAACGAAACGAGAACGAAAAAGAAAAGTGAATCGTTCACGAGAACGAAAACGAAAACGAAAAAGATTTTGAGAACGAGAACGAAATAGAAACGAAAAAGACTGGACTCAGACCGAATAAAAACGAGAATCGAAAATGATTTTCCGAACGAAAAGTATTGAAAATCCAACCATGTATTTTATTAAAAACGAAAATCGTAAAATAAATTCTTGAACGAAGTATTGAAATTCCAACCATGTCTTTTTACAAAAATTTTCGGCGACGCAGTTGAACTGCGCGCGTGTCTAAACTACAGTCACAAGTCACACAACTTCCTGTTTGCGTCTGCCCGCGTGTCTAAACCACAGTCACAAGTCACACAAATTCCTGTTTGCGGCTTGCGTCTTTGCGATCCCGAATTGTCGAAGTCAATTTACAAAATTATTAATAATGAGTCTAGTAAAATTTTTATACGGTACGAAACGTTAAAGTATAGTATGGGAATACTTTGTACATGAAGAAGATAACGATAAGAGAAAAGGCCGATAATTATACAGTTCTGAACGAGAAGGAGTAGGGCCTAAGGACCACCCCCCTGGTGTTCGCGGGGAACGGTCATTATCCCCCCGGACAAAAGCCCCCCCGGACAAAACCCCCCCGGACAAAACCCCCCCCGGACAAAAGCCCCCCCGGACAGAATCCCCCCTGATTTTAGCTAGGACAAAATCCCCCCCGGACAAAATCCCCCCTCTGTGTGATAAGCCTATTTCTACATTTAATTGAGAATTTTTACTAGCCCTGTTGCCCTCGTGTCAGCTTGTTAATGTTGTAAACGTATAGACTAAAGACTTGTTAGTGTCATTCAGGTGTAAAAATAAGACTTGTTAGTCGCCTAGTTCTTAACTTAAGGCTTGTTAATGTCAGGATTCGCGAGGTCCGCTGCCCAAAAAGCGGGTCAGGCACAGCGCCAAGCAGCTAAAAGCCGTCTCCCGCACCCTTGTTAGCGTCACTAAGGTATGAAATGAAAGGAACTTAACTGAACGAATTTAAGTTTGTGATGTGTTTACAAATGTTATTGATAAAACTTAATAGCCCTGTTGCCCTAGTGTCAGGTTGTTTGGTCAGTTTAGGTATAAAGTATAGAATTGTTAACGAATGAATGGAAGTTAACTGAACGAATGGAAGTCGTTATGTTGAGGTGTATGTATGTATTTATGTATGTATATATGTATGTATATTTGTATATATGTATGTATATATGTATGTGTGCATACATGTATATGTATGTATGTATGTATATATGCATGTATATATGTATATATGTAGGTATATATGTATATATGTATTTTATGCGTGTATGTATATATGTATGTTTGATATATATGTGTGAAATATAGGTTATTATTTCCTAGCCGGGGGATAATGTCCTACCCCAGGGGGGCTTTTGTCCGGGGGGGCTTTTGTCCGGGGGGATAATGTCCTACACTCGTGTTCGCATAGCTGGTGGCAGTGATATTATCATGAACGAGAACGAAACGAGAACGAAAAAGAAATGTCAATCGTTCACGAGAACGAAAACGAAAAAGATTTTGAGAACGAGAACGAAATAGAAACGAAAATGATTGAAAAATTTAAAACTAAAACTAAAACTAAATAGAAATGATTGATACCCGAACTGAATAAAAACTAAAATAGAAATGATTTTCCGAACGAAAATAACACTGCGGCTCAGTTCCAGTTATGTAAATAGAAGCTGAAAATTGTCGGCTGTTCAACAGGAAGTTTGCATAATATTCATATCCGGTCCGAGCATCAGATAAACCTGCTCAAATACAAGGACGTTTGTGATCATTGTTGTCTGCAGAACTTTGGACTTCGTAGCTGCATTCGACGACGTTGTTCTTGTCGCAAGACATAGTGCAGTAATATTTATCATGTAAAGTTTCTAAACCCGTCAAAACCCGGGTACCCGGGTTTTACTGGCGCCAACACCGAAAACCCGGGTTCGTAAAAAGCCCTCGGGTTTGCATTCCCTAATGTGAACCTTAAGGGTGAGCAAAGACGAAGTGTACGACACATGCCGGACATAAGGAGTCCGTACGACTGTGTCTTAGGCCTATAATACAATATGGGCTTTATATATCCTACACAAGACACTGTTGTAGAGTTGAGTCATTTACCGAATGTAAGGCTACTTTTGATGCAGTATAATTATTCAGTCCTTATCGCTAATACAGTCCTTGATATATTGGCCTATGGTTGTGTAAATGAGACACTGGATACCCATCGAACATCGGGATTGACGTTTTAATGATTTGTTTGGATTGGTTTAAGCTATAGGTTAGTTTATGCTTATCGCTTTTCTTTTGTATATCTACCGATATAAGCTTACATAAGTTTCTCATAGTTATAGTGCACAGTTACAAGTAGGCCTAATTATGTATATCACTTCTGGAACTTTACAACGGGCTGATGGGCTCTATTTAGGTCCAGTCCGACTGACGCTTGGCGGATTCGTGTCTTATCCAGTGGTGTAGTGGGGCGGGAACGCGGGGGAACGCCGTTCCCGCACTTTTTTCGCTCACACTATGCAAAATTCTTGCAAGATTGCACTTTTTGCTACAGTTGCTACTTCAATTTCCACAGGCGTTCCCCCACTTCATTTTTTAGGACTACACCACTGGTATCTCAATGTTTCTTGAACTATCTGCCACCTTCTCAGCCAACAAGGTCGCTCATGATTATGCAGAACTTTAGACAAACTTAGAATGGGGCTATAATGGGTGACGAGGCCAATAAAAGCGCGACAGGACATTAGTTGTTTTTGTTTTGGACAGTTTTGAGTTCACATTGGAGTCCTGACACAGTTACAGTTATAAGCGGTCAGTTCGGAGTTAAGTTCGGAGTCCGTCTGACTGCAAGATACGAAGATCAAGCTCTCAATAGGCTAAGGGTCAATATTATTATTATTACCGGTACCAAAAAAATGTTCACTTACGTAAAGTCAGAAATGCGAGTCTGAGGGTCAGTTCGTAAGGCGCCAGGTGAAGCGCAGTTAGAAATGAATTCAGGTGTATGAAAGCTCATGAGATATAATGGGTGCTGAGGTTTTTCTCTTAGGAAGAGAGTTCGAACATCGGAGAAACCTCCATGGGCATTACATTTGGGTTCCATATGGGAATATAGGTCCTATATATGGACTTTACGTGGGATGCTGGCAAGGACATCGGAAGTCAGTTCCATTGCTTGAGGATAGCAAGATGGAATGCACGAGACCCACTATAGATCTGCATCGTGGCCACACCATACATCGGACCCCCCCCCACACATTTTGAAGAAACACCAAAAATGGTAAACAGTTTGGGGGGAAATTTACCTCTTTTTTGACCAGATCAGTTCAAAACTCCTTTTTGACCAGATCAATTTTAAAGTGTCCCCCCCACCTATTAAACAAGATCGCCGCCACAGAGCGTAGCTCAATCCAAACGCCTGTACCCGAAGATCGCAGACTGCGGAAAGGAACGTAGGAACTCACTCAGTATTAGGTGGGAGTGGTCGTTGTAAGGGTTTTATAGGTCAGACAGACTAGTTTAAATCTTATTCTGAAATCATCTACAGGTAGTCCGTGCAGTTGACCGAGTAGTGTTAAGGTGTTTGTATTGAGTTTCATTGAGTGCGAGGACTTACTATGAATAATAAGGAAATCTGTTGAAAGTAGCACCCGAGAGCCCAAACGATGCAGTGCTTAAGACGGTGAATAGGCTAAGTATATCCTGATTGCTCGACAGTATCAATGCAGATGACAGGAAGGATGAGAGCAGTGACCATTTCCTTATCCACAGAACAGATTGTACATTTGGTTGACCCTCTAGCCTACCCCTTTGCGGACGTCCTTAAAGGACGACTACTTACCAGAAAAACGGGCACGGGTAAAATGCTGATTTCCTGATTGGCGACGGGTAAAATTCTGATTGGAAGATGTTGGTTGGTCATGCTGATTGGTTGGTAAAATGTTGTTAAAAAATGCTGATTGTAATAATATAATGTAACAGTCAGTTGTTGGTATTATTATTTATTAATATTATTATTATTATTATTATTATAATTATTATTATTATAATTATTATTATTATTATTATTATTATAATTATTATAATTATTATTATTATTATTATTATTATTATTATTATTATTATTATTATTATTATTATTATTATTATTATTATTATTATTATTATTATTATTATTAATCAATTATACTGATTGGCGTGTAAAATGCTGCTGCTAGTTTAAGGTGTTTAGTAACATCTAATTACCAACTAACTATTATCAATTTATCATCCTCAAAATCTTCTGACCACGAGTAATGAAGAATTGATCCACCCCTCGGTCGATTAACAATCGCATTTACTGATTAACACAATCTTAGATATCGCTCATGACTGCAATTCTTCCAATCCAATGTAGGCCTACGTGAATCTCCAAAATTCAAAATTTATAATGAGCTACACTGCTACACAATTATTATTTGGGGGTTGGCCTATTTATAGCGTTTTAAAAGTTTGCATTTGTTGATTGCAATGCCCTTCTTTGATCACTACTTGCTGGATTTCAATTTGCATTTGTTAATTAAAACAATATTCAAAACAACAAAGTCTTCTTTGATCACTACTTGCCTGGATTTCAATTAGCATTTGTTAACCAAAACAAGATTGAAAACAACAAAGTGTATTGTCTTCTTTGAGCACTTCTTGGCTTGATTTCAATTAGCATTTGTTAACCAAAACAAGATTGAAAACAACAAAGTGACTTCTTTGTCTTCTTTGAGCACTTCTTGGCTAGATTTCAATTAGCATTTGTTAACCAAAACAAGATTGAAAACAACGAAGTTGTTTGACCTACTTGCCTGGATTTCAATCAGCCTCTAATCCTTTGATTTGCTGATTCGGCTGTTAGGTAAAATGCTGACCAATCAGCATTTTCCAATCAGCATTTTACCCGTCGCCAATCAGCAAATCAGCATTTTACCCGTGCCCCCGAAAAACGTACAGTTCACTCAGAATGTCGAGCAAAGAGGTAGACTAGTTTTGTCAATTCTAAAGCAGTTATACACGTAGCCTATATGTGCTTGCTAAACTGTCAAAAGCATTACAGCAGGTGCAATATCGAAAGGCACTGAAGATTTGGCAGAAGAGAAGAGACACACAGACAATCTTAATTGGCAGCAGATATCCTACTTCTTAGATGCAACTTAAATGATGCATTCTGCACTCGTTACACTGGTTGTCCATAGATCAAAGAAGCCAGTTTAAAATTGGTCCTATAGTTCACAAGGTGTTACATTTAAAACATCCGACCTACCTCTGTGTGTAAACGCTTACCACTAATAATAACAGTTTACTATCGATCAACGGAAACTTTGGTTCGTGCTGTACCCTGCACTTGAACAGTGTTGTATTGTATTGTAGTTCAAAACTTATAAAGCGCCTCTACACAGTGCCCACCAATCAGAGGCGCTCCCATTGTGAAAGTCCTCGGGATTAAAGGAAAGTTTTAAACCAACGAAAAGCGATTGCGTAGGTCGGTCGGTGGGAGTCGGTCGGTCGACATAATTTGTAGAAAAAAAAGGAGATTCGGAGTTTAGCCTTCGAAGCGATTAGACGTACGCGGCGAGTGTTTACTCAGAAAAGTTTGCAGTCGAGCGGAAGAATTCTCGCGGTGAGCTATACCGCTGTACACATATTTACATAATTTGTAGAAATTACTGTTCTCTTATTCTGTTGCGTAGCCATTGCTTTCTTTGTATAATCAGCGTAGCTTAGACTTGTTTTCATTGTTAGTTTTAAATTCCTGTCGCCCTGGCTAGACATGAGTTCTAGCGCGGGCCCCTTTGTTTCCGACTCTGCACTTCAGTTGCAGTCGGTCGAAGACATTACGGATTGCTTAGGGCTGGTGACTCCGTCTAAAAAACGGATGAAGCCTTGTGAGGACTCGCCTGATAGTGGCAGGCTACTAATTGCGACCGATCCCGATGAATCGAGTTCTGATGATGACAACGACGGGTTCTATACGGTCAGCGGTAAGGCTGCCCGTAAAGCGGAGAAGAAGAGGAGGCTGTCTGAAGTCACCCTGGATTCCCTGCGGAAAACCAGTGGGCGATCTCTCCCGAAGACGCCCAAAAAAGCGGGACCTAGTAAGGTAAAGAAACCCGCTGCGGATCGGCGCATGCCAATTGCGCCGAAGGCCGTGGTAAAGGCCCCCACCACAGGGTCTGCTCCCCCTCCGGGTGTAGTAAGGAAGGCAGAGACGGCTGTCGCCCATGACAGGGTCGGTCGCTCTATCGGAGACCGACTCTTCATCGAGTTCCTAGGGATGTCCCTAGCCAAGGTGAATGCCGTAGAAGTAAGGTCGGAGCTAAATAAACAGTTTGGCCCGATGTCTGCTGATCTACCTGCCCCGTCGGCGACGTGTGTGCGCGTGCACCTGGGCGGCCCTGAAAAGAGCGCCAACAGGTCCCGCTTACTGAGTTGTACTCAGATCTGCGGGTACCAGATCAAAGTATCTGAGCCGCGTGAAGTCGCACGACACAGAGGCAAGTACGTGCAGAAACTCATTAAGGGAGTACCGCCCGCCTTAACTGACTCTGAGATTTTTGCAGGTCTTAAGGAACAACAGCTGCCTGTTCTTAAGGTCGAGAGGATCCATAAGATCCAGAATAAGGTAAAGGTGTCGACCATGGCGGTGCGGATTGATCTTGCACCGGGCACAGTCGCACCTACACGAGTCTACATTGGCTTTTTAAGCTTTAAGATCCATGATTATATGCCACCACCTACACGCTGTTTTGTCTGTCTTGAACTTAACCACGTGGCTAAGTCTTGCAGGAACCGTCAGAGATGCAGCATCTGTGCTGGTGAGCACAAGCATACGGAGTGCACCACGCCAGAGAAGCTGAAGTGCGCAGCCTGTGGAGGACCGCACTCTGCAATGTCCAGCGTGTGCCCGAAGTACACGTTGGCCAAGACCGCGATCAGCATCAGCGTCAAGCAGGGCGTCCTCTACAGCGACGCACTCCGGGTTGCTAAAGCGCAGCTCCATCCGAAGAAACATCTGAAGACAACCGAGACCGACACTTCTACACCTGCTGCATCAACCTCCCAGGTTGCCGAAGCGCCGCAGCAGCACCAGAAGCAGCACCAGAAGACAAGTGCAACCGGCCCGTCTTCACCTGCTGCATCAACCATCGAGGAGCACGGACAGGCTGAGCCCGCAAGAACGCGCTCCCCTGATGAGCGCAACCGTCAAAGATCTCGGGCGAGACCAGGACCCTCAGATGCACAGGCCTCTGATGCGACAGAGGGTCCGGTGGAGCCCGTAAAGATTTACGACGCCCTTGACGCTCTCAGTCAAGCCTGCACCGTTTTTGCGAGGGCAGTGGAGCTCAAAGACGGCAGCGTGATCTCGCCACCGAGGATGCTGAACGTCATCCTAGGCGCCATCTATGCCGCCTTCAACCTCCCCGTCGACTCAATCTGCAACGCGGTCACGACATCCTACGCTGCAGCCAAGGAAGTATCAGGTGCCTCGAGCGTCACGACAGTCACTGCAACCGAAAACCGCCATCATTGATCTCCAGATCCTCCAGTGGAACGCGTGCAGCCTCAGGGCCCGGATGGGGGAGCTGAGGCACCGCATCTCCGGGATGCGGACACCGCCGGCGGTCATCTGCATCCAGGAGACGTGGCTCGGCCCGTCCATCAGTCTTGAGATCCCAGGGTACTCCTGTGTGCGGCACGACCGTTCCACTGGTGAATTGCGAGGAGGAGTGGCGACGTTCGTGAAGACGGGTATCGCCTACTCCCTGATCAGCACTACTGACGTCCCGGAATCGATCACCATCTCGATCGACGGACTTCCTACAAAGATCAAGATCGTCAACATCTACCATCCAAAATCAACACCAGAAAACCCCTTGTTGCCGGACACCTACTCGCCCTTCTTCCGTAACAAGTCTGCAATCGTTCTGGGAGATTTCAACGCGCACAGCACTCTCTCCGGGTCCGACACCACCGACGCACGGGGTCACCAGCTGGAAGACGACATTGAAGCCAGCGCCTTTGTCCTACTGAACACTGGTGCCCCGACCTTCGTCAGCCACGCCACCGGAGCATCCAGCCACCTGGACCTCGCGATGGCCTCGACGCCCTTGGCGCGAAAGTGCACTTGGACTGTCCTCGACGATCCCATGGGCAGCGACCACTCACCGATCCTCATCTCCATCGAAGAAACAGTTCCGGTCGAGGAGTCCTTCATCCCGAGGTGGCTCCACCGAAAGGCCGACTGGACGACTTTCAAGGACGACTGCAGAGAGGCGCTGACCATCGGCCTCGTCACCGACGACATCGAGGTGAGGCACAGCAACATCACCGGTTCGCTCATGGAGATCGCCATGCGGCACATACCTCGGACGACCCCTCCCAAGGGGAAGACCAGGACTGTGCCGTACTGGACAGACGAGTGCACTCACCGCGTCAAGGAGCGCACCGAGGCCCGCAAGAAGATGCAGAGGACCAGGGACTCGGCGGATGCTGAAGAATACCGTCGCATCAAGGGAATCGCGCAGAAGACCATCAAGAACGCGCAAAAGAACTCCTGGAGAGAATACTGCACCACCCTGAACGACAAGACGAAGCTCGGAAGGGTGTGGGGCACGCTGAGAAAGATGTCCGGCACAAGATCAAGACCAGGAATTCCAACGCTGAAGAAGGAAGGAAACACCTACACGACGAACCAGGAGAAAGCGAACCTCTTCGGAAGATGCTTCTCTGAAGTCAGCTGCACTGGCAGCCACTCCGCGGAGTTCCAGGAGCGTAAGGACGCCTTTGAAGCCGAGCACTCTGAGGAGCTTCACGGAGAGCACCTTCTGACTGACGAGAAGCCCTTCAACGAGCCCTTCACCATCCAGGCTCTGAGAATCGCTCTCCTGCGCTGCAAGAAGGATACAAGTCCGGGTGAAGACACCATCACCTACGAGATCCTGGCCCAGCTTCCGCATCCGAGCCTGCTTGCCCTGCTGGAGCTGTTCAACATGGTGTGGCAACATGGACGACTCCCGGCCTGCTGGAAGAACTCCATCGTTGTTCCTATCCTGAAGCCGGAGAAACCAGCCTTCGACGCCAACTCCTACCGCCCGATTGCCTTGACATCCGTCTTGTGCAAGCTGATGGAGCGGCTAGTGACGGACCGGCTGACCTGGCACATGGAAACCAACCACCTGTTCAACAGATTCCAGTCTGGCTTTCGCAGGCTTCGGAGCTGCCAGGACCACATCGTCCGACTCCAAGACGACATCCAGAGAGCCATCCATTCTAAATACAGCCTTACTGGTGTTTTTGTAGATCTCGAGAAGGCTTTCGATCTGATGTGGACCGACGGACTGCTGCACAAGCTGCAGCAACACAACATCACCGGTCAGATGTTCAACTGGATCCGGAACTTCCTGACCGACAGACACATCCGTGTGCGCGTGGGAGCAGAGCTGTCCGAACTCTTCCACATGGAGAACGGATCGCCACAGGGCAGTGTCATCAGCCCTGTGTTGTTCATCATCATGATGAACGACATCCCGGATCCGGAGAACGGCGTCAAGCTTTCTCTCTACGCGGACGATAGCGCCATCTGGAGAGCAGGACCAAACCCGGACGTCAACCAGCGACACCTTCAATCCTACCTCGATCGACTGAAAAAATTCTTCGACGACTGGGGTTTCAAGGTGTCTACGACGAAGACCGTGGCTGTCGAATTCCATCGCCTCGGCACACCAACAGCACACCGACCGCTGAGACTCGGTACCTCTCGTCTGAGCTACAAGGATAGCGTCAAGTTCCTGGGTGTGATATTTGACCGGTATCTTACCTGGTCCGAACACATCAGGTACGTGGCGGACCGCTGCAAGAAGCGCCTCAACCTGATGCGCGCTATTGCAGGATCCCATTGGGGGGCGTCGAAAGACACCCTCCTGATGGTCTATCGAGCTCTCATCCGCTCCGTCATCGACTACGGCTGCATCGCGTACGAGAGTGCCTCGGCGAACCAGAAGAAAGTGCTAAACACTATCCAGTGTAAGGCACTTACGATAGCTTCTGGAGCGCTCAGAGGAACGAGCCTCTCCGCTCTGCAGGTAGACTGCGGGGAGATGCCACTCCACCTACGGCGAAAGCAGCAGATGATGGAGTTCATCATGAAGATAGACGCCATCCCGGACCACCCGACGCAGACCATCACCAGCGGCCGGAAGACGAAAGCGGCCAAAGACGACATGGATCCGATCCGAGTGAAGGCGAGAAACATCAACAGCGAGATCGCAAAGCCTACGATCCAGCCACTCGCCTGCACGACAAGACCGATGTGGACACTCCGCCAACCGATCATAGACACCACACTCAGGGATAAGATCAGAGATCTACCTAATGCTGCTAATGTCGTTGTTTTTTCAGATTCCCTCAGAAGGAAGTCCATGGTCGAAGACCACATCCGCTCTTACGATGGCCATGTGGCGATCTACACGGACGGCTCAAAGAACCCCGCAGGTAATGCATCGTGCTCCTTCTACGTGCCCTCTTGTGGCCACCATGGAAGCTACAGGATGAGCGACGGATCGTCAGTCCTGGCAGCAGAAATGGAGGCCATAGGCAGGGCGATGGAATGGGCCGCTAGCGCTAACGTACCAAATGTTGTTATTTTTTCAGACTCCCTCGGTGTCCTGCAGAGTCTGGAGAAACAGCAGTCCGGGACAAGACAACATCATCTCGTCGACCTGATGCACGCCATAGATGACTACGGCCAACACGCAGAGTCGCCACCGAAGATCGTTTGGATCCCCGGTCATCTCGGCATCCCAGGCAACGAGACGGCAGATGCCCTGTGCAAACAGGCGCTTCACAACACCGCCGTGGACCTCCCGATGACGCTCGAGTATCCAGAAGCACGACACCTCTACCGCGACCACTTCCTCCGGAAGTGGCAAACAGAGTGGACCACCTCAGACACCGGCTCCGACTACAGGGTCGTCGAGCCAGACGTCAGCCTGGTCCGCAGATACACCGACCCAAACCGGAGGAAGGAAGTCACCATCACCAGACTCCGAATGGGGCACTGCTGCCTCAACGCGCAGTTGAAGCTGTGGGGCCGCCACGAAACCGGAAACTGTGACGAGTGCGGTGACGCCCAGGAAACCGTGCGTCATTTCCTCTTGGAGTGCCCTTCTCAGGCTGGACTCCAAGACCAGCTCCTCCGAGAGTGCGCACGGAAAAACTGGTCTTTCGATCTGTACACCGTACTCAGTCAAACCAGCTGCCTGAATACCATCTACAAGTGGCTGGAAGCTTCCGGTCGAAAGATCTGAAGGCGGCCCCTGCCCCCACCGGAAAGAAGAACACCAAGAAGAAGTCAAAGAAGAAGACAAAGAAGAAGACCAAGAAGAAGATAGAAGAACATTAACTTTTAGTGTAAATAAAACACGGAACAATATTAACAATATTAACAGTATACTCAGAACTATCCTATGTAATAGCAAGCCCCACAAATTAACCAAGACGGGGGAGGGGAGAAAACCCAACTCCTACCACCACTTTCCCCTACGGGGGTTTTCTTGGTTGGCAGCCGGCCGTCAGCTTAACCTGTCTTGGACCCCCTATCGTGACCTATTATGTACCTGTACATATGTTATTGTGTCTGACGTCAATCATCTTAGATATGACGGCGTCGTTAAATAAACGTATTACTACTACCAACGAAAAGCTGTGGCACGACCACCAGATAGTAGTAGTGCAGCCCGGACCGAAGGAGGAAGCTGATTCCACAATAATATTAAGGGCCAGTATTTACAAAGGAACGAGACTGCATGGGCCATGGCCGTTCTAACCCAGTTTTGGGTGTACTATGCTATCAGCTGTGTACTGCCATTCGAGTCAAAACTTCTGACTCGCATATACTACCTGTTTCAGTGTGTAACACAATAGCCTGATTTCTGGTTTCTCAGTGACTAAGAGCTCACTCACTAGAAACGAACATCGACTGATGCCTCGTGCATGCTGATAGCAAGGCCCGTAGAGTAATGGATAACACACTGGCGTGAAGAGCAGTAGGTACCAAGATCGAATCCCGTAGACCCCGTAAGGTTTACTCAGCCTTCCACTCGCTAGGTGGCGGCGATGGTTAAATGAATAGTAGGCCGTGATGGGCGCCCTGTTGGCTGCCGTATAAACAGTTATATTCGACTCCTGTAAAACTGTTATCGTGTGCTTCTACTGTATACATGTATGCAAGGCGCCCTGCGTGGCTGCCGTTTCTACCATAAGTATGTTCACTGTACAGCGCAGTGCGGTTAGCAGGCGCTTAAGAAAAAGATTACTAGTATTATTAATATCATTATTACAGTAGTAATTGGATTAAGTTAGATAATGGAAACATGGAGTGGCAAAATATCAAGCTCTGCAGTCAGCCTGTAACTATGGCAACGCGACTGAACTCGTTTACAGGTGGCAACATCATCTGCATCGAACTCTTCTATATGCGTTTCTGATCTAAAGCTACATAATTGAATCTGTACCCGATACATGTGCACCATAAGCCTACGATATTCAAAAATTTTGGCTCCCAATCTAACAGTTTAGCCACCGCCTACGTGTTTCAACGACATTTTTCTTGTAGGCCATGAAAAACCTACACGTATATATCATTCAGATTCTAGAGTTTCGATTCAATCAATCAATCAATCAATCAATCAATCAGTCAATCAATCAATCAATTTTCGTTTGTTCATTGTGCAGTTGTCACAGACGCAACTGTAACATTTTATGTATTCCACAATGTATTCCATTCTGGTTGACTTTCTGGAACTAGGCTGCACGTGCTTCAGCATTCCGGCTTAATGGATCTAGATTCTGAACCAAGTTAACCCAATCTCAGTCCTGATAATTTGTCTTGATATGTCGCCTAGATATAAGCTAAACCGGATGTCGAAACTCGAGCGATGTAGATATTAGTAATGCGTACGTTTTCAGGTTTGTAACGTTTATTTAACGACGCGTTCATACCAAGGTTGATTAGCGTCAACCACAGCATATATACAAGTACATAATGGTCAACGTTTGGAGTCCAAGACAGGTGTGCTGACGGCCGGATGTCAACCAGAAAACCCCATTGGGGAAACTGGTGGTAGGATTTTCCCATGCTCGGTCAGCGGAGTTTGGGTTTTCTCCCCTCCCCGTCTTGGTTACATTTGTGGGGCTTGATATTTAGGCTACATTATAATATATTTACATTATAATGTTCTTGTTCGATGTATACAAGAGTTCTGAGAGTTGTCCTCTTCAATTATAGCCATGTCATCTTAGAATTTTCAATATACATACAGATTACATAATGGCATTTATTTACAGTATAATGTACGTTTTCTAAAATCTCGCGTTAGATATAAGGAAACGTCTAAAAGCGCCAAATAGCGTCAAAAATAATATTATCTCACCTGTCCAGGACAAAACGTTACAGCTGAACAGTCGAGAGTTAATCCGGTTAGCTAATGTGCAACGAGGCAGAACTACAATTTGCTGCTAGCAGTCGTATAGACTGTACGATCTGAGCACATAATCTGTTCAAGTGATATTGCTTCAGCTGATGACCGTCTCGGAGTTCAGCCCATTAGCTCGATTAGGCCACTCATTACATAAGGTCCAGGACTACAATAGGCCAACCTCAGCTAGAGGTATAGAACGATTTGTGTACATATCTACGACTGTGCTCAAGCAGTTGAAAGCGATAGGTCTATCGGCCTAGATAGGCCTATATTACATTTCAAGGTGCATTCACAAGTACCGCGACACCAGGATGTTCTAACCACTAGAGGCAATTTATGATACGGCTTATCGACTGAGTATTTCAGCAGAACTGCGTTTAATGGAAGATTTAAAGAGGAAGTTAGGAGCAACGAAGCAGACATTATACAGTCCTTGAGGTCTGATATACAGGCCTTTCGAAGTCTCCTGAACCACTTTAAAATCACTTGTACGTTTATGCTAATCTACTTGGACCATAGAGCAGCCACAGACCAGCTGATGGCCTGTATACGTAATTTCTTCTTTTTACATTCAGGCTTATTTGCATATTCTATAGAGGGATTACAATTTGACTTTCAGCTGTTGTTGAATTGTTTCTTTGCACGAACAGGACCAATGCACTTTATATATTCGTCTTAATTTTATTGATAGATAAACAGCTGATCAAAGGGCTGAAACTCAAGCATGATTTTGATTAAAGTCAAGATCTTTCATTGCATATGTGCATCTGTGTCGCTATCTTAAATATACAGACAGACAGACAGACAGACAGACAGACAGACAGACAGACAGACACACAGACAGACAGACAGACAGACAGACAGATAGACAGACAGACAGTCTCGTTCAACACTCACCCATGGCAGCAGGCAAACGTCTTTAAATGTTTGTTTATATAGTTGGGAACGGTGCCGGATTTAGAAATAGCTAAAAAAAAGCTCCAGCTCAGGGTCTCACAGTCCGTAGGGGTCTCAAAGAAATTCAGAATATGTTTGCGGGGGCTTTTTAATTTTACGTGTATTGTATATTATTATGTAGAACCCCTTTAACCTGCTTGTGTAGGTTATAGCAAATTCCATCTCGCCGAGTAAATGCATTCATTTTAAAACAATTTTGATTTTTCACTTTAAATGATAATTAAAAGGCACATGTGTTTTCCAGTTTTGTGAGACCTTCTGGTATAATTTTTTAACAATGGGCCTCCAAGCTTTATATAGCTTAGGGCCTCACCAACCTGCACTGTTTGGGAACGTTGAATAATGGTTTACGTTACATTGTATACTTCCTATACGTCTTGATAACGTTAGCCTACGGAAACATGAGTAAGCAACGGGTTAAGATAGGAAAGTTTTTCTAACGTTAACAAGGCCTTTATGAACTTTCCTAGTTTATGATATATATATATATATATGTATATATATATATATATATCATACTAGTTAAGTAGGATAGTTAAGATTAATTAAGATTTATTTTTCTTCTCTTAATATCAATCTTACATCTCTCCTGTGGTTGTATCAACGACAGAATATATCTGATAGCACGACAGTCTTATATCTAGGAATAATGGAATAGTTAGGTGTCCCCCTCAGCGGGACTACCATCCCTTAGGGGACACCTTTGCCTCCAGGGACGTGGAAGAATTATTATAGCTTTAGGTGATTGACATTATGTACATAACGTTGTCTGGATGCAATAAAGATTTTCTGATTCTGATTCTGATTCTGATTCTGATATATATATATATATATATATATATATATATATATATATATATATATATATATATATATATTAGGGTGCCAGTCAAAAATGAATTTCTGAATTTCTTCTGTGGTACCCTCCCATTTTGTTGTCTGTCATGAGAGAAGTTCACAGTAATTATTTTAGAATTTTTGATGCATATTTAAAGGTTGCTCAACATAGATTTGTATAGTTAACAGAATTATTATCCGACAGTATGTTATTTTCACTTATTTACCACTCAAAATTTAATGTTTCCGATACAATATCAATACAGCGCTGTAAAGTGTTTATCAGAACTGTACTTTTAACAAAATAGATAAGAAAACTGCCTTTAAAAAGTTGATGCAGTAGTATTTTTGAAACAGTCAATCATTAGTAATCAGTCTCCCACTCTCCTACTGCGGAATATCATCACTGACAAGCAGCGACTTTCTGATTTCTGGGTACTTTGCTCTGTGGCTTGAGACAACCAGCAGCAGATAGGCCTAGTGTTTCTGTTCTTCACTTCTTGTAATGGAGCTGTTGAAGTCCTGCATCAGTTTCACAGCTCGCTCTGCTCAGTCATTTACCAGACTGTTAACAAATTTCTTGTTTAGTTGGAAATCTCGCGGGTCTAGATCTCCTTGTACAAGGAATTCAGCATTCAACCAAAGTATGTGAAAGAATGGCATGGTACTGCTTGTGACAAAATCAACAAGTTCCTTTTCAGGAATGGTACTTGGCTCTATCTGGATTCGTTTGGGTGGTTCATCAGAGCCTTGTTTCTTTAAAGCGCTGATCATCTTTGTTTTGGTGTTGCTGTTTACAGCATTATCGAAAAATGCAAGGGCAATTAGCTCCTCGTTCAGCAATTAGCTCCTCCTTGTTTAACCTGTACCATTCAGAAGCTTCAGCATGCCGAGAAGTTGCTCCACATGAAAACCTGATACCAAGACTGGTAACCGGTCAACCTGTTCACTACCTGAAATGTCCAGCAACATCTTGCCGTACCAGTGCTCAACTTAGGGTACAGACAGATCAAAAGTGGCTTTTCCAGCTTGGGCCGTCTGTTCACAAAAAATAATCCGGTTGTTTTGATTGACTCAGGATTGACAGTTAAGCTAGAAATTTCGTGTACAAGGCTTCTTGCAGTCTCAGCCAGAATAAATGTTGCACTACAGTTGCTGACATTGGCTCGATCCAGTGCAGCACTTATCTCTGTTGTTGTAACAAGAGGCACCGACCGCCGTTTGGTAGGCCTACTTCTTGATGAACAGTGTGGTTCTAAATTAGATTCAACTTCATCAGCTGTCATTCTCTTTTTTCTTTCTTCCTTACTTAAGAGATATTCCTCGAGCTACAGTCTCTTTACCTTTCTTTCCTCCGTTCTAGCTAATGCTGCGTCCACGCTACCCATACATTGTCCGCGTTGGTCTTCTGAGAAACACAGTCATATCTTCAGCAATAGTAATCATTGACATGGCATCTGCATGTGCTACATCAAATAGTTTTTCCAACTCTTTGACCATAGCAGTTTCATTAGCTACCTAGGTCTCAGTTCTGCGATTAATGTTCTTCTTCAGTTCTGCCATCAGTAAAACATGTCTTCCTGCTTCTCAATGGCATTCCGATCAGTTGTTGTTGGGATACGAAATATGATGACAATTATGTATTTTAATAAAATATGTTGTATGCAATAGCAAAGATTGTATTCAAAGAATATATACAGACCAAATAAATCAATAAATCAATAAATAACAAGTATAATGGTGAAACAAAATGCAGTACACAAGAAAACTGGAACAGGTACGAAAGATTGCGATATAGCAGAAACTTTATTCATGTTGAGCAACCAGTAAATATTAATATAAAATCCTGAAATTTTACACTGTTATTTTACTGAACAGAGGTAACAACTTCAGGGGGTACCACATCGCAATTACGAACTTTAAATTTTATCACTGGTTTGCTGGGCACCCTAATATATATATATATATATATATATATATATATATATATAGAGAGAGAGAGAGAGAGAGAGAGAGAGAGAGAGAGAGAGAGAGAGAGAGAGAGAGAGAGAGAGAGAGAGAGAGAGAGAGAGAGAGAGAGAGAGAGAGAGAGAGAGAGAGAGAGAGAGAGAGAGAGAGAGAGAGAGAGAGAGAGAGAGAGAGAGAGAGAGAGAGAGAGAGAGAGAGAGAGAGAGAGAGAGGATTCGTTTCCAAGTAGATCGCGTTTTCTATCATGTGAATATTGTAACTCCTAAGTAGGCCGCCTACAAGTCCTTTTAACGCAGGTAGGCCTACGATTAGTTCAACGTCCTAGTCACAAACGTTGAGAGGAAACGTGTGCAAACAATCGGTTATGGTACAAAGTTAACGCTCCTAAGACGTCTGCATGGGCGTAACTTTGGTCTAAAAAGTGGGGATAGGCCTACCAATATTATTTCTTACAAAGCAAGGCGGAGACTGCAATCTCTGGGAAGGCACAATAGTAAAATATTGAGTGGGGGTACGGTACCCCAGTCCAAAAAGTGAGGGGTAAGGGTACCCCTCGTAACCCTCACAAATTACGCATATGAACGTCTGTACAGAAGTTTTGTTTATGATATAAAGAATTTTTTGCACGTAGATCGACTTCACCCCACGGCTGCCTGACAGGTCCACAATGTACCTTTTGTATGAACATCTGGGTCCGTATTCATGAGACAGGCGTAACTCTTACTCCCAGCTTAAATCTGGCCTACGCCGGAGTAGTGGGTTAAATCGGTATTCATGAGACAGGCGTACCGCCTTACGCTGGGTATAACGCTACTCCGAGTCGTCCCTAGGTGTAAGTCCGCTATTCCCAGCGTAGCGGCTATAAACAAAGATGGCGGCCGTCATAATTCGCCGCATTCGATGAGGTTTTAGATGTCAAAGTCTTTCAGAGGTGCCGTAATTAGCTCGTATTGTTCACCGACTTTATATTGCTTTTCGTTCTGGCTGTCACAAACTGCTAAGATTTGATGAGATGTGTGACGATGATGCATTCGAAGTGCCGCGCATGATTTCCTTACAGTACTGTGGGTAAATGCCGGTACCATAGATTTCAACCAATCCTTGCAATTAGTTTATTTTCACGTAATTTAACTGTAGAATGCAACGGATACCAAAAAGCTGTGCTGGAATATTATTGTCAAGGAAAGAGTTTAACTCATGAGTTGACTGGTGCATTCGAGAATTTTGTATAAGCTTAGGTTTGTTCTGAAGGCATTATTATTAAATCTATTGCGTTTTTTATATCCAATAATTAATTGTATCCCGTAAGCAATGGTGAAAATGTTAATTTCTCATTCTTAAGCAGTTGATTAGCATAGACATTACAAACATATACCTTATTTTATAGTAACCTAGCTGTAATGCAATCTGTCATAATAATGCAGAGAATATCAATTTACCCTCATTAATTTATCTTGTGTTATAATTTAGTTTTTATTATTTAACCATAAAATCATCGAGACTTACTCTAACCCACGCCTGTTTTGATTTTACGTTTATGTTAAATATGATTCGTTTTGATTAACGGCCGTCTTTTAATCTTTATTTGTTTACTTCAGCTGTCGGGAATGACGGCATATAAATAGGCCTACCTTGTAAGCATGCTAAAATAATCCATAACCACTCAAATCATGACGAGGTACTTTCGCGGGAAAACCCAACGTTTACACCCGGAGTAACTAATCCCTTGGATACACCTGGTTCATGAATACGGATCACGACTAAGTGCTATTCGGGGAATAGTTACTCCCGGCGTAGGCGCTACGCTTGGACTAGCTTCCTGTCTCATGAATACGCCCCCCCCCCCCTACTGGTGACAGAAGTGTTAGTCTTGGCCCTGGAAGTCATGGGCATGGAGTTAAAAGTCTTTGCCCTGGAGATCAACCGGGGAAAACCGAGATCCACACCATGACATACTATCCTCTGACCAAGTGCTTTCAACGACTGCACGGGATATGCTGTAAGTAGTGGACACATTCACATACTTTGGCAGTCAAACAGTAGGGCCTATATCAATCAATCAATCAATCAATCAATCAATCAATCAGTTTATTGATCCACAAAGCAAACGTGACAATATACAAGAAAATATAATTTAAATTAGCCACTATGATGCTGAAAAGGTTTGAAACATTAAGATATTCATGGGTTTAGAAGGCTATATCATGCTGTGAGTGGTCAATAGGAAGCCCTAAAAGGACCAGGGTCCCGCTAGTAAGGGCCCCCCATTTACTTAACAAAACTCGACGACGGCCATGTACACATGAGCCTTTGAGACCTATTTAGAGACAACGAATTTGCAAAAGGTGGGCAACTAGTTAACAGAATAGTAAGACTTAGTGGCAAAAAAAGGAAAAACAACAAAAAAAACAACAACAAAAAAAACAACAAAGTAAAATAAATCAGATGGGAGGGGGTCGCAGCAGGCTGTCACTGGGCAATCTGTCTAATAAGTAGGTGTGAACGAAGGCTTTTTTTAAAAACATAGTAACT
Source organism: Allolobophora icterica (assembly GCA_963556255.1). NCBI lineage: Eukaryota > Metazoa > Annelida > Clitellata > Crassiclitellata > Lumbricidae > Allolobophora > Allolobophora icterica. Next base: position 39,939,623 of record OY744608.1, on the reverse strand, counting down.
TGGAATGTGTCGTAAATCAGAGGGGAGACTATTCCATAGTTTTGGTCCTAGATAGGTTATTGAGAATTTCCGTATGTTAGTACGTGCAAATTCAATCTGGTAAGTGTTGGATTTATTCCTAGTAGGGTAGGGATGAATATCAGAAGTACTTGTGAAAAAGTTTAAAAATGCATTGGGTAGTGAATTGAAGGTATAGCGGTGCATGAAATATATACAGATCGAGTAGATCCAGCAAACAGAATACCTTAGACGTAGAATCTCCATCGCCAGATCTTTCATGGTCTTTATGAATAAGATAATCTGACGCTTAACGATTGAGATGAATATCACACTGCAGCCTGCAGTTCTATAGGTTGTATGTTGGCAACACTGCCATTCACTTCCACAGTTCGGAAATCAAGGCTGAGCTTTTTCGGGGACATCGCACGAGCTCAGGAAGAAGAAGACCACAAAAGAGCTATGTGGATTGTAGGGAACAAGCCCCGAAGGGCTGGAAAAAACAACGCAGCACGTATAAATCGACCGCGTTGTATCAGGCAAACAAAGTAGCCTAATACGTTAATAGTAACCTCGCTGACGCCAACTATTTATGATTTACTTAGCCACAAACACATTGCGTAAACGTGAGTAAACAACCGGTTAGATTTTGAAAGTTTTCCTAACGTCCCAAAACCGTTTTTACAACAATGGGCTTATGCTACAGTCGTAGAACAGCAGAATGTTACAATGCAATAATAATTCGTTTTCTGACAATGAAAGGAATTTTGGACCAAGTAAATTTGAAGCAGAAGAGTGGATGCATGCTAAGAAGCGATACAGTTTATCAACGAAATTGCTTGCGATGCTAGAATTGTTTTTTTAACATCAGCGGCTTAATATGGTGCTACAAAGTATCCTCTTTCATACCAGGGCGGGAATTGTCGGGAGGTTGGGGGTTCAACCCCAGTCTTGTTTCTACAATTCCTACACTGTTTCATACGTATTTTTAGTGACTTTTGCCTATGGGTTGAAAGTTAATTACTCTGGCAAATCCTGGCTATAGGCCTACAAAGCAATCAAAGTTCAGCATAAATATCACTATGGCACATACATTTTTTCAATGACGCGAGTAGACCTATCTGAAGAAACTGAAAAGCACCGCAAGCATACATTTAGGCACTAAATCTGTGTATCATATTAGCCAAATTGACCGACATAGCTATATTTTATAATTAAACTAGTATCAAAGATGTGCATTATATGGTAGGTGCTCAGAGTCAGAGCCTCTACAGCTGAAGCTCCGTCGCCTGAGTTCTCCTCTACGTCGTTGATATTTAATGGCTTCAGGCTCATTACTGACGTTGAACTACGAATAGTCCGCATCTGTTAATCTTAGGTCATGCGAACTTGACCCTTTGCCCCTTTTATTATTGTTGCGTTAATTGATGATCTTTCTCCTTTCTCTATCTCTTTAATCGTTCTTTAGCTGCTTCACAAAAACGTGCCCTAGTTTTCCCGGCACTTAAGAAGCTTACTCTGAACCCTAATCTTGACAGTAATTTCCGTCCTATTTCTAATCTATCTTTCCTCTCCAAAACCCTTAAGCGCGTGGTTCCCATTCAGATCCTTCCTTATCTAGAATAACCAGGTTTTCTCCCCTTGTATCAATCTGCTTTCGGACCAACCACTCAACTGAAGCACTTCTTCTTTCTATGTTAGCTAACATTTTCTCAGCGATTGGCAAGTCCCAAGTTTCCTTGCTCGCTCTTTTTGATGTCTCATTAGCCTTTGACATGGTTGATCACAAAATTTTGCCTCAGCGCCTTGAGTGCTCTTACGGCCTCAAGGGCACTCCCCTCGTTTGGTTTCGATCTTATTTAACTGACCGTACTCAGATGATCATTTCAGGAAACTCCAGATCAAAATGGGTCCCAATCTTTCTAGGTGTTCCCCAGGGTTCAGTTCTTGGATCCCTCCTCTTTATTCTGGTACACAGCTGACATCACCTCACTCGTTACTCATCACTCCGCTAAGGGTCACCTCTTTGCTGATGACGTTCAGGCATACGTCCATGGTCCTCCTTCGGCCCAACTCACCTTAGCTGGTCGTTTTCAGGTGCTCTAATAATTTACTTGCATGGATGTCTTCAAATCGCCTTGCTCTAAATTTCTCCAAAACTCAACTAATCTGGTTTGGTAAGCTTACTCCTCAGCAACTCCAGAAACTTGACTTTCCGCTTCTTGCTGAAAACTTACCCAGTTTACCTTTTCTGCCAGTGTGCGTGACCTAGGTGTCACACTGGACAGTACACCTTTTCTGATCATGTTTAAAAACCTCACACGCTCTTCCTACTTTCAACTTCGGCGCATCAGGGCTATTCGCAAATCCGTTTCCCTATCCACCTTGACCCATATAGTCCAAGCATTTGTCTGTTCTAGAATAGACTTTTGCAATTCAATTCTAATTGGTCCTACTAGGTCTGCCTGTCTCCTCTCCAGTCAGTTCTCAATGCTGCAGCCAGATTGATTGGCCGTCTTCCTAAATTTTCCCATATCTCTTTGTTTATGGTCAATCAACTTCACTAGCTCCCTCTCCTAGCCCCCGTTCAATTTAAAGTTCTTGTTCTTGCCCTTAAGTCTAAACTGGTACTACTCCCAATTATCTCAGGGACCTCGTCTGTTCCTCTTTCTGCAGCTTCTCACCAACCTCTCTGCTCTTGCGACCGGCATGTTCTCTTTGTTCCGCGTGCCAAGACCACTCTATAGCTCAAACTAGATCTTTTGCCAACAGAGGCTATATATAGGGCCCTCCTTGTGGAAATGCCCTTCCTTCCTCTCTACGGGTAGCCTTTCCGTACTTAAAACCTTTTTCTTCTCTCGGGGCCTTCGCACTCGGAGCGCTGCTGAGTGGCCTCAGCTGTGAGCGGCGCTATACAAATCTTCAAATACGATATGAAAAAATGCGATAGAACAGGCAACCACACACACACACACACACACACACACACACACACACACACACACACACACACACACACACACACACACACACACACACACACACACACACACACACACACACACACACACACACACACACACACACACACACACACACACACACACACACACACACACACACACACACACACACACACACACACACACACACCTACACACACACACACACACACACACACACACACACACGTGTGGTTGCCTCATAGCATGAATATTAGTATTCATGATATCAGGAAAAAAGTATTGTTCTTAGGCGTGTTGGTTCTTGATTCAGGACGTATACGCTGATAAAATATATATGGCTACATTACGAGAACAAAATCGTAGTGATAAGTCTCAGCCAGTCGAAGGTCAGTTCCTTGTTAAATGAAGGCAAGCGATGACACGTCGTTTCATACAAACGGTGTTAGATCAATAATTTCGCCAATGTTAAAATAACGCCAACACAACGCTATAGCCTAATCTCGTTTTTCTAACGTTTTTTTAACATTTGAGTGCAGCCGATTTATCAAAGTACTATAACAACTGACAAAATAACGTTTAATAAACTGTCCATAGAAACGTTAGGCCTATATCAAACATTGCGCTAACGTTAAAATAATGCCAACATAAGTTACTTAAACGTTTTTTAACATTTGTATGCTATTGTTTAGCAACTTAGCGAGTTGATGAAGCATATATATATAAGTATATATAATTTATATATATATATATAAATTAGACAGACAGACATACAGACAAGCAGACAGGCACACAGATTTAATATTAACTTCGCAGTTAGTTGGGGGTCCTTGAGATAGGCTAGGCGCTCTTTGGTAACTGTTCTTTTTCTCGTATCTGCCTGCATAGCCTACGGACGATCGACGCAGTTGATAAGAGAGTGCAGGTGAGATCGGCCAACAAGAAATAACGGCAGCGTATATCTCGAGTCGAGAGCGACCTCTGGATTCGTTATTTGCTCAACTCGTCTTCTACACGAGGTTCTACTTATGATCTGATAAAACCAACTGCAGACCAATGGTCAAAGACGATGATTCGGTTGTAGGCCCAGGCGAGACGCTTTCTTCTGATTCAAATCAGCTTTTGTGTGTTCTGTACATAACATGCTCGAACGTGGTCAGAAGATCACAAATTTCATCTAAGTAGGCCTACCTTTTCCCACAATCCCATTAGGGCCTAACTGTTTATTACACCTATTACACTTACTTCGCCCTTTTGTTTTCTACACACCGTTTTGGTATTGTATTGTATTGTATTGTATCTGAACATTTATAAAGCGCCTCTCAGAGTGTTCGCTAATCAGAGGCGGTAGTGAGGTAGTGGTAGTGCATGGGGGCATCGCTGGTTAGGATGCGGTGATGATGGTGAAGTCAGGCAGACAGACAGACAGACAGACAGACGGACAGACTGTTATGGGTGGCTAATGTACTGGCCGTTCAGCAGTAGTGATGGTTTGAAACGGCGTCATTCGTTGTGTCCCTGACAATTTGTTAAGTCAATATATCTTACAATGCAATCAGTTCACACATACTCTGGCCTTTGATATCATAAAATTACGACCAACAAATGTTCTGCGGATTTGTTATCCGTGTATAGAAGATGACAGATGGTAGACGGCGTTAAGCACTTCTACGTCTAAACTGACACATTGATAGCATTTTAGAATCTCGTGCATCTGACAGTTTCAAAACGTCGCAGAATTAATGTCCATCTATAGGGCCTACGCGTTTCACTTGTGATACTATTCGGCGCCTTTTTAAAATTAAAAAAGGCGTTGTACATTGCACAGCGATGTATGACTTAAAAGCCAACCCACCACCATCTACCTCATCCTCCTTTTGGCCTGTCTATCACCTCCGGGCTTTCCACTCCAAACTAGTTTCATCTCTTCAAGCATTCTTATCCAGATATATATAAAATTATATATTACACACAAACATATATATATATATACATAGAGAGAGACAGAGAGGCAGAGAGACAGAGACAGAGACAAAGACAGACAGACAGAGAGACAGACAGAGAGACAGACAGAGAGATAAATTTTCTTCATCACTGCTCCAGAGAGGGATAAAGTTTTGATCTGACATGGGCAAAATATTTCATTCTGCAAGAGAGATAATTCCTACACTAAGATCAATGCTAGAAGGAAAGTGGAATAGATATTTATGAGAAATTTTAAAATACTAAACAAGGCTTTACTTTTCAAGTTAATCATGCAAGCACATATTCTGGCTACACATGCGCAGTATAATCATGGTTCGCGGCCTAAGCTTCTGGAGCAGCCACGGCCATGTGCAGAGGCGTAACTTTGGTCTAAAAAGTGAGGGTACCAATTTATTACATACACGAAGCAAGGCGAAGACTGCGATCTCTGGGAAGGCCCAATAATAAAATATTGATTGGCATTGTTTAAAATGTGGGGGTACGGTACCCCTCAGTCCAAAAAGTGGGGAACCCCATGCATACATACATACATACATACATACATACATACATGCATACATACATACATACATACATACATACATACATACATGCACACATACATACATGCATACATGCATGCATACATATTACATGCATACATACATGCATGCATACATACATACATGCATACATACATACATACATACATACATACATACATACATACATACATACAGACATACATATATACATACATACATACATACATGCATACATATATACATGCATACATATATACATGCATGCATATTTCTGTATGGCGCCATGGACTGTGGTCAGATTACCCTTTTAGCCCTTTTTGATGTTAGCTCGGCATTCGACTCTGTCGATCATGCTATACTTCTACAGCGCCTCTCTGTTTCCTTTGGGCTGGTTGGCAAACCGTTAGACTGGCTATCATCCTATCTTACTGGTCGCACTAACTGTGTTACTGCTGGTTCCTCCAGGTCCCGCTGGGTCCCCGCCCTGTTTGGTGTACCCCAGGGGTCCGTCCTTGGCCCGTTACTTTATGTTTTGTTTACTTCTGATATTAGTTCCTTGCTACAGTCATGTGGACTGCTTCATCAGCTTTATGCTGACGACATCCAAGCATATGTCCACTGCCGCGCAGCTGATGCAGTGGCTTCTGTTGGGTTGATGTGCCGCGCTATTGATACCCTCTCAGCTTGGATGGCCTCAAACCGGTTGCTACTGAACCCGTCCAAAACTCAATTCATTTGGCTTGGTGGTCGTAGACAGCTGGCGGGCGTTGACCTACACCAACTGACTGAAACCTTTCCCCATATCACTTTCTCCCTTACTGTTCGTGACCTAGGTGTTACGCTGGATCGAGAGCTTAGTCTCTCTCAGCACGTTAACTTGGTCACTCGGAACTGTTATTATCAGCTCCGGCAGTTGCGTGTTGTACTGAGGTCCCTCTCCCATGATGCTGCAGTGATCTTAGTTCATGCATTTGTCACTGGTAGAGTTGACCACTGTTGCTCGGTCCTTGTTGGTCACTCCAAGAGCCTAATGGGGCGACTTGACCGGGTCCTTCGTTCTGCTGCTAGACTTATTGGTCGCATTCCAAAATATGCCCCAGTCTCTGCCTATATGCGTGACGTCTTACATTGGCTTCCTGCCTCTGAGCGCATCTCCTACAGGATAGCAGCACTAGTTTGGCGGTGTCTATCTGGTAGCGCCCCATCCTACCTGTCTGAACTCTGCTGTCCGATTTCTGACTTAGCTTCTCGCAGAGCTTTGCGCTCTGCGACTAATGGGGAGCTATTGGTCCCTCGGACCCGCTCCGCAGTCAGGCAACGCCGAGCTTTCTCGGTTGTTGGCCCGTCTACCTGGAATGGTCTTCCGATATCCTTACGCTGCTTCCCCCGAAATAATTCACCTGTTTTCTTACGACAACTCAAGACCTATCTGTTTAGCCGTGGCTGGGCTGGGAGCGCCTCTGAGTAGGTCTCTTGAAGAAGCGCTATATAAATGTCCAGAATGAATGAATGAATGAGTATGTAATTTTTCATTTCACGACAAGACAGCCACCTTGCGAATGATGAAGCAATCAACAGTCTGAGTGTGCTGTGCGTGATATGAGCTGTTGAAAACCATAAAACTGCTCCGTCCCTGAAAGTCTTCTGTAAATGTCGAATGAAAAACGCTTGCGTGCAGGCTTTACAGAATAATAGAGAATCATTGTCCATGAGCTTTATAATACTATCATACAACTGGGTCGACCAGAGATATTCCTTCGTGACCTTATAAGGCTTAATTTTTTACCTATTTTCTTCATGACCTTATTAACCCTGCGATGTTCACGACTTTACTAGGTTTACGACCACAGTCTTCTTCTCCATCAGCATCTTCATCTACATCTTCCGCGAACTCATCTGCATGTGCATCCCATCTTTCTTTTCCGTTATTATCAATGCTCTGTCATCTAAAGCTATCTCTCACCGAATTGTAGTAGACCTTGGGGCCTCCCTTTAGGCTTTAGAACAATCTTGTTCCTTATTCTAGTGAACCTACTTAGTCCGTCTTTAAAAATGTTAATACTTTTTCGATTTAGTCGCGAAAATAAATAGGGGGCCTATTTTGTAAATGTACTTAAGTTAAAATCATTTGGCAATGAAAGTATACGCTATTTGATTTTGAACACTTTGGACTCGAACATTCATTAGTTTTACGTATTTAAAAATTATTCAGCGCCTGCCACAAGTAGCTGAAAGAAGTTGGTCTAGAACGCTATCTGTCCTATCCTATCATAGTTGGCCTGCGCGGACTTCAACTACTCTCAGTGTAGACTAATCAAGCGATTTATGTTTTTATCTCTGTTATCGAAAGCGACTGTTGCATATTCAATCACAATAACGCTCATGTTGTTCAAGATATGAATGATTAATTGCGACAAGGTTGCACCGTTTATCTGCGTGCATCTCTTATGCATTTGACTGATAAATCGATGCCGTTATCTAAACCCGTTCACTTGAACGTGTAGAAAATTTAGCATTGTCAACATGTTAGGTATGGCCTTCGCGGGTATAGTCATGCGGGCAAGATCTGCAAATTGCAATGGAGCGAATTATTTTTAATAGGATTATTCTGTGCCATTTGACAGTAATTGAATAGGAAGCCTAAATTCGATTGTAATTTAACAAGACTTCTTTACAGTGTTCAGGACCGGCCGCTGTTTAATAATTGTTTAATTGATGTATTTTATGGCGAGACGCGTGCTGTGCCCCTAATTGGGTTCCGCTGCGCATTAGACCTTTAGCAATTGCTGGCATTAGATTTGTGATTCTATCGATTTATACAGTTCTGTGGTAATATAGAATTCTCTCTCTCTCTCTCTCTCTCTCTCTCTCTCTCTCTCTCTCTCTCTCTCTCTCTCTCTCTCTCTCTCTCTCTCTCTCTCTCTCTCTCTCTCTCTCTCTCTCTCTCTCTTTGTCTCTCTCTCCCCACGTCCCCCTCTCTATCTCTCTGTTGCTGTCTCTGTCTGTCTTTCTTTCTCTCTAGGTCTCTCTGTATCTCTGTTTCTCTGTCTCTGTCTCTTTGTCTCTCTCTGTCTCTCTGTCTCTCTGTCTCTCTGTCTCCCTCTCTCTCCCTCTCTCTCTCTCCCTCCCCCCCTCTCTCTCTCTCTCTCTCTCTCTCTCTCTGTGTCTGTCTGTCTGTCTCTCTCGCCATTATGATGTATGGCACTGTATATATGCTCGAGTTTCCTAGTTTTATATATTCAGGAGTGACTATTTACAGGAGTGACCACATGCAGAAGTGAATGTATGCAGTGGCGAATGTGGGAACAAATTTTCTACATTTCCAATATGCAGAAGTCAATCAATGCCATACATTGACGTACTTTACGGCCTTACCTTAGATTACCTTTTTTACCTTTCATTCTTTTACAATGGCTTACCTTGCCCCGTATGCTTTACCTCTGCATGGCTACCCAACTTCAAGGTGCATCATGTGAAATTAGAATTTCTGTATAACCTCGTGTATTCTAATTGCTTTGCTCTTATCCCAGTTTAATGTTGATAGAGGCGTGTAAGAATTAACAATTAATTCGCTGCATCTATCTATAACATGACCTCTCCTCTTCCGTTCTGTCGACGTATACTTTGATTCTTCGAATGGTCAGCAGGTTATGTCACAGGCTTTAGCCAACAAACGCGATCCAGCCCCCATGGCCCTCGTGTGATTTATGGGGTGCGGAGTTGCCCTAAACCGGATTTCACGACCTAAATAGGAAGACCAGTATAAAGGACAGAAAAATTCGATAAATCAAGAGAAGACAGAGCGAGATTTGACAAGAAAATGAGACAACAGAGATAGGAAAACCTTCGGAAACCCGCAGAATAGGCGAATGACTGGAAATGGTCCTTACGAATTTTGGCGACGTGGCAGTAAGCTTTGATCTAAAAGCGCCTCAGTGACTAAAAAGGCAGTATTTGTCATCACTGAACTACTGAGTGTACACTTAAACAGTCCTTGTCACACTCTGGATGTGTCATGAATGGTCACAATTTATTCAGTTTGGACGTCAATTACGAAGTTTGCTCCAATTGTAGGCCTATCCATATCCTTTGCAGCGCCATCTCCCTTATGTTACGTTACGACTACCGACGCAAGTTCTTTACAAATAACTACTAAATCACTGATGGGCTGTCCTGTTGTTGTTGTTGTTGTTGTTAATAATAATAATAATAATAATAATAATAATAATAATAATATTATTATTATTATTATTATTATTATCATTATTGTTGTCGTTGTTGTTGTTGTCATTGTTATTATTATTATTATTATTATTATTATTATTATTATTATTATTATTATTATTATTATTATTATTATTATTATTAGTATTATTATTATTATTATTGTTGTTGTTGTTGTTGTTATTATTATTGTTGTTGTTGCTGTTGTTGTTGTTGTTGTTTAATAGCTGTAGTCGTGTTTGCGCCTCAGTCGAAAGGTCTTTCGACATCTGACCCACGCCTTTCTGTAAGGGATGTGTTGTACTTGTATACTGTCTAAATCTACACTGAAGTCTACTACCCTGATAATTTAGCCTTTAATCTAAGCCTGCCTTCGAGAAATACACCTCTTAGTGTAGCGTATCATCGTGTCATTTCAGTTCTAGTATATATTTCCTATTTTATAGGCTATGAGTTTGATGGCGATACTGATAGAGATGACAAACCTACGTGTAATGATTGTGTGACACTGATGCTTAATGGGTAAGGCGGTGATTACACTTATAATGCTAATGACCGTCACAGGGTCTTCAAGTTACACCACCTAGCGACTGGCAAATGTGTTATTAGGTATACATGACAGCATCTTCATTATTAAATGACATCACTGGCAGTAATAGTTGCATTATAATCATTCTTAATATCTTTACAGTTCAGTTTGCAATATAGTCTCTGACTTCGTTCAAAATTGCAGTATTTATAATCGTTATTAGGCATTTAATCAGTTAGGAGGTAGTATATTCAATATACAGACCCATATAGGTCAAACTATGGTCTCTCTGACGATAATCTAATACTCATCCCGCTCTTAACCGATAGGCCTACACAACAATTTAATATTAAAATTGGGATCTCGATGTATGGCCAATCTACTGACTGAGACAAAATGGCACCTAATAAGTGGAAATAATTAGCAATGTCCCGCAGAACGGCCGGATAATATGGCAGCAAATTGTCTATCATCTCATGTTATATATAGCCTGTATGCAAGATATATATATATACATATATATATATATATATATATATAGTACCATAATAGATTGGCATTTGGCATTTACGTACATACCTATATATGATCATGATGTAGATAATGACGTTGGTTATCCAATGTGAGGGTGGATGGGGATATGAAAGATTGAATTTGGGGTCAACTGCTGGAGCTAATAGCGCTGGTAGGGCACCGCGACACATCCGGCTGATGGGGTGGATGGTGGTCGGACGAATCGGAACCCAGCTTAATCACGTCCATTACCTGCCTCAAAATGATGTGGAAATTATTACGAAACATTTGTTGCGCCGAAGACATGACTCGGCTCATATATAAGCTGGGACGTTGTCCTCATATCAAAGGAATTCCAAGACAATACAACATTTTTATTGTCTTATTCCTCCTATCCTTCCTCTTCTTGTGTTTTATTGCTATTGCTTATTGTCTTGTTCTTATTCGTGGTTTCCTTCAGCATTTGGTTCTTAACCATCGTTTCGTGTTCTTCCTGTTTTCTGTTCAGTATCTCCTCCTAACTTCCTAAGCTCTACTGCAATGTCTCAACTGAAGTTAATACGACGAATTGAAATACATCTACATTCTATGTGGGTGAGCTTCAAATCAAATCAAATCAAATCAAATCAAATGCTTCGAAGTATAATCAAAGAGCGTCATATAAAAATATGACAGGCTCCCAACCCCCCCCCCTACCTATTGAGACGCCTCAGTCGGGTCCTGCGCACGGCTGCCCGGCTGGTGGGTAGAATCCCTAAGTTTGGCCGGGTCTCGGAATACATAGGGAGGTGCTCCACTGGCTCCCCTACCAGCAGCGCATTGCTTATCGGGTCTCTGCTTTGGTTTGGCGGTGCATTGAGGGCTTTGCTCGCCCTTACCTCTGGGAACTTTGCTGCTCCACTGTGGCTGTCCAGCGTCGTGGTTCACTTCGTTCTGCAGCGCAGGCTCAGCTCCTTGTCCCCCACGCGCGGACCGCTATCCGGCAACACCGTGCTTTCTCTGTCTCTGGCCCAGCGACCTGGAATGGGCTCACAGTAGCCCTGCGCCTGATCTAAATCGATTGCTTTTCTCTGTTCCACTCTTGCCTTAAAACTGTCTTGTTTGACCGGGGTTGGACTGGGAGTGCTCCTGAGTAGATAACCTTGAAGGAGCGCTATATAAAACTCTGTAATAGTATTAAATTGTCTGAATGAATGATCAAAAGAACGAATGTAAGTCGTATCATACCCTTCTTTAAAGTATCCTTGTGTGTCATATGCATTCTTTACATTGATACTCCAATAAATTGCTGTTACATGGAACTGAACCTTTTTATCTTTGATGCGCATTGATGCTTTTAGATGCTATGCCAAGATTTCTCTGTGTAATAAGTGTAATGAGTTGCAACAAGACACTCAGACGTACCAAATGAAAACTGGCAAACTTAAAACGACAAAGCCACAACGACTTAGCCATACACTTAGAAATAGCGAACAGGACAGAGTACACACCAAATACTCGTGCGACCATTAGTCAACAAAACCGCATCATGGGCGTCGACAGAGGGAGCAGTGGACGTCTTTTAAGAGCGGAACATGACAGAAGTGAAAGCACAGCGTCTCCCTCGGAGGAGTACACACACTCTTCAAATATTGATCGCTCCCTAAACGTACACGGCTTCAGCGTTCGTGTGTACACAAGGCGCCCTCCGTCCGCCGTCACTTGGACCGTCGGTCCGGCGGTCGGTCGGCCTCCGTCCGTCCGTCCGTCCGTCCGACCGACCGACGACCGACCGACTAGCCTCTCGTGTCGACGACGGGATATGAAGCACTTGGGTTTTCGTCTGTTTACCTCTGTCCTCTTGACAAAGAATCTATCCACTGCATGTTCCGATTGTATGCACGGTGGTCCGCTCTACCTAATCTAATCAAGGACTGGGCTCGACTTTCTCGATCAGTGTACCAGCGGACGAAGTTTAGAAACTCTTCAAACGTATGGCGCTACAACAATTTGTTGGCATCTGTGCAGGAATAAAATATTACGTCAACAATATGATAATGACGATGATAATGACAACAACAAGTCAACAAAGACTACGAGGCGACTATTCTGATTCTGACGACGACGATTAGGTTGAATAGAACGTGGAAGAATTAGAACATGAACAACATGTAGAACAAGAACACGACAAAGAACAAGAATACAAAAATACAAGAAAACAATTAGAAGAAGAACAGAAGAATAAATTACGATGATTATTTGGAAAGCTAGTGGTGAAAATCGTCTGTTCTCGTGCATGGTAAAGGGACTTAAGGCCTCAGCGGTCTGCTTGAAGACTTCACAGAATGGACGACCGTCAACGTCTTTGTTTATTTGCTTTAATGTGAAGATAATCAGTTTCGCATACAGAAACATCAGTTTCAGAATGCCTTCTCGAATCTGCCACTCCTCTGTCAGACTCGTCGTCTTCTCGAATCAGAAACGATCGATATACACAAGATGACAAATAGTAAGATATACACAAGATGACAGATAGTAAGATATACACATGATGACAGATAGTAAGATATACGCAAGATGAGAAATAGTAGTTAAGATATTCACAAGATGACAAATAGTAATTAAGATATACACAAGATGACAAAAAGTAAGATTTACACAAGATGGCAAATAGTAATTAAGATATACACAAGATGACAAATAGTACGATATACACAAGATGACAGATAGTAAGATATACGCAAGATGGCAAATAGTAATTAAGATATACACAAGATGACAAATAGTAATTAAGATTTACACAAGATGACAAATAGTAAGATATAAACAAGATGGCAAATGGTGACTAAGATATACACAAAAAAGACAAATAGTGAGATATACGCAAGATGACATATAGTAATTAAGATATACACAAGATGACAAATAGTAAGATATACACAAGATGACAAATAGTAAAATATACACAAGATGGCAAATAGTAAGATATACACAGGATGACAAATAGTAAGATATACACAAGATGGCAAATAGTAAGATATACACAAGATGGCAAATAGTAAGATACACACAAGATGACAAATAGTAAGATATACACAAGATGACAAATAGTAAGATATACACAAGATGGCAAATAGTAAGATATACACAGGATGACAAATAGTAAGATATACACAAGATGGCAAATAGTAAGATATACACAAGATGGCAAATAGTAAGACATACACAGGATGACAAATAGCTAAGATATACACAACTGCCAAGCGAATTAGTTTCCTACACGCTAACACGCAATTCCTATGCATTGTTTTGTCTAAATTCGTCCTATTCTCATCCAATCTCATCCAATCTAAGCGCAATGTCTAATTCATCTAAAGCTCTCCAATGTCGCATCCTATATCATCTAAATCGACAGATGTTTTCGTTTTACTCCAATCGTAATTCAGTACGAATAAGTCATAGAACCCAGATTTTGCTTTTCTTGACAAACCCTTTGTCGTGTTCTGATGCTCGGACAATTGGGAAGAATTCTGTTTAGCAACAGGACACGGGGGTTCTTTATGGCAGAAGAACTCCACTGGCACCCGCTTTCTGCCCGCATCAATTTCATGGTCCTCATCCTTGTCTCCAAGGCTTAACTTGGTTTCGCTCCGAAATATTTATGAAACTTAATCCAGCGCCCTCACTCTGCTGCTTCTCTTCGTCCTCTTCGTTCCTCTGACCGTTTGGACCTCCTCGTTCCCCGTGTCAGGACTTCACTGGCTCAATCTAGGTCTTTTGCTTCCATTGGCCCTGCTCTTTGGAATGAGCTCCTCCGTTCGTTCGTTCTTCTATTCTCTCAGGTAACGTCTCTTCCTCAGTTACCTTTCTTAAAACTTGCTTCTTCTCTCGGGGTCTCTCGCACTGGGAGCGCTTCTGAATGGCCCTACCGCTAGAAGCGCTTACAAAATGTCCGAATACAATACAATACCAGAGCCCCACCAATAGACCTGATGCTCAACTAACAGTTTTTAGACGTTGCATCAATAATCTCTTGTGAAATGTGTTGAATGCTTCATTGTTTCTGCTACATATAAAACTATAATTGATTTGCCACTTAATCTAAGAAAGAAGGTGTTGATTTCATCCAATTAAATTGCCGTTCGCAGCCAATATGAACTTATTTTGGAAGCATAAACGATGTGACTAGCAGTTGGAATTATACACAGGATAGAAGTGTTGGATGGCAGTCGTGTTTGGGTAAGCGGGTGTTGGACAGGCGTGTAATTATCGTAGTCTGAGCTAACGGGCCATGAGGGAGAGTTCGCCTAGAGCCAAACTCCCCGGCCGTCCAAGCAGAGCCACCCTCACTTCCTCCCTCCATCCGTTCTGACTCATCTTACATGGCCGCTCTTCCGTCGTGTGATATAATCCGTCTGCCTCGGCCGCTGCAACCCATCTGTTGCCATGGTCACCAACAATCAGCCCCTCATTCGTTGACAGCCGTTGGCACTGGCTGCTGTGCCTGCTGCTGTATGCCATCTTCCCAGCGTTCTTCCTTTACTCGGCATTTAATTATCTCGGTTAGCTGCTGCGGAAACAGATAGTTGTACGGGGTGGGATACAGATGAAGGTTTGTCAGGGCCACATGCTCACAGCTCTTTCTTTATCTTCGCCTCTTCGAAACCCTTCATTCTCCACAAGAGCTACTACCTTTGATACTGCATTCGGCAAGTCAACTGGGTCTTCTGCCAACAAAAGTTTCCGGGATCTCCGTTGCGTTATATCCGTATTTATTATTTTTCTGTTGGCCCTACTTAGTAAGCTCCACTACCTAATTGTCGATCATAAATCGTAATCTCGAAATTTCTACAACGCCCACAAAAGCGAAGTCGCGGGAACCAGCTTATTCACAGGCGCATGGCCATAAGAAATTGCGTGTGAAGAACTTGCTCAAGGTCCCGACACAGTAAAGCGTCTCACGGGATGCACGAATGCCCATACTATGCGTTCCAAGGCGAGCGGTCAAACCAATCGGCTGTACTGTGTCACACATTTCCCTCTCTCCTTACGTTACATTTGCACACAGTCACCACTGGCTCAATCGCCATAATAATATAAGCGACGCAGAGGAAATAAAACTTAAATTTCTTGATGATTGGAAGCTCTGCAATATATCGTAAACTGGTCATCGTAATCTCGAGACTTCTACAGCGTCCAAAAAAGAGTAATCGCGGGAAACAGCTTATTCACAGCCGTTCAGTGCGCGATTATCTAGTGCTTAGCGTGCTGGAGTGTCAGATGTAAGGTGAGCCATTCAAATCCCGCGAGGGCACAAAGGTTAGATTTCTGCTCCAGTTGGGTCCTCTGGCTATCTCAGCCATAATGAGCACATCGACCGTATGTCGCGTAGCTGCCGCCCACCTTCCGTTAAGCGAGTAACACTGTAGGGGAAGTCCTCTGCAGGTACCGGGCGTTCATAAGTTTTTAGTCTACCAGGATTCGAGTGCTGATACCCGCGGCTCCGCACCTCTGTTCGTATGGATCTGGCTTCTGATGTTTGTCGGAAGACTTCTAAGCTTTTAAGATTCCAACACAGCAGTTCTGTGAACGTCAGACTTGTTGTCCTCGAGACAAAGGTCTTGGTCTCGAGTGCACTCGAGTTCGCTTTTAAAAGTCTTGGTCTTGAGACCAAAGGTCTTGGCCTTGAGGTTCAAAGTCTTGGTCTTGGTCTTGAGGTTCAAAGTCTTGGTCTTGGTCTCGCAAGACCAAGACCAAGACCGGCTGTCAATATGAACAGCCATTTAACAAACTCAAGAATTTAAAAATTTATCAAGCCCGTTTGTATCACAGCCTACGACAAATACCTGCGGACGGATGCAAGTTTTGTTGGTCAGGAAAACCCATCGGCAGCAGCAACTAAGTTATGCTGTATCTGCCATCGGGAAGCTCTGTCGAGACTTTTTCTGAGACAGACGGTCTGATAAACCATGGGAGGATTTCAAAAAAGGCTCACGATTTGAATATTTAAATCCAGTGCTTGAAAAGCTACTGTGTGTGCCAGCGACTTCAGCACCTTTTTCACATGGCAGAATTTTTATGAGGCCGCACCGGTCACGTCTTGGTCAGAAAATTCTGAGTGAATTGATTTTTATCAACACAAAAGGCATTTGGAATAACATTTTGCATGAAGGACTTTTCTCTACAGTCTGCATTTAGAGTTGTTTTGATTGAATAAATAAAATACTCATGTTTTCATTAAAATAGCGAGTAGTCCGACTTGACAATTTTTAAAGGAAAAGAAGTCTTGGGCTGAATGTGATTTTATAGGTCTTGGTCTCGGTCTTGGTCTTGAGGTTCAAAGTCTTGGTCTTGGTCTTGACGTTCAAGGTCTTGGTCTTGGTCTTGGTCTCGAGGTTCAAACTCTTGGTCTTGGTCTTGAGGTTAAAGGTCTTGACAACAAGACTGGTAAACGTTTTCTTACACAGCAGCCACAACAAACAACTCCAATTCATTTCGACAGGAAATGTTACTAAACGACAGTTGACAAAAGTTCTTACATCTCTCTTCAACGACCTCTTTCGACGACTTAACTCGGTATGCGGACGTTTCGTCTCCGGACGATTCGTCACGGACGATTCGTCCCAGGACGATTCGTCACGAGGACGTTTCGTCCCAGGACGATTCGTCCCAGGACGATTCATCAGAAGAAAAAACTCAACTAATGTTAAAACTCAACAAATCTACCAAAGTAACAAACAACAAAAGATCGATTGTCTAATGTTAAAACTCAACAAATCTAACAAAAGATCGATTGTCTAAAAAAGACTAAAACATTGATTGTCAACTACGGACTAAGAGGTTCGATTGCCATGGTCATTCCAGACTAAAAAAAGACTAAAACGATAGACTGGCATGATAACAAATCTTAACAGTTTAGTTCTAGGTATAGGCCTACATACTAAAACGAGAAAACACACTGACAAAAGATCGATTGTCTAAAAAAGACATAGGTACATACTAAAACGAGAAAACAAACTAAAGCCGAATAAACGATAGTGTCATCGTCAGTACAAGTTCCAGTACTTAAACGTTCTACTAGTTGTGAGAGAGATGGGCTATTGCATGAAGATATGTAAGAACATCTGTTCTGTTATAGCCCTGAACCGCACGCTTAACTCTCGAAATTAAATTACGGTACTTCTTTACAGAGACCTCTTTTAAAGACGGTCCATTAACGCAACCCTCGTGACGAACAGTCCGTGACGAATCGACCCGAGTCTCGGGTCGATTCGTCACGGTCCTCGTGACGAATCGTCCGGAGACGAAACGTCCCCAAACCCTTAACTCGACTATCTGTCCTCACTCCTTCTGACTGAAAGCGACCGTCCGGCTCAATTCGACTCAGTCTGACTGACTTCTCTTCTGACTGAAACACAGACTGACTTTTCCTTCTTTTTCCTCTTATTTACCCCTAAAAGTAGCAACAAATATAGTCAGAAACTTCAACCAAAGAACACTAAATTTCGACTGCACGCTATTTCACCAGCTAAATTCTATGACGTCATCCGTGCAATTTACACTAAACAATTCATCCAGCTCAATTTTATGACGTCATCTGTGCAATTTACACTAAACATAGTTCAAAATTTCTCCAGCTCAATTCTATGACGTCATCTGTGTAATTTACACTAAACATCGTTTACAATTTATCCAGCTCAATTCTATGACGTCATCCGTGCAATTTACACTAAACAATTCCTCCAGCTCAATTTTATGACGTCATCTGCGCAATTTACACTAAACATCGTTCAAAATTTATCCAGCTCAATTCTATTACGTCATATGTGCAATTTACACTAAACAATTCCTCCAGCTCAATTCTATGACGTTATCTGTGCAATTTACACTAAACAGGGTTCAAAATTCATCCAGCTCAATTCTATGACGTCATCTGTGCAATTTGCACTAAACAGGGTTCAAAATTCATCCAGCTCAATTCTATGACGTCATATATGTAATTTACACTAAACAATTCATCCAGCTCAATTCTATGACGTCATCTATGTAATTTACACTAAACATCGTTCAAAATTCCTCCACCTCAATTCTATGACGTCATCTGTGCAATTTACAGTAAACACGGCTCAAAGTTCCTCAATTTGCCTAACTTAAAGGCGAAGATCGGAGGGCTGGGAGGATTATAGTGTGTTGTAGAGAGAAGACATTGTATTCTATTCCTATAATATAAGTAGTCTCTTAAAGAACCTAATAGCTGTAGGCCTATTCCGTAGAAGATTTTAATCGCTGCAAATAGCTATCAAATGCACGATGCTGTTTTGCAGGTAGGAGAATGGATGGACATTAATTTGTAATACATTTATTCGTAATTTTATTTGCATATGTATAGGCCTACCCGACCTTTGCATGCATTGTGAATATTCACAGAGGAAAGAACGTCTGATCGTCTGGCCTACAATGCCAGTTTCCGTTTCGGGCATATTTTCTCAGGGCATTTCCCTGACACAGTTTTTCGAAAATGATTACCTATCATATAATAATAATAATAATAATAATAATAATAATAATAATAATAATAATAATAATAATAATAATAATAATAATAATAATAATAATAATAATAATAATCTTTATTAATTCAAACTGACAAACGCAGTAAGATTACATTGAAACATGATAGTACAATCAAATCTCAACTAAACACACGGTTTGGCAGCCATGCAAGACGTCGCCCTAGAGGGGGTTACGGGTATCGAGCCGCAAATCTAATGCTCTCCTGGCCATGGGTGTTACCATTACTCTATCCCCTCCCCTGCATGTTTTTTTAATTTAAAAATATAGTAGAAAAAACTATAAAGCATTTTTTCCAATTATCATTTTATCTAATTTCAAGCATAAACTAGTCTTAGTTTGTATTTTGGATGTAATGTAATAACAACAATTTATTATCGCATCATCAGTATAGCGACCTACTTCTGTGACTTTTACGATTTCAATTGTCAGCGCCAATTACGAAGAGTCAGGCCTACGTTGGCCCAATGGTAGAAGTTCAACTGTTTGGGAGATTTTGGAAAGATGGACATTTTCCTCTGGACAATCACTGAATTTTCCAGGGCAATTTCTCGTACATTACAGCAGTGTATGCGGTCCCGCACCCTACCACTTAAATGTAAGTCAAAATTTGAACCAAGGTTGTGACTATGACACCATGCAAGGTCCTGCGCAAACTTAGCAGTCGTTATTGCTTTGATGAGATGATGTCATAATATATAAAACATACCGGACTAGCACGGTCCGTACATGTGCATCTTGAATGGCGTGTGCACCCATTCAAGCAGTCAGCGGTGAAGGATCTCACCCGTTCTTATTCAAATTTGAAAAATGAGCAGGGTCGAGGCTGTACGTAGGTCGCTACAGAAAACCGTAGGCCTCATGTATTCAACTACATTTTACATATACTGTGTATTATAATCTAAGTAGGTCAGCTACGGGTCAACTGGAATGATGGAAGAATAGTACGAAGAGCAGAAGAGGAGAGTATGCCTTTTCTGGCTGACGATCTCCTGCATGGGAAATGTCTCAACCGCACACGGTGGGGTAAGGAGTATCACATTACCAACATGCATTACTGCCTATACACGCAAACCACCATACTAAGCCACAAGCATAACACTAACCTGAAACCCTAGCCTGCCACGTACAACGGTGCAATCAGCCCCTCTCTCCCAACCGACCGGCTGGCCCTGCCCAGTCTCACTGCCTGCCTATGGCTGGGCATATGAGTCGCCAGCCGCAGAAGCCCCGTCTTCACTGGACGCTCGCCTGGCCCCGCCGACGCTCATCGTCATTTCACTGTCGGAGATTTAGATCGACGGGGCTTATCGTCCGACGAACCCGGTCCAATATTAGCGGCCAGACAGACGTCTGCTGCCACTGCTGCTCCTGCCACTGGACCTGCCACCGCCGCCGACGCTGCTGTTGCTTCGCTGCTCGTGCTTCGGCCGCCGCGCTTTCCAAAGACATCATCATCATCATCACCAGCAGTATAAGCGTCGACTGTCTGCTGGTCTACTTAAAACGCGCAGAAATATTTCACAAAGGTAAGCGTCGCAATTTGGTCATTCTTCTCGCATTACGTCACGCTAAGATATTTTAGGTTGTAATAATTGTTACTGAATCTACTACTGTTCTTTCTGATTTCGTATTGTAACTGGTTGCGCTTAAAATAAGATAACAAGATCAGTGGCCAACAGGAAGGACCTTGTTCAGAATAAAAGAAGAGCGTCGCATTTTGGTCGTTCTTCTCGCATTACGTCATGTTAAGATTATTTTAGATTGTAGCCTAATAGTTGTTACTGAATCTACTACTGTTCTTTCTGATTTCGTACGGTTACCGGTTGCGTTTAAAATAAGTAGCCAACAGGAAGGACCTTGTTCAGATTAAAAGAAGAGCGGCTGATATTCAGATTTTGACCAAACTGGCAGTGATGGCAGTGAATTTTGGAACAAGAATATAGGAAAAGTTAAATATCCAGGCGTCACAGAATATAAAGCCGCGCCCATAGGCCTAGTTGAGGTGTTGTGGAGTGGAAATTTTAATTTCTTATTACTTTTTTTAAGTTTGCAAGTATTTTTATTCATCCGTCTACGGTCTATTCCAGTGGTTTTCAAACTTTTTGGATCAACTCCGACCAAGGACTCTTATTTTGTCTAGGCATAGCTCGAAGGTACATGCAACACGCAAAGAATAGGCCTAACTAACCAGCAGCGTCACAAAATTTACGATGTTATCGAATACCCAATCGGACCCGTATGGATTATGCAGTTACAGGCGTACTATAATTAGGGGCTTAGTGTATGAATTCGAAAACACATGCTGTTAATGCTAAAACCATGCAGTGTTAATCACAGTTAATGAATATTTTCAGAACGCTCTCGAGGACCCCCGCCATATCCATCGCTGACCCCTCTTGATCCGCGGACCACAGTTCGAAAATCGCTGGTCTATTCGTCCCGTTCTATCCAAGGCCTAATAGCGTAATTTCTTGCTACATTTGCACTTCACTTGCTGGCTCTTGCTGTCTTATTTGTCACCTTCAATGTTCACACATCTTCGTTCTGCCAGAGGTTTTAGTGTTATTTGTATGTTAAACATAATTTGTCCTCGCTGAAACCGGTAGGTTGAAAGGGCAACTCAACGTGGTGCCCTAAACTCAAAAGAGTGCTGTTATTGCACTGCTTTATGATAATTGTTTCTCTAACTTGTTGTTATTGCGCTACAAAAGTTCCTACAGCTCCTTGAATGTTTATGACGTCACGACAATATATGTAAACATGGCGACAGCAACAGTTCGCCATTGAGTTTATGGTTTCAGCTGATTGTGTTGAGTCATCAGCTGAAGTTTGGTAACATTTGGCCCTAGTCAGATAGTCTGCACCCGTAGGCCTACCGGACCCGCTCTTGGATCGGGTCAAATGACTCTTTTGCCCACCCTCTGGTAGTGTCTATTCGTCACAGCTTATCAATTTAAAATTTAGGATTACCTCATGTTGCATTTTGTTTCTCTGACAATAAATTATATTTCTACTTTTTAAATATTTGATTTTTACAGTAGGCCTACATAGTTTTTATTACATCGCGTAGTTTATATAATAAATTACATGGCGTACGTAGTTTATATAATAAATTTCAGAGTGGAACTATATGGAAAACGTAATGCCCGATAACGTATAGAACACTTATAAGTTTCATTCATCGCTTTCATGGTATCTTTACAACTGAATGAGACGAGAAATTTACCGAAAACGAATCCAACGCTGTTTTTAAGAGAAAGCATTCGGATTACTGTGAATACAATTCTAATTAGTCCTTTAGCTGTTAATCCTACGCTAATGACTAAATCGCTGAATATAGGCCTATTTTGCAGACGCCATTTGCAAATCATGAAATTTCATACAAGCTTAATATATAATCGTATGATTTGTTTAGTAGGCCTACCGTTATATTGTCCGAAGGCATAAATGGTGAAGCAACTATATAGCCTACACAATCAGTGGAGAGCTATGGGCCTAGTTAGTTTTGATGGTAAACTGCCCGACATCTGCATAACGGATAAATTGGAAAAGAAGAGCAAAAATGGAAAATGTTAGAAAAACGGAATACAATTTTATACGGAGCAGATATTAGGCCTAAACAAAGAAGAAACAAACAATGCGATGATTTAAAAGTGAAGGAAAATCATTGAGGTTAATTTTGAAATCATTTAGAGAAAACAAGCAGTTGGATAATTTAATCAAACTAGTTAATCATGGTGAATAAAGGCTAAATAGGTGAATAAATGTATAAGCTGTAGGCCTGTGTGGATTTGCTGACGTAGAGTCTACAGAAATGCCAGACAGACAAAGGGATAAACTAACTGTCAGCGCATGAAGGAACAAGTAAGTAGCGTGCGAACAAGTTTCAGTGAATGATTATAAGAGTATAGATGGCATTAGAGACTGACTTATTAGATGCATGACGAATCAATCAATGGACCATCAATCGAAATATGGTCGAAGCTAAGATAGATGTCATTCAGTGAATCATGGATTATTTATCATTCGTCCATCTGTTCGTTTCCTAGCACATCAATTCATACAGTCAGTCGGTCGGTTGCAACAAGAATAGAATAAAGAACCTAAAAATAGCAAGTCGTATCCTGAAAATCTGTACAACTAGGTTATCATGGCAACGACAATACGACGCCGTCGTTCTTGGCGGTGGCGCCTGAAGGCTGACTCGGCTTTCATTATGAGCCGCAGTTTACTTAGAAAAAACGCTTCGTCTGGCTCATCGGAACATGCAACGTGAAAGAAAGGATGAGACGGCCAATGACTAATACTTGCACGTGCTACTAGACGCATTCACTAAATCATCCGCGGCAGGGCAGTCCATGTTCCAGCGTGCACTGCGCTGATTCATGCCGCAGATCGACTTAGAAGCAAGCGGCAGCCGGCTTATTCACAAAGCACGGAACGGTGAGCCACGCTGGGTCAGGGTAATGGGTAAAGATTTGTAGCAGTAACCCTATACCCGAAGGTGTGGAATACGGTGAGTGGAGAGGCACTACCGACGTCTATAACATAAAACCGGACAACTGATTAGTATTTTTTCTTCTCTGCAAGGCGCGTATACTGTAGACTCCACAAGCAAGCGCCGGCGAATTGGGTGAGCTGCTCTCGAGGGAGAGGTCAGGGCACGGGCAGATTCATCGTCTCAGCGTATTTTGATAAGATTTGGCAGTTATTTAGGTAGTCATGGTAGTCATAACGTAATCTAAAATGCATCTGAGTCATGAAGTTGCTATTCTAATGGTAACAGTATCATTTCACCTAAGATAGAAATAGCGAGAGAGAGAGAGAGAGAGAGAGAGACAGACAGACAGACAGACAGACAGGCAGACAGACAGACAGAGAGGTGCATTACCTACTTGACCTAAGGAACGACGAATGAATGAACGATTGAAGAAAAGAATAAAGGAAAAAATAAGAAAGAAAGGAACAAAGAACTATAACAAGAAATATAGAGAGAATAAGAATCCAGTTATGTGCTATAGGCCTACTGGGTGTTGATGAAAGTTGGAAAGAAGGGTATAAAAGTTAGTCATGAAACAGGGAGTGGGCTATAAGATTAAGAGAAAAATAGAGGAATACCAGAGAATTTAGACCGTGATTAGCTAAAGGCAAAGAACTGATGAACTTCTGATGTGTCTTCCTGAACTCAATCGTTTAAATATGTCACACACCTTCGATCTTTCTATAGTAAAAGCGCTTGGCACATATCAAAATGTGCTATTATAACTTCAAAAACGGCTTCGGCAACAGGCATCGTATCTTAATATAATTCGAAAGATTTCAAATACGACAATGACGACTGACAATCACATTAACTACTCAGGGTTTATCATCGTAATGAGTGGACTAGGGTGAAATTTATTATAACAATCCTATTTATTGCAATATAGTTTAGGAATTAAATTAACGAAAGTTAGTCAGTATCCAGAAGGTTCTGTTGTCTGTCACCCAATTCGATTTTCAGGGTATCTATACTCTGCTATATATATATATATATATATATATATATATATATATATATATATATATATATATATATATATATATATATATATGCACACACACATATGTACAAATTGTACATATATATATATATATATACACACACACATATGTACAAATTGTACATATATATATATATATATGCAGGATAGGCTATCTATGTCTGTCTCATGAGCTGGAGATAAGGAGCTCCCTTACCAGCTTTATATCGAGTCACGTGGAGGGTAACTGACATTCTTACCCGAGAAACATTCTCAACGAAATTCGTCCATATTTATGTCAGGTCCATTATCTACTTAGTCTCGCGAAAACGATATACGTATATATATATACAGGGTATATACTGCAGGGTCTGGAGAAGTGAGTCTAACTTCGTGTCAGCCTTTATTAGTTTAGTAGTTGGCTTGCGATAGCTGACTTGGCTATCAATATAGCCCGTGTTCCATGCTGTAGGCTATCCACACATGTATTCACTTAGATATACAGTGGTGTAAGCCACCGATATACTGTGTCACCACAACCCTCGTTTTTATCTTTACTTTCGACCTATATAACCTTTCTTCTTTTATGTTCCGCCTAGGTCCATTTTGCCCCGCCTTCTAATCGAAAGGTCGTGGATTCACATCTCCTGCTTCCGCCCCGTCCTCGTGACCTTTCGGGGTAAAGATCTGTCTGCGGCAAGTTCCTGTTCAATCCATACCCTTACCCATGGGCTCCTACATAGTAGGCCGGGGTCCATGCCTAACCCTACGACAACGGTGGGGTTCGTGCAAATGTGAATGTAATTTTGAAACTGGGTCGGCCTTGCAGCGGAGTTTAAGCCATAGCGTATATATATAAGGACTGGTCGCTGCGAATTCCTTGGCGCATCTCCCTTCTGAACCCGTGCCAGAGTTTAGGAGACGAGTCCTGCCTTTCAGCATATCAGAGATAGAGATTCATTTGCTTTTCAACAAGTAGTGCTGAATGAACTTTTGATAAATTGATATAACTTTCACCGGGTTCGCGCGCGTCGTTTTTTTTGACAGTTGGACTTGATTTTCTTCAGCGATGGTAGAATCCGAGAGGAGAGCGATGCGATGACACGGATGAACTTAGATTTAATCATCCATATAAGCCGTAATAAGCGAACAAAGATAAGTGACAATAGGTCAAGCCGTTCGAATGGTCGATGAACTGGACTCTTGAAAGACACCTGCACAACAACAACAACAACAACAACAACAACAACAACACAACAACAACAACCAACGAAAACAGCACAAAAAGCTTACATAGCGAGATTAGCGAACATGCATGTCTCACATACACGATCGTCTATCCGATGAAAGCCCGCATATATTTTTTGGAGCAGCGCATAATTTCCGAGCATTAAATAAACAGCACAATTTGGAACGACCTGATAAGATATATCGACGCGTACACTGTTAGAAATATAGGTTTTCCTACAGTAGTTTTTCTGTAAAAATATACAGAAAAAGTATGTAAATGACAGATACAGAATCTTTTCTGTAAAATGCCATCAACGGCGCGGTGTTACTCCAATCAGTCTCCACGCTAAAATCTCGTGACTTAAACCTTGCTCCTCATTGGTCACGTTTCGGGCGCCGAATGCAAAAACATTTTGTAGCGCTAGTCTAGCATGCAATATAGCGACTATAAAGTGCAAAAATTAATTAATAAAAAGTAATTAAATATTCTGTAATATTAATTATTCAATGTTCTTTACAAATGAAAATAAATGTGAAAAATTACTATAACAAGTTCATAACTGTCCGAACAGCATTACTTAGAGACGAACGAGGAGGTGTGATCGTTGAATTCGCGGCGTATTTTGAATAACAATGGCCGCTGTATGGTCATAAGATATTTTACCAAGACATTCACCGCAAATTTCCAAACTAACACACGCATTCAGACAAAAAAAATCCAACATACTTCTATAATCAGAATTTAACATATGGACAACTGAAAGGGTATTCAGCTCGTAGACGCACATTATCGAGTTTTAATACCACTCAAACCAGTGACTACTGTGGCCTATGGTTTTATCATTCTGTTTCATGACACGTGTTTGCCGAGTTCCGGGTTCGATAAGCAACCAAGGATTTGTTTGGTAAAATAAAACTTTTAGCATTAATAAGCTTGCTGACATTAAGTGTAATTGTGCATTTAAACTGTCATTCAGATTTTTTCACTTGTGATTTGTTTTGTTATTAATATTTAATATTTAAAGGGTGCTCTATAGTGTAGTGGTTAGCATGCTTGGCTGTCAATCGAGAGGTCAGAGTTGCAACTCCTCGCAAAAGAAGAAATTTGGTTTGCGATCACTGGTGGGGGGCAGTTGTGAACTGACCTGGTCAAAAGTTTGAACTGACCTGGGCAAGCAGTCACAAAATTTTTTGACTCGCAAAAAACTGTTGTGACCTTTTGCTGTTTCTTAAAAATTTAGGGAGAAAACTGCATGGTGTGTCCCCCCTCTTAAATATGGGGGTCTTGTCCCCCTCGACACCCATGGGATCGCCGCCCATGTTTGGAATATCTACTCCATCTGCACCCCTTAGTCAACTCAGCTAGAACGAGTACATTGGCCATACACTGTAGGTGGGAGGATAAGATAGCGAGGGTGAGGACTAGCCACCCGGCCTCATATGCTGAGGATAAGAAAATGAAGTCGTTAGCACTTTATACCAATGGCTGTCTCAGGGCTAAATTCAGAGACTGCTCTTCTTTTTATAATGCTTACTGATGCATCAGTGATCAATAATGGCTCCTTTGGTGAAGTACTCACATTTTAGCAATAAATAACGTTAAATACAGGTGTTGTAGAAAACAGGTCAGAAGACGGAGATTTTCAATTACGCGATTCAGAAAACTCATCTGTGCACTTAATTTGTTAACATGACAAAGAACAAAAAACGAACGTATTTCACAGACAAGCATTTAATTACAGCATGAAAATACTGAATGTTGAATTCTAATTGATTAACATTTTAAAAAAACAAGCATATTATTTTAGCAGGACTCCATGTAACAAAATAGAGTCTTTTCACAAAAATACACATAATTATAGTCAACATGATAGCAAATCAATTGGTGAATTGTAAAAACACTCGGGACTTCAGACCGAAACAAAATGTTTCAGTATCCACAGGTCTATCAGTATTGAAGTCTTTACTGGCGAGTACCTGCACAAAGTAGCTTCAACAAAGCTGAGCTCATTCAGATTCTCAGCTCCAAAGCAAAAACCATGAACAGTTATGCCACTGTTTATATTATTTTCATGTTTCAACCACAAATAGCTATTTTGTCAGCTTTAACCAAGTACTGGTTGTTTATTCAAAGTGGCTTCGGATTGTGTCAGTCTCTTCTGTTGCTGTATTTTCGATTAATATGTATTATAATTATGTAAAATCGGTAAATAATTAAAAATGAAATAACTGCACACTGATTTCGAATTGACATTTGCAAACAACTGTGTATTACTTCAGCAGCACTCCATATAACATGATAAGGAGTATCTCCAGAAATATTAATATATAAAGAAGAGTGTCACCACAAATATTAATGATTCCGACAAGTTCTGACACGCTGTAACACAGCACATGCCGTTACAAGGGTGCCTAATATCAGTCTAATACATATCAGCCTAATATATAGTTAACAATTAAGTAAAACAACAATGATGGTAAAAATAACATAAAAATTTAGTTCTATCTATTAAAAGATGAATAAAGCTATCCCCTTGGCCAGCTGCATCACTGGCTAAGTGCCATGTCCTCAATCACTGGAAATGTATTGAGTAGGCCTTTTTGGACAGCGGTTGTAAACTGTCTGTTACTGAATTCATTTCTGATGATTGAACTTCAGGCATCCAATCCAAGAAATTATAAAAGAAGTGGAGTTTAGTCCAAGTTCAAAAACACCATAAAAATTCAACTCCTTCTACAAAAACAACAGTTCGAGATGCATCATAATCTCCAAATTTCTAAAGCTTATTCACGAGCACTGTGTCATATCAGAGGGTTGTCCTGAGACTGATGTCCGGTGGAGGTCCGAGTCTGGTTTTCAGAAAAACCAGAGAGAGTAGGCAGACCAGCTGCTACTGTGGGTTTCGTTGAGGATGAGTAAGCTTGGAAGGTGGAGTACTGGATGAATTTGGATACAAATTCTTGAAGAGACGAGACTTATGATGCATTTTCAGTTTGGTGAAATACTGCAAGTCCATTTGAAGCAGTATGGATACTGTCAATTCTCGTCTCTCGTTAAAGGCAAGTGTCCACAATACCTTCCTGTGAAACAAAATCAATGTTTTATGTACATGGATAAAGTTTCAGAATTGTGACATTAGAATTGCGAGTTAGAACTTTACATCCTGGGATAACTTTTTATCACGTAGAGACATCAGTAGTCGTGTTCCAGCAGTGCAGATGTTTACATCCCTTGGTGTTGTCATTATTATTATTATTATTATTATTATTATTATTATTATTATTATTATTATTATTATTATTATTATTATTATTATTATTATTATTATTATTATTATTATTATTATTATTATTATTATTATTATTATTAATTACTAGCAGGTTTACCCGGCGTTGCCCGGGGTCATAAGTTTCAATCCCTGTAGCGAATAAGCAACAAATTTAGGTATATGTTTAAATGCGTGTAGCGAATAAGGAAGAAATTTAGGCGACCTGTGGGGGGATACTGCTTTGCAGTCTAGGCGTGGACTGACTGCTTCGCAGTCGCCCTCTGGCGACGACTGCTTCGCAGTCTCCCGTGGACTGACTGCTTCGCAGTCGAAGAGGGTGAAGCCGGCGTTGGCGGGTTCAAGAAAACGCCAGAAATCTAGCCCTCACTGCCCTTAGTAAAGCAGTCTTTGAACATACAATTTTGCTGTAAAACGATGAATATAGTTCGATTCGATCGTAATTAAATTTTGTGCGAAAGTAAACAACGTCTTTATTTGCATTATTAATGACGTTGGGGAATACCCGCGCCATAAATAGAACCGCTTGTCGTTAAATGCGCATTATTAATGACGTTGGGGAATACCGGCGCCATAAATAGAAGCGCTTCGCGCTGGGTCGTCAGGGACGGTCGGTTGGGTAGAGTTTTGGGGTATTTTCACCATGTTAGCGGTGAAAAGGGGGTAAGCGAACCCCTCCACTGGGTGTCCGAAGCCGAGGCCGACACAGCAGTGAAGGTTTCGAGTGAAAAGGTGCAAAATTGTAGAAGTTAAGCCCGGTCAAACAGACAGACAGAGAGACAGACAGACAGACAGACAGACAGACACACAGAATTCTCCCTTTATTTATATAGATTAACATCTATGCTATAGTGCCGGTGTCTAATGCATAAGACGTCAACCGATGGCACACCAAAGCCAACCGTAATCTGGTCAGCATTCGGAAGCTCAGTCCGTTGAAACAGAAAGACAGCCTATGATGGATAAGTAATCCAGAGCAGATAATTTACAAGTTGAGCATGAAATGACACAAGCAACTGAGCAGATTGAGCACCTACAAGAATGGAATTCCAAAATTTAGGCCCATCAACCAAAAAGCTCATTCAATCAGCAGAATTTTAACTTTAGGTATTACAAAAGATAGGCATTCAGATGAACATGCTGAATAGTGATGAGACTGAGAAACAAGAACTGTCATAATTAAATATACTTGTTTGAAGTCTAGCACTTTCTTGGATCCAGTTTCAAATCACATATAGACACTATACAGATAACTGTTAAGAATTATCAAATCTATGTAGCCAGCACAATAGATTTAACTCTACATCTACTTGGGTTAAACAATTTTACATAAATTTTACATAAATGCAATCAAATAAGACCATACAATACAATGAACTTTTATACCATGGCAAAACAACACATGAAGAGTGTTACATTTCCCAAAATCCCAAAATAATAACATACATTAATACACTTGTCCAATTTGATGTGCCTTTAAAAGATGGACTATGTAGCTGGACAAGTCCCCAGAAAGTTGACAGTCAGAATTCAAACAAACCTCAAATCGACAGAAGCGGACAAGCACAGCATCGAATGACAGTCGTAGTTCCTCGGACTTCTAGGTAACAGATGAATACTCATAGGCACTTACAAGTCACCTTGCTCTTTTTGGCTGCAAAATTAGACAGGGAATCTGTCAACATAAAATGCTATAAAACCGTTATACAGGACCTTTCCAAAATTAAAAGTAATGCATTTGAGTCTGAATTGGCCAGAGATTGCTTGATCAGCAGTCCACAAACAGATTAATTTGATTACCAATGAATGAGGTTCATGCCAATCTGCTTGACATCATTGTTAAATAATCCCATTTTGTCCTAAGGGTCAGTCGTTAACCATCCTGAATTACCATGTGCATTTGCTTTTTCATAAAATCCTAAACATGGCATTAGGCCATTTCCATAATCAAATATTAGATTCTGGGGACTATTAAGCCCATGTTGTTAGCGGCTTCTACTTGTACCATACGACAGCCTGAATAATGCTGCTTACTCAACCTACCAGAAATAAAAGCACAAAATATAATTTTCAGCATAAAAATGACAGGCAAGCAATGAATACTATCCCTTCGTTTTCTATTTCATTATGCACACTAGTTTTGTTGTGCTGCACATAGATTATCAGAACAAGAGGCCATTCAAATCCAAAGAACAAAGGTACCCTGCTTCACCGAAGGACCTGAGCGTGTCACGAATCCTTGGAACTCCAAAGCTGATTTTCCACTGGATTTCCGATTTGCATAAATCTGACTTTTTTATATTTCCAAATATACTATTCAGAATACTGGTCAATTATTCTTTACTAGATCACTGAATTTCAATACCTTGTGTCAAAACGGTTTCCAGCATAATTAATTTGGTAAACGTACGTTTTAGCGTAATTAATTATTGGACGAAATGTCCACGTTCGCTTTAGCGTAATTAATTATTGGAAGCTGTATGAGCGATGAAAATACAAATCAAACTAAAAGCTGGATTAGCGATGAAAATATAAGTCAAACTGGAAGTTGGATTAGCGATGAAAATGGAGATCAAACGAGAAGCTGGATGTGCAAAGAAGGTAATCCTCCACGTTACGTGCGTTCATTATATACACTCTTATAGTGGATAGTTATTAGCAATTGTGATGACTGATGAAAATAAAACTCAAACTAGAAGTTGGATGATTGATGAAAATAGTATTGAAACTAGAAGCTGGATAAATGATGAAAATATTACATAATAAGTCGGAAACTAGAAGTTGGAATTGCGATTAAACTATAATCGTTTAACGCCGATAATCATTGCCGTGGATGAGCGATGAAAACATTTCATAGTGTAAAACTTAAAATAGAAGCTGGATTTGCGGTGAAAATCAGCTAAAAGTGGAAGCTGGATGGATGAACGATTAAAACGTGTAATATTAAAGTAAACTAGAAGCTGGAAGGTGGATTAAATAATTATTTACGCTATTCATTTTTCCGAAATCCTGCCAATAATTAATTACGCTAAAGCGTACGTTTACCATTAATTTTATACGCAAAAATTATCTACAGATCCTCGGCTATCAGCAGCACTTAATTGGTTTAAACGATAACAAGAAATACAGAAATATCCATTTAGAAATCTCAATATCTCTATGCTTTTAGTTAGACCATTACATGCGATAAACAATATCATGTGTAAAATTCTACAAGGACGGCACGTTTCTGGGTTTTAACTGGTAAAGGATACTAACTATTCAAAAGTTAAATTGGTATAGGAATTGCAATATTGACTTACATCAATTGCGAACTTTATTGGAAAAATATATTTGACCACGCTTCACGCAGAAATTATACAAATGGCGACCGCTACAATCTGGTTCCCTGCTTCATCGAAGGACTTCGTTGTGCGCAGTAGTAGTTTATCCGTATGTGGTAATATAGGATTCACAACCTTAAGTGTGCGCAACCTTACTGTGGAATTTCATTTCCAGGCATTCAACCAGAGTGTGCAGTAATTCATTTCACATTGCCTGGAAAGAATGATAAAAACTTTACATTCCGTTTGTTCTGTAGAAACATTATTTTATTAACAAATCTCTGTAACTAATTTGAGATCTGATTTAATCGCGATTGCTGTCTATGTTTTTAAAGACTGTGTAATCCTGTCGTGTTTGTGTCGACAGGAATTTCTGCAATAAACGAATATTGGTTGATTCGTAATCGTAATCGTAAACTTCAAACTTCTAAAGCGCCACTCGAAGGCCAAGCGCAGGGCACCCGCCCATTCACGAGCGCTAGGTCAAATCAAAGTGGTTTGTAGAGAGTAGTCCAAAAGAGGCCCGAGTCTGGTTTCCAGAGGACCAGATCAAGAGAGGCCGAGCAGCTGTCAATGCGGGTGTCGTTTAGGGCGAGAATAATTTGAAGGCGGAAGATCAGTTGAGTCAGAGTAGGAGTACTTGAAAAGGTGAGACTTCAGTTTTGAGTGGAAAGCCAGAGGGATTATAGATAGAGGAACATGTGGAGGAGGAGAACGAAGGACGGGTTGCGATGATTGATTGAATATATTTATTACCCGTCTCTCCAAATTGGTTTCTAAAGTGAATTCTAACGCTTTCAAAAGCGACCGTTTTGTACTGCAATTCTTGTTGGCCTCTGAAATAAGAAGAACGCTTGAGTTGTCGGCCATGCCCTGTATATTAATTTGTCAAGCTGCACTCATAACTTACAACTTTGGAAACCGGTTTCATTTACTCTGGGTTCTCAAATAAGATCTCTTTATACATTCTCTCACAGTTTTGAGGTTGGTTGATGCAAGTTCCTTCAACAGTTGTGACCAACCGTTTTTTTGCTTGGGTGCTTCCAATCCTAATTAAAACTCGATGAACAAATGGAATCCATTTATATTATTCGCGCTGTTGAAGTGAATGATTGCTTCAGGTTGGGCGAATTAACTGATTTTACTATATGGAACGCTAGCAAGTGGCATTAGGCCTATACGCCTACTCTGATGGTCGCGTGCTTTTGATATAATTATGGCCACTGCAGAGCGCATTTGGGTTACAAATGAATCAGACATTTAAATAGACGAGCATGTACTTAAGCTACCGGGAAAATAAGACATTCCGTCGTTGATGAATATATACACGTTAGGCCTATAGGTCTTTTGACATGAAGTTGAGCAGATAGCTGTTTCGCTGAAGCACTTGTAGGCAAAGCTCTACATAAATTTTGTGTGACGTCAGAGACTAATGGACTCTATAATATATAGGCAGGCCACGCAACTATGGGACATGATGGCGGACAGATCAAGGGAATTCGTGACCACTGATGTGTATTAATAGTTATCAGTGTTCATAACTATTTTTTCTCGTTTAGAATATTTTAGCTTGCTGATTAGTTTCAATAAAACATTAAATTGCAAACAGCAGTGCAAATCTGACGGTCGACAGTGTACAGAAATGGGTGAGTGACTGAACAGTGAACAGCAAACCACGCGGTGTGGTCAGTTTTGCTTTGTTCGGACCTCCTTGCATCATGGAGTCGTCGCATTCCAATTTCCAAAGGCGTTACAGGTGTTTAAATTTAGTATTGAGATCTATTTTTTAAAATAGTATAACACATTGAGTTTTTGATTAAATGAAAGGTTGATTCTTTAATATCGGAGTAGTTTAGCTTTGAATTTTGAATTTTCTATAATCAATAGAATGTCGGAAGTCATTATTATAATGACAAAGCAGAACGATAAATGGCCACTCTATGAAATAATACTTGTTATAAATATGAAGTCTTCATGCCTAATATGTATGCTTTGATGTAAAGTTTTCAAATTGTGTTTCCACAGGTGGCCTCAGTTGTGTCTAATGAAATCAATGGCCTTGAACAGTATTTGTTTTGCTTTTATTAAAGGACAGAAAAATGTACCCTATGGGCCAGATTCAGAACATTTGGTGTAAGCTAAAATGTATTTTGTTATTAGGAATTTCAATGCAATCAGTGTGTAATGCACAAGGCATTTACCGATATTGCACCAACACCAAGCCACAATTAGTTTTAAGTCCAGCAGGCCTAAAGGCAAAAAACAGTTGCATTGAATTGAATACCACAAGTAATTGGTTGCTACTTACTACTGTAATGGAACTAACAATGAATTGTTAGGCTGCAATGGTTACATCTTTTGCAAAGAGTTCAGTTGGATGGGATGTGTAAGGACAAATGAGGATTTTGTTCTGTACATGCTAGAATTCTAATAGTTTTGGTTCTTTTCTCAGTCTGGAAATTTGTTTTGATTCAGGAAGTTCTGGAATGACTGCGGGGTGGGGTACAGTGCATCAATGGAATTGTAGTTTATACTGCAGTTGATTCAAAGGTGAAATTCCAATTTGTTTATATTACTTGCAAATATGTGCTTGTCTGTACCCATTTATGAGGAAACCTTATGAAATGTACTCTTTTACATGTTGGTTAGAATGTGAATATGGTCCAAAAAACTAAATGGGGAATGGATATTATTCTCCTCAGCCCACATGCTGAAAATTGAACTTGTGACTTGTTTGCAGAAATGTGTAAAAAGGCCAAAGTGGAATGCTGTTGCCATCACAAGCATCTACTACAGATGTGAACTGTGACTTAATTGTGACTTACAATAAATGTTGTTATTGTAAGTGGATATGAAGCAGGATTGTATACCTTTCATTTAATTTTATTCTTTGTGCATGTGCAAGTCTTTCTAATGTTGACTCAATCATT
The DNA here is from genome assembly GCA_963556255.1 of Allolobophora icterica. Lineage (NCBI taxonomy): Eukaryota > Metazoa > Annelida > Clitellata > Crassiclitellata > Lumbricidae > Allolobophora > Allolobophora icterica. The sequence goes on along the minus strand of OY744608.1, from coordinate 39,904,042 downwards.
ATACTACTTGGCATTGCTCATGCGTTGAATGATGATGACGATGAATACAATGATTTACATAGCGCCGTCACATGCCATTGCAAGGACGCTTTGACAAGTTCAACACGAATTAAGCTTACCTGGGTTTTTGATTTTGTCTGTTGCTGTTTTGTGTGTACTACCTATTTTGGTGAAGGTTTACGGTGGGTCAGTGGTATCCGTGCACAAGGTAAATATCATGACCGCCCCATAATTGCATTGAAAGAGTGCTACTTCTGTTCAAATAAGCAAGTAATGGTGTCATGAACACTACTTAAGTTGAAGAAATTACCTTTTATTAGAAAATATACACAATATTTGCTAAGGTTGAAAATGAACTGTCAAATGAGCACTATATTTACAAACATCAGAAATTTAACTGCTATTTAATTAAATTAAAGAGTACTTGTCCAAAATAAAAATTAGAAAGTTTGAAAACAAGTTCCCATGTCTAAAGGGACAGATCTCCACATAAATTCCTGAAGATGTGTACTGTTCCGAAATGTCTCTTGAGCTTTTGTTTTATGTGCAGCCGCGCATCCATACCTATATTTTTATCCTATAGTAAGCACTCACTTTATTATTTGAGTGGAAACAGCCTTGTATTTATATGCAATTCTGGGGCAGCCACGATGCTTACCTTGTGCATGGATACCACCAACTCACCGTAAAGCTTTACCCCTATATCTTATCTGTCACTATATCAGAGTTGTTAAGATTTATTTTTGCTTTATTTATTTTTGCTTTTATTAAGAAGACCAGTTAATTGAACTTTGACTTTTGTAGTTGTCAGATCTTTCTGTGGTATCAGTCATCAGTGAGGAATAAAGGTGGCAAGTCATCATGGGTAGAAAATCCACAACATTCATCCAGAGATTCTGTCTCATCAATCCTCTAGAGATGTGAATTATCAATTGGCATTGTAGGTTAGTGTGAAATTGCTCAGGATGTGTAACAATCCGTTTATTCGAAGTGGCTTTGGTTTTGTGTCATCTGTACCAGTGCTCATTGGTAATGATTACACGGGTGCAGTAAGTCATCTGTCATGTGCCAGTCAAAGATACAATCAAGATTCTTTCGAAAAACCTGTATTTCTAAGCAGCATCACAATCCTTGGCCAAGGAATATATGTTAATTTAATATAATAGAATGTCTGATGATATGGATGGTGCCATATTTAAATCGAGTCTTTGCCAATAATCAAAATGCATGGAAAATAATATTGTTTCAAGATGCATTTGAGATCGTAAATCCTCTTCGTTCAGCTAGAAAGAAGCATAAACTTTTGGGACTGTATTTTAAAATAGCCGATATTTTTACCCACTTAATTGTTCTTCAGTGTGTCAGATGCAACTAGTGCTGTTATGCAAAGAGAGTGACTGCAAATATTTTGGTGATTTTAAAGTATTTGGTCAGCTTGTTCGTGATTCCTTTGCAGATCTTCGTGATTTTTTACATTTAGTAATTAAGTATAAGGTCCACAGTATAATATTGGACCTTTGGAAGTGTTGTTCTCGGTCATTGTTGTAGTCAGTTTGAACCCGTTGGTTCATCCAGCATTGCTTGCCAAGCTTGCTGACATTGGTGTGGAGGCAGTGGAAGTATCATGCAGCATATTGATCTGGTACCACCATTGAAGCTAATGCAAGCCAGGAAGCTTCTGCATTCTTGGTCAAAGACCCAGACACATTATTCACATTATCACGCATTTGTTAAGCACCACTATCTAATGACCAAGCATCAGTTGCAAGTTAAAGACTTGCTCAAGGTCCATATACTCAGTAACTGTCTGAGGGTAGATTTAAACTGCAATTATCATCATCATTATTATTATTATTGTTATTATTATTATTATTATTGTCATTATTATTATCATTATTATTATTATTATTATTATTATTATTATTATTACTATTATTATTTTTAGTATGCATATATTAAGCACCGCTATCTAATGACCGATTTAGATCAAATTTAGATTTAAACCAAGTATTTTTATTATTATTATGCATTTATTAAGTGCCGCTATCTAATGACCTAGCATCAATGGAAGACACTGAGCAATTGGGAGTGACGGAATTGCTCATGGTCCCTGCGCAGTAATTGTCTACAAAACTACAATTCTTATTATTATTATTATTATTATTATTATTATTATTATTATTATTATTATTATTATTATGCATTTATTAAGCACCGCTATGTAATGACGAAGCATCAGAAGATGGCATTGAGCAATAAAAAATCGTGAATGAAGGACTTGCTCAAGTTCCCTATGCACAGTAACTGTCTTAGGGTAGATTTAAACTGCAAGTATTTTTTATTAATATGTATTTATTAAGTGCCACTATCTAATGACCAAACATCAGTTGATGACACTGAGCAATTGTGAGTGAAGGTCTTTCTCAAGGTCCCTACACATTACACAGTAACTGTGACATAGGAGACTTGACCTCATACTTTCACTGTTGCAAACAAATTCTCTAGCCACTCGGCTACCACTGTATCTTCTTAAAAGTATTTAGGTGAGTAAGAAGACTCGCCGATTTTTGTCAAAGATGTAAGTAGGCCTATTGTAGGTTCAGGTTCTGAAATTTAGTATGGTGTAGCCAGTGGTATTTGTAAATGCATGTTAAAGCTACATAACTGTTGATGAAAAAAGACCACTGTATGAAATTGGATTGATTTGCAATGGATTAAGGAAAAGTGAAAATGTCACATCAGGATTGCATGATAGTCTAGTGGATAGCATGCTGGACTGTCAACTGAGGTCTGTGTTTCAATTAAATACCCCAGGATGGAAATTTGTTCCGTGATTTCTCCACTGGCACCCCTATCCACCTTCCATATAATGAGGACACTGACAGTAAACTGTAGGTATGATGATGGTATGGCGAGGGAGAGGACTGGCCATCCCATTTGTATGCCAAGGCTAAGAAACTGAAGTCACTAGCACTTGATACCCATGGCTGAGTCTCGGGCTAGCTTAAGAGACTTTCTATGAAATACGACTTTCCGTATAATATAAAGTAATTGTGCCTAATATATTAGCTTTTACAATTGGATATAACATTTTTTTGAATTGTGTGTCGACAGGTGGCTGCAGTTGTGCCTGATGACATCGATGGTCTTCCTGCTACACTATGTTTAGTAGTGTTTGGTGTGTTTCTATTTTATTGTTTCTTACAGCTGTATTAGCAAACAATTTGGAGCACATATCGTATGCTCCTATTTTGACCACAGCAGTTGTTTGTAAAACCTACTATGCAAGAGTGTGTTTGTACGTGACAGATGTTACTACTAAGCAATGCTTGATACTGCTAGCGTTCCTAAGCGAGGGGGATTATCTTATTTGAACAGTGGGGTGATGAATAGAGGAGCCTTTAGCAGATAAGTGAGTGGCAGTATTGATGGAGGAACTGAGAATATGTGGAATTCAGGGAAGTTCTTTCCAGAGTTGAGGTGCAGTGTGGTATATAGATGGGTTTGAGAACTTTAGGCAAGTAGTTACTGGGGACAGGAGAGATCGAGATATGATGGAGTGGCTGGATGGTGAAGAGTTCGTTGAAGTGCTTTGGCTGGTCTGGTCTGTTATTATTCTTCATCTGTTATTACCTTTCAAACGATTCTATTTATATGACCGACAAGAGTACATTATGGGGCAAAATTCAAAGTAGTGAAAGGTAAAAACTAACTATTAATTTGTTAAAATTATAAAATATTTCTTAATAATTTTTTTATTAATACTGCTAATCGAACTTTGATTTGTGTTGTCAGGTCGTTCTATGGAATCAATCCGCGACAGGAACCATGGTGACAAGACATCATAGAAAGAAAATCAACGTTCTTCCAAAGAGTCTATCTCACCAATGCTCCTGAGAGATTTCACCAATCTTGTATTATAGTGTGGAATTGCTAACATTTTTTGGTAGTGGGGGTGGGGGGCTGAGAATGTGAATGAAGACTAAACCCAACAGGGTTTTCTGATTGTGGAGCCGTCCACCAGCATGACTATCTTAGTTTATTGTCTCTATGCACTGCTATTGTATCGCTTCCAAGTCGTCATTGTTGTATCTTTTAAATCAATTTTGTCGTACCGCAATGGGTAATAAACAGTGAAATTATGATTATTGTTATTTTGGATGGTGAACGAAATGACTTTTCTATGTTTTGCTATATATTATTCTTTTTTTCTTAATGGATCATTGCGATATAGACATGGTCTGAGATTATGAACATGCAATAGATATTAAATTATGATTTTTGTTATTTCATGTGTGTGGGTTCTCGATGGTGTAGTGGTTAGTGTGTTGGACTATCAAACTAGAGGTCAGGGTTCAGATCCAGGAGCCATTGCAGAAATTTGGTTCGAGAAGATTTCTGCTCAACCTGCACCCAAAGCCCACTCTGCTATAACGAGTAACTGTCGGTGGGAAGATTAGAGGGCGAGAGAGGAGTGGCCATCCGCGTTCTTATGCCGATGCGAAGAAAATAAAGTTGCTAACATTTCATTCCCCTGGTGCCTTTGGGCTAGCTTGAGGGACCGTTCTTCATGTGTGAAACAAGAGTTCAATGTTCAGCCAAATATAAACTTGTTTTTCTTAATTGATTATGATAGTAAAAGATTATGCATCTAATAAAAATGACAGAACGTAACCACAGCAGCCCCTGTATGTACAGAACAGTGGCTGACAAAAAGCCCGTAATTACCTTGCAGACAACTTTTTAAATGACAGTTTTACCGAGATTGTGCTGTAAATTTACAGAAAAGCTGTATATTTACAGCTTGGTTATAACAGAAATTTCATCCAATAGCCGTAAATATACAGAAAAAGTCAATAGTTATTCAACAGAAATTCTGTAAAATTTACAGAATAGGTCCGTAGTAATTTTACAGAGATTCTGTAAATTTTACAGAAAAGGTATGTAAAGTTTTTACAGAAAATTTGTAAATTTTACAGAGAAAGTCTGTAAGGTTTTTACAGAAAATCTGTAGATTTTACAGAAAAAGTCAGTAAAGTTTTACAGAAAAAGTCGGTAAAGCTTTTACAGAAAATCTGTAGATTTTACAGAAAAGTCGGTAAAGTTTTACAGAAAATGTCTGTAAAGCTTTTACAGAAAATCTGTAAATTTTACAGAAAAAGTCTGTAAAGTTTTTACAGAAAATCTGTAAATTTACAGTAGAAAGTACTGGCAACACTGCTGCCAGTACTTTCTACTGTAAATTTACAGAAACCGTTTTTACAGTGTACTGTTGTTTTTGGCCGAAACCTCTGCGCATCAACTGCCTAGGACTTGTGCAGGCTGTGTCTGGTAGTATCTGCCTTTGTTCACGAATGCGTTGTTGCAGCTATCCTGGGCTTCAGCTTTTGTGCATATTTCTAATATAATACTACAGATATTGGATGTACTTGGATGTCAGTGCAGACCTTCTTCGGCTATTGAGCAACATTCATCCTCAGAATCAACCTCTTTTTTTCTTGAACTTAATAGTTGTTGAGCTTATTTGAGAAGATCATAAAGTAATTGAAGGTCTTAAAGGCACTGAAGGCCTTTAAGGTAATATTTAATATCAACTAATCAACCATTCATGCATGCAGACATTACTCACGTACATAGTATGCATACATACAGTCATACATTCAAGCATATGTACGTAAGTATTTACGCGGTCTCGTAATACTACATGCATTTACAGACACATACATGCATACACATACACATAATACATTCACATAGGGGCCTACACAAACCCATGTATGCACATAAACATACATACATAAAACATTAGCCATATGCAAATAGCTTACATGAAACTTTACTGTGAGTATACATCAATCAATCAATCAATCAATAATCTTTATTGGTACTCATGACAACTTTTAACAATCGACAAGAAATCGTTGACATCGGCTAAATGGATAGCGTATAGTGTATCATTGCTAGACTGATTAATGAACTAAAAGTACAATAATTTGTTGGTGTTAAGTATATATTTTTATATTTAAATATTAGTACGCTCAATTGTTTATCACAAGGTTACTTATGCACATATTGTTGTCTTCAATACCAAAGGGTAACGCTTTGGGGTTACCCTTTGGTATTGAAGGGTATCATCACATATATACCTTGGCATATAATGCGTGAGTATCACAGATGAGCGGCTGTGCTACAGAACTGACGTATATACAGAGCCACAACATGCGATGATGAAATGCCAGTACATTCATTTAATTACGAACCGAATGTCTATGCACGAAGATTATGAGCAATTTTCTGGCGTTTATGATGTCAGTCTGGGTGCGTTGTTATGTACAGTCAAACTGTGTCAACACAGTCTGCTGACACTGTGTCAGGGACAATTGAGATTACAGCATCTGTGCCCCATGTGTTCCTCTATCCCAAAATATACAGGCATTTCTCTGGCCCTACAGTAGTAAGTAAGTATCTGCGTTAAGTAGGTAAGTAGCCGTTATAGGAGTGGCTTCAGATTGCAATCGTAAACGCAATTTACACTTCTAAAGCGCTACTTTAAAGCCATGTCGATTCACGAGTGCTTCGTCAAATCAGAGGGATTGTCCTGAGAAACAGAGATTAATATAATTCTTTCTGTAACACAATAATATGTATCTGTTTCATCGGTGAATGATAACAAACTGCATATAAGCAAGATTATGAAATGCCTATAGGTGGTGTAGTGGAGACGAGATGCTGTGGCCTATTAATTATCATATACATGCGCTTTCATTCCAATGGCCTGATGCGGACCGACTTCCCTTGAAGACAGCAGAATATTATATTTACCATATGGCATTGCCAGTAGTGCGATTGGACTGATAGGCATCGGTTGTTAAGGCAAGATAGACGCTAGCCATAGTGGGCATGAACGACTTGATGATGATGATGATGATGATGATGATGATGATGATGATGATGATGATGATGATGATTATGATGATGATGATGATGATGATGACGATGATGATGATGATGATGATGACGATGATGATGATGATGATGATGATGATGATGATGATGATGATGATGATGATGATGATGATGATGATGATGATGATGATGATGATGATGATGATGATGATGATGATGATATTCGTTTATTGTTTATAAAGCTCCGCAGCATGGAAAAGGTTAGGTAGTGTTTTGAGAAGTAGATAATGTTGAGTATAGTGTTCGGGAAATAAAGCCTCTATTTTCTTTAACTGGAAAACAGTACTTGTGACTCTGGGGACGCAATGAATATACAGTTTTATGGACTGGTGGTTATTGGTTAAAGAGGCCAAAGGACGTATGAGGAAGTCGTGTTGTCAGATGCCCTGGGAGCTTCTGCCTTTCTCAATATTATTTGGTCTGGTTATGGGACACCGAAAAGACCAAGTGTCACCCAGTCTGAGGCACTTCATCCTGCTCTCAGATTCAGAAGTAGCCCATCAACAGCGGCGTTGAGGGTCAGAGGCAGGACCAGACGAGGCTCTCATTAGAGCGCATTCGTATTATCCGAGCAAATAAGTGATTGGTTTCGACCGCCTGTAGTGACAGCGAGTGCTTCGCAGGCTCATCGTTGTCCCTGAGTCGTGTTTTTCTCTTCTGTCAGACTTCATGATTTTTGATTCTTTTCAGCGCCTTCGAATACGAGACTTCTTTTACAGACATTGGTCTGCATTCTCTATTGAATGAATGAATGAATGAATGAATGAATGAATGAATGAATGAATGAATGAATGACTTATTGTTTGAACATCTTATCATAGTAAACCATCCTTTTCAGTACTTGTATACACCACTACAGAGGTCTAACAGGAAGGTGACCTGACCGACGTTCCAGGACGGAGGTGCGGGCCCGGCCTGGGCTGACCAACCAAAGACCTCCGTGCCCACCTTCTCGTGGTGCGAACCGTTAGTACCCTCCCCAAGGGGAGGCGAACGAACGGGCACGGCAGGCAAAACCAGAGGAAGGCAATGGCAAACCACCTCTGTAAATCTGCCAAGAAAACTGTCATGGAAGACAAAACTCATGGAAATACCAGTGGTGCTTTACGGATGCGAAACATGGACAAAAACCAAGGCATTGGAGAAGAAAATTGAGGCATGTGAAATGTGGATCTGGAGGAAAATGTTGAGGGTTTCTTGGACTGAGAAGAGAACTAACGAGGATATCCTGGAAGAAATAGGACACTGGAGAGGGAGTTTGACGTTGGGGCAGAGAGCGTCCAGGCAGAAGATGTCATACTTTGGACACGTGATGCGTGCAGATGGGCTGGAAAAGGAGATGATGTTGGCGTGTGGGGAGGGCAGAAGGAGGAGAGGACGACCAAGGAGGAGATGGATGGACGAGATACAGGAGGCATTGAAGATGAACATCTCGGAGCTGAGAGAGGCAACGAGAAATCGGAGCACATGGAGAAGGTTGACCATGACAGTCGCTAGGATTCAACGAATCGACAGCACAAGGTGACAAGGTGATACACAGATGTCAAAAGATCAAACCGAGGAGACACTCTATAGTCTATAAGGGTTCGTGTAATTACTTACAACTGATCGCAAGCCGTTCATTTTTAAAGCCTAATTTTCCAATTGTGTACTTAGATAAATTGCTACCCATTCCCAGTGGCAGATTGCTATTAGGCTTACGTCTGTCTTGCACATCCTTCTCATTGTCCTCCTACTTTTCCTCCCCCCATTCCTCCTTTTCCTCCTCCTTCTCCTCCTCCCCTCCTCCTTCTCCTTTTCCTTCTCCTTT
>OY744608.1:39891856-39895066 GCA_963556255.1 Allolobophora icterica | reverse complement strand
CTCCATCCTCTTCCACCCTCCCTTCCTCCCCTATTCCATTCCTCCATCCTTCCTAACTCCCCTTCTAAGTGGCCTGTGCTCGTCCGCGTTAGGCACTGCGTGTCTGGGAAGACTGGGCAAATATTTCGGACAAGGCCACCATCAGAAAAACTGGACCAGAGTCCTTCCATCTCCCCCCACTGTGCTTCCCCACTTTTCCCTCCTCTGCTATCTTTGTCTGATAACCGGGTCAGTGATGCGGGATGATGGCAAGGAGTGACTGCATGATGAAGGCGATTGAATTAGAGGAGTTTGACCGGAACAGGAGCAGGAAACAACCATCCCGGAATGAAATACCAAAAAGAGAAAGAGAAGTGGAGGAGGAAGAAAAGGAAGAGACGGACGAAAGAAAAGACGGACAAACGGCGGACTGAAACCTATACAAGAATCTTACGTTATTAATAACATTTTTTCTTTTAGGGTTATGTTCTAACTAATAGTTGTTTTTGCAACTATTAGCGCTTCACTGGAATGAAAGCCTATCTCTAAACAAGCCAAGCGTCGGACAATTATAGCCCTCGAATTTTCCACATGTCAGCTCTTCTGAATGGCACAGTAAGATATCCGAGTATGCAAAGGCTTTGGATTCGATTTTCCCACAGGGCAGAAATTAACGTTTGAGAGTAATAATTATTCGTATCGATGAACATTTTTTATTAGCGGTTTTAGACGCTGACTAGAGGCCAAAATTAGTGCAGAGGATTTGTAGTAGAAAGAAATACGTAGACAGACAAAGCAGATGGACAAGCATCGATGGTCCTGCATGTGGTTATTCGATGAATTGTGTGGGCAGCTGGATCCATGTCACCTCTAATGAATTGCATGAAAGGCAGGAAGACCGGCTGCCAGTGGAGGAGATCCAACTTCTAGCCACCGCTCGCCAATGGAAGCCCTAGGTAATTAATGACGTCATTAACCGACAGCAGAATGACTCGAGCAGACAGACAGACGGACGAACAGACAGTCACTGCAGCATGCAGATGGACAGACAGAAAGACGGACACGCACAGACGGACGTAGAAACAGACGGGCGGAGAGACAACCATCGGAAGCACACATGTGAATCCAGTTGTATAGACGCAGACACGCCGTATAATATCGCGGCTTCTTAACGATGCAGTTATGGACGATGAAGAGCCCGGCAATGCATCGGCCGTTGATGCTACTCTGACTGCAGACGCTGACCTAAGTCAGATCCATACACGTGTTCGTTGCAATAAAACTCAATCACAGAGACATACAGGTATAGGCGCTGTCATAAGCTATAAGCTCATGCATTTAACATGGCCCAGGTATGTTATTCGAGACGGAAGCATATACTGTAAACGCCTCCGGCCATCTATAGCTCTTTCACGCAAATGCTAGATGCGTCAGGCACCTTCATATTAAGGCGATTGGCCATAGCAGGAAACTGCTTCACAACTTTTTGAAACCCAGACGAATCCGTTTTACCGAGGTTAACAATATATTTGGGTCTATTTATGTAGCGCTTCTAAAGTACCTCACCAAGGCAATGGACATCTGGCTATTTAACTTATATAATTAAGTGCGTTTTAAGGTATACACAGACAATGTATGCTCAACAGAGTCAAGTTAAAGAGTGCGTAGATACAAGGACGAAATTTCCAGGACGGTAAAATATAGCAGACGCAATTGAACGTGTTGTAGTTAGTCGTCGCTCTTATTTGTTTATGCAGGAACCAGATTATTATGAATTGAAGATCACAGAGCAAAACGGATAGCGTTCATCTCTGCTTGCATAAACATATAAAATATTTTCTGAAGGGGGGCGTGTATATGGAAGACAAGTTTAGCTGGTCATTGTAATAGCGATTAATCAAATGAGGATGTTGTGGATGCAGCCGAGATGATCAATGGAACGAAACAATCGAACCAGAACGGTGTCTAATTCAATTAGCGGCACGCCTTCGATTCTATTAAACGCCGGTGATGCTGTTTAATTTAAAACTTATTTCCCGACGGAGGGAAGGAAGGGATTCCTGTCTGTGCCGATCGATTTTAGTCGCTGGACAAGGAGGGGCTGACGCAGAGCTGGTGGCTCTGGTCGCCCGCTGTCTACCCTCCAAGGAGCGGGCGCGTCGACCGGCCCAGCCACTCGGTCGATCACGCCTTTGGGGATGCTGCATTCGTAGCCCGTCGTCGTCTTATTGATCGTCCCGGTGCTCAGCCGACCGACCTCTGCTACTCATCTCCAGTTTATTGTTGTTGCCTGCTCGATGGCGAGCGGTTACCGATGCAACCAATGGTAAAGGGATTCTCGCACGGTATAGGCGAGCGATCGTATGCTGTGCATCGTATAGACATTAGACAGGCTTGGCGCCGCGATTCTTCGAACGTGCTCCACCCGGTGTGGTTTGGTCGTTGGAGTGCAACTGCGCGGTTGCCATGGAGACGATGTCCTGTGCGCCTAGCGACATTTAACGAGCGGCGACGGAGATACGATCGTGGGCTTTCGTTAAGGATGGATGGATGGATGGATGGATGGATGGATGGATGGATGGATGGATGGATGGATGGATGGATGGATGGATGGATGGATGGATGGATGGATGGATAGATGGATGGATGGATGGATGGATGGGTGGATGAATGGGTGGGTGGGTGAATGGTGGGTGGGTGAATGGTGGGGCGGGTGGATGGATGGATGGATATATAAATGGATCGGTTTAAGTGGGTTGATGGTTGACTGGATGGTAGGGTGCTTGGTGGTTGTGTCGGTGGATGGATGGATGGATGGATGGAGAGAAGTATTGGTGAAGGAGCGGGAACAAAGTGGGATGGAGGGAAGGAGGGCGAGCATGAGAACTGTTAAGATGAGTGGGTAGATGGTAGCTGATGGCCCATATGTTCTATAAGACTGAGGATTACAATTGCAGAATCGACATCGATATATGACACAAATTAACCGATTGAAGACCGTAAGGTAGACAGACAGACAGACAGACAGACAGACAGACAGACAGACAGACAGACAGACAGACAGACAGACAGACAGACAGACAGACAAACGGATGGACGGACAGACGGAGAGAGAGGCAGACATCGATATACAGTCTACACTGAAGAGAATACGAGTAACTTCGGGTGAAATCAGGAAGCGGACGCACTTCTGTCGTCAGAAGGCTAATTAGCAGTTTACTTTCGATTGTT
>OY744608.1:39799356-39886856 GCA_963556255.1 Allolobophora icterica | reverse complement strand
GATATTCTTAGACAGACAGATATTCTCAGACATACACATATTCTCAGACAGATAGATATTCTCAGACAGACAGATATTCTCAGACAGACAGATATTTTTAGACAGACAGATATTCTTAGACAGACAGATATTCTTAGACAGACAGATATTCTCAGACAGACAGATATTCTCAGACAGACAGATATTCTTAGGCAGACAGATATTCTCAGACAGACAGATATTCTCAGACAAACAGATATTCTCAGATAGCCAGACATTCTTAGACAGATATTCTCAGACAGACAGATATTCTCAGACAGACAGATATTCTCAGACAGACAGATATTCTCAGACAGACAGATATTCTCAGACAGACAGATATTCTTAGGCAGACAGATATTCTCAGACAGACAGATATTCTCAGACAAACAGATTTTCTCAGATAGCCAGACATTCTTAGACAGATATTCTCAGATAGACAGATATTCTCAGACAGCAGATGTTCTCAGACAGACAGATATTGTCAGACAAGACAGATATTCTCAGACAGCCAGATATTCTTAGACAGACAGATATTCTCAGACAGATATTCTCAAACAGACAGATATTCTCAGATAGATATTCTCAGATAGACGTATATTCTCAGACAAGACAGATATTCTCAGACTAACAGATATTCTCACACAGACAGATATTCTCAGATAGATATTCTCAGATAGACGTATATTCTCAGACAAGACAGATATTCTCAGACTAACAGATATTCTCACACAGACAGATATTCTCAGACAGACAGATATTCTCAGAATATTTTGACGGACCGACACCAAATAGGTCAGATTGAAAGTCTGCTGATGGTCTTAAAATTAACAGACAGAGAATGCAGAGAAAAATTATGATGGACAATATGCATAAATGAGTTCAGTATCTCGCTATAACAAAATCTTATTATCAGTATTACATACACATTTCACAGATTGCAAGGCCTACGGTCTTGGCTGACCGCCTGAATAACCCCTTCTCCGTCAAATCTCCGCCTGTCAGTAGTTCGCCTGATCTTGGCTTACAGCACCTCGAGCTGTCTGTCTGTTTGTTAGTCTTCCTTCCTCTGCCTCTGCCTTGGTTTCTATGCTTGTCTTTCTCTGCCTCTGGTTGCTTATCTGCTTCTGTTTCTTCCGAATCCTATCAAAACACAAACACGTCCTTCTATAGGAAGAAGAAGTTATCGGTTTCACCCTTTAATACTCATCTTACCAGCTGCTGAAACTGATCTCCAGAGTATAACCATCCTCTTTCTCTCCGGATCTTTCTCTTCCTCTGTTTCTCCTACTCCTCCTTCTCGTAATCTTTCTCTTGCATTTCATACTTCTACTTATTGTTCTTCTCCTATTTGTCATCTTCTTACTTCTCCTTTTGCTCTTTCGCTTGATCCTTCTCTTCCTTCTTCTTAAATTCCTCCCTCGCTTCCTTAATTCTTAGCTGCAGGAACTGGTCGCATCGCCTTTGGCAGATGCATACACTGGTCCAAGAAAGATGCGTGTTTCGCCGCACTGACGTATTACGAAGCTCAGGAGGTCGAGGATGAGGAGAAGGAGAAAGATGACGATAAATAGGAAGAGAATTGGAGTACGGTTGACGATGAACAGAGGCTGAAACAGAAGCTTGTGTTCTGCCTCCAATCAAAACAGATCGGTCGTTTCATATAATATACATTACAAGCGATCCAATATCCGTTTCGGATTTGTTCGGCTTTTCCGGGTTGTGTTCGGTTGCTTCGCACGGCACAGATTTCGTTCATTGGGACTTTTCATAAATTCAGATATTCTGTAACATATTATGTCTTGAATATGATGTCTATCGTAACACGGAGCAAAATTGCAAGTTAAGTCCCACGTGATATCCGATATCTGTCTGTCTATCTGTCTGTCTGTCTGTCTGTCTGTCTGTCTTTCTGTCTGTCTGTCTGTCTGTATGTATGTATGTCCATCCGTTCGCCTGTCTGTCTGTCAAGTTAGAAGCTCCCATTTTCTCTGCTCTCTAGGAGTCTGATACGCCTGCCCCTTCGCGTCAGTGCATCATTCTTAGTCTGTTCGCGGTCCACTGACTGCGTCATGCGTCAGTTGTCCGTCACTCTTGATGACACATCGTGCCGGACAATGATCAGCTGATGACTCGTGACATTGGGCGGGTCAGAGTGACGGGCGCTGTCAGGCCGCGTCCATCCAACACATCCATCGGTCGCCTCCGACCCGGCTACTATTGATTGCCCTGCCGGCGATTCCCGGTTTTATTGTGTCTGGTCCACTCTCCATTCCGTACGACAGACAAATACAGTAAAAGACAGATTTAGCAGACTGACACAGACGGAAACAGAGACATACACAGCCAGACAGAGACACATAGCCATACAGACAGACATACGGACAAGAAATGCTCCCGTGGGTTAACACAGACGGGCAAATACACGCTCAGACAGACTGGCGTCCATTGATCGAGTAGCCACCAATAATTGGCGGCCGCCTCTTGCCCTGGCTTCCGTCCCAGGGTCGCGGGAAAGAAAGCGCCGCGTTGATCAGCCAGAGGCTGTGGAGACGACGAACAACCTCTCTCGGTCCAAGAATCCATCGAAGCCCAAGGGAACCACTCCTGCCCTCATATTCCCGTCTGTTTCCGCAAATAATTGAAGAGCCCCGTTTCTATTCTGGCCTTGTCTCTCAGCCAGAGGCGAACTACCCGCTTTCTATGCTTACATGTATTTGTTGGTCTGTCCGCCTCTTCTTTTGTCTGCCTAATAACCCACCCGCCTGTGTTTTTTTTGTCTGGTTATCTGTCGCAATATTTGACTGGCTGATTTATAGGCGTACGTCATATTATGTGCTTGATCTTATTGTGTGTCTGTTCGCGTGGCTGTCTATTTGTGTGTCTATATTTGTTTCTGTGTTTGTGGCTATGTTCGTGTCTGTCTGCCTGTCAATCCTTGTATATATATATATATATATATATATATATATATATATATATATATGTGTGTGTGTGTGTGTGTGTGTGTGTGTGTGCGTGCGTGCGTGCGTGCGTGCGTGCGTGTGTGTGTCTGTGTCTGTGTCTGTGTCTGTTTGTGTGTGTTTGTGTGTGCGTGTGTGTCTGTGTCTGTGTCTGTGTCTGTGTGTGTTTGTGTGTGTTTGTGTGCGTGTGCATTTCTATGAATACTCTTCCAGTTAACTGCTTAAGGGTAGAAGAGACCTTCGAGTCCTTGGTAAATTTCGATTACCTGGCTGAGTGACGGTGATAGCAGGTGGTTGTTAAGAGCGATTCTTAGCAGGTGGTCTGCTAGTATTCGGATTGCGTGCGTAGACACCTATTTCTGTAACTATCCGAGGTCGTATATTAAACCGTTGTGGTGTTTTGATTAGTATGACCTGTTTACAGTGCCGGATTTAGGCATAAGCTAAACAAGCTACAGCTTGGGGCCTCACAATCCGCAGGGGCCTCCAAAAAATTCAGAGTTTTTTGGAGGACCTTTTTGAAATTTTATGTGTAATGTGAATATATATTATATAGAATCTTTTTAAACGGCTTGTGTAGCAAATTCCATCTCGCTTAAGTTGGCGCCAACTATGCAGAGCGGATAAAAGTGTGAGTGGTAAAATTCTTTGCGACACTGAACTGCCTTGCGATAGATTAAACGTGGCACCCGTTCATGCTACTAAATAATTAAAAGCCATGTATGTTTCCAAGTTTTCTGAGACCTTCTCGTGTAATTTTTTAACAAGGGGACTCCAAGATTTATATAGCCTAGAGCCTCACTGAGTCTAAATCCAGTACTGCCTGTTGATTGCGATAGCATAATATCATGATGTGAATATATGATGACATGACAATGCAACATGTGATCATGCGATAATGATGATTTGATGACTTCTCTTCCTACAGCTCGACTTGGCAAACCTTGAATCAGTTCGAAAGTTTGTGGATGAATTTCACGCGACTAGCAAGCAGCTGAACGTCCTCATCAACAATGCAGGAGTGGCTCTGAACTTCAAGGATACAAAGCGCCAGTATACCAAAGATAATTTTGAACTGACCATGGGAACAAATCACTTAGGTGCACATTACACGAATATCTGTTACTTTACAATTGCGTTAACTTTAGAA
Organism: Allolobophora icterica; assembly: GCA_963556255.1. NCBI lineage: Eukaryota > Metazoa > Annelida > Clitellata > Crassiclitellata > Lumbricidae > Allolobophora > Allolobophora icterica. The sequence continues at coordinate 39,882,725 of OY744608.1, read as the reverse complement.
ATCAGCGCTATATAATTACCCAGCTGCATATCTATGCACATAAAGATACAGGACACAACTTCGAAGTCCTTGAACATGATGATATTCTGGATCCTGCTGGGCGCCGAACGAACGCATGTCTGATACAGGCAGACACACAAGGATTAAGTACATAATATGTGACGTTTGATCCCCGTTTCCTATCACTGAGTTTCAGAAATGCGTAGGCCCCTAATGGTTAAACAAATTAATGCATTATGCAATGGGCCTAATTTATAATGGACCTCGCAGGGACCTAGTGCTCATAAACAACAGACCGTTCGCAGGCGCGTCTCTCTAAGAACTCCGCCAAATAACTACTCACTGGCTGCAGCGATCAACTGTTAAATCCCCTCCAGTTCAGTTGTCTGTCCGACATTTCTTCTGATTTTTTCCGCTTAGTGGGTCGGTGACAGCATGTGCAGCCAACTGTGGCGCTTGTCATTCATGGCCCGATTCACAAAGCAGTCTGGAAACTTATATAGCGCCTAAGTCGCAATCACAAGACAAATAGTCGCCTCTAAGAGTAGGGACAGAACTGAAGTCGAGAGACGCACAGTTGGTTTAGTTGCTGTTTACGACTCTGTGTCATAATAAAGATGATTCGCTTCACCCTTTTCTTTCATGAAAACTGATCAGTTTCATAATCTACAAAGCCCATCGAAAAGGCCTCTTCTTTGAGAATGATGCGATACTGCGCCAAGACTACGATGTAGGCTAAATCGATTTCCACTGAAATAGTCTGTGCCTACCTAAATCAGTCAATATTACTTAGTGAAATCCCATCAAAACATTATGAATAGTTATGAAATTTATCTTAGGCCAATTATTGTTTCGATTTCCAGTCGCAGTTTACTTTTATTCAGGTTACTCAGACCCTGCCATTGTAATCTAATTTCGCCTAATATAGCTAATAATCGGTTCAAATCTGATTTAATCTGATCTGATATTATTGAGTCTAATCAAATCTAATCTATCTAGTATACAGACTAATCTAATCTATGGAATCAGATTTGCAAGTGCAGTTGTGCGTGAAGCGTCTTTACCATCGTTGTAAGCATTAATGTCCATAGATAGGCGTTTTGTGCTGTGCAATTCACGTATACGTGTCTGTGGGGATTGGCTGGTGTAGGTCCATTCCTACTGACCAATCTTCTTCTGGATGATCTAAAGAAGACGTCATCAGGCGGAGGAGACGCGAGGATCGTTGTTGTTACTTCGTCTTTCCATGACCCAAAAGCATGCAAAAAGACTCGCAGTAAGTCTATCCTCCTCTGTTCCGATAACAGTTACTATACTATGATCATCTGCAGTAAATAATCTGTAATAACCGGTAAATCGTTTTTCTTTGAAAACTGTAGACTTAGAAGAAGATCGGTCCTTTGATTCCGTAGTCCAAAGTGTATGTGTGTGTGTGTGTGTGTGTGTGTGTGTGTGTGTGTGCGTGTGCGTGTTTGTTTGTAGAAGTGTGTGTTTAGCTTTTCTTTCCTTTTCTCTGGTTAGCTTGATTGTCTTTTTCCTGTCCTTTGTCTTCTTTCAGCAAAGTTTTCTTTGACTGACTCGCAGTTTCACTTCTTTCTTCCTTCTCTTAGTATTGTCAGTTCGTCCTCCATTCATTTTAAAGCTAAATTTTATTATGGTATTATTTGTGTAAATGGAACATCGCTGCATATAACAGGAAAGATGGGCCAGGTTTAGCATAGGCTAATTGTTTTCACAGCGGCATGTTACCATTGACTTGTTGAGTCTTGTTCAACTGTAACTTATGACAGTACAACTATAATTAAAACAAATATCGATCAAATCTGCATGTTATGTTATAATGTAGGCCTACTGTGTAATTATATGTTCTGCTACGTTATGCAATTCCTACCACCATCGTCCATGACACAGATGTAGTTATGTACTCTGTTTTCACCAATGGACATGGAACGAATCGACCCTTAACGATTAATTGTCCGGATGAGCGGATCAGTTGATTTCTGCGACTTACATAGGCCCCTGTATAAGAACCCACAGCTCTATACGCAACGAGATAACTTCAGATGAATTGTTATTGCAGATTTGCAGCCAGTCGATTTTGAGAATTTCTTTCTCTTTAACGACGGAACCTTCACCGGACTTCAGGCTTACAAGAACTCCAAGGCAGCAAACATCATGTTCGTCAGTGAATTGGCTAAAAGACTCGGAGACTCTGGAGTCAAAGTCAACGCCGTGTGCCCAGGTAAGGAGAGCAGCTTACAAATCATTGTGTATCACCTGTTAGTTAGCGCTTCATCCCCTGATACTCTTCTACTAATTTCTCTGCAATATGTGTGCACTGTGCATCTGTGGCTGAACCCGAGTCTTCTTCTTCAATACTGTACACAACTTAAATGTACAGTTGAAGATGTTGCTATTTAAAACCTTTAAAATTTATTGCTGTTTTTCGTTACTCCTAAACCCAAAACAATGTTACAGCAAAGTCTTAGGCTACCTTGGCCAATCTCAATTATAGCCTACTCGCAGTTTCATGTGCCACTCCAAAGACTTCTTCCGTAGCGTTGCGTCCAACTTCTCTCGCCTTTTGTCCTGGCGTTGATTCTGACAAGTTATTTCATGCATAGACTGGAGTTTCCTTTGATTCCGGCAGCTGTGAACGAGCAGATTCTTTTCATAGAACATCTTGAACTCTAAGACAATTTCGCGCCAGCTGATAAATTTCAGCTCAAAGTACGTTGAATACGAACCAAAATCCGATTGTAATATTACACGGGCGTCAGCATAGATTGGGTTATAATGTTTGAACGTATATTAGCTAATATTATGAGCTACGGGTGTTGATGGATGTTGTATTGCCAGGCGTTGTTCCGGGCACCGACTTGTTGCGCAACGCGAGTGGGGCCCAGAAGCTGTTTGCTCGGTACATCCTCCACGGAGTCCTTCGTTTCGCTAAACTGACGCGCTCCATTCCACAGGGCGCCGCTTCCATCTGTGCCCTGGCAACAGACGACAAGTTCAAAGGTCAGTTTACTACTACTACTAGTTATGCTCTCTTGTGTTTGCCATCCTCTCTCTCTCTCTCTCTCTCTCTCTCTCTCTCTCTCTCTCTCTCTCTCTCTCTCTCTCTCTCTCTCTCTCTCTCTCTCTCTTCTCTCTCTTCTCCTCTCTCTCTCTCCTCTCTCTTCTCTTTTCCTCTCTTCTCTCCTCTTCTCTTCCCCTTTCCTCTCTTCTCCTCTCTTCTTCTCTTCTTTACTGTCGCTTCTTCTCTCCTCTCCTGTCTCCACTCCTCTCATCCGCCTCTTCTCTCCTCTTTCCTTTCATCCTATCCTATCCTAATCCCATCCTACCTTTTTCGTCAGTTCATGACAGTAAAGCCTAACCTGTTTCGTTTTCATCTGTCTGCAGAAGTCACCGGCAAGTACTTCAAAGAGTCAGTGGAATCGACGCCATCAGAAGAGGCTTCGAACGCCGACCTGCAGTCCAAGCTGTGGGATCTAAGCGGTCGCTACACGTCCCTCGACGGGTACGAGACCCTCGTGGTTCCGCCTCCACCGGTTGAGGTCGAGGAGAAGAAGCCAGAGACGAAGGAAGAGGCGAAGGACGAGAAGAAGGAAGAGACGGTCAAGGAGGACGACGTCAAGGTTGCCGTCGAAGGAGGAGACAAGACAGGAGAGGGTGAGGACGAGAAGAAGAAGGAGGACGAGAAGGATGAGAATGCTAAGGAGACGGAGAAGATCGTTGAGGAGAAGAAGGGAGGCGAGGAGAAGCAGGAAGCAGTCATTGAAAACAAGGCCGAGAACGAAAAAGCGGAGAAAGAAACAAAGGAATAGATTGTCGGTTCATTCCTGTGGCCATCTTAAGCGCTTTGAGCGCTCTCAGCGAACTCGTGTCTCAGTTCTGTGTGTATTGTTTAAGCGCTTACAAAGCGATGAACATGGAAGTCTAAACTTGGTTTCTCTGCGTCTTGCAAGAACTAAAACATATAAACGTATACATGCATGAATAATCAAATATTTTATTTAAGAAAACAGATAATTGTGCTAGTTTTTTTTATTTTGATAATCAATTCCAGAAAGTGATTTCCGCATTGTCTTAAAAAGTGAGGTGCAATTATAACCCGGAAGGGTTTGACTTTGACATCTAAAGATTTAATGGTTTCTTTTATATGCCCGTCGTATTTTTAACGTCTTATGCGTAGCCACAGTTCATCAGAAAGCAGCATCCTTTATACGCAATGAGTTCATTAATCAATCGAGTTAATTTTAATGAAGTAAGTCTGCGGATTGGACATCCTAATTACGTAATTAATCGAGTTAATTAATCTCACTGCGGTGCTTGTCTGTTTGTCACTTTAAATGCAGACATTATTTTCTTATTTCATTTGCCATGATCATTTTTACACTTGCGTCACATTTTTGGTGTTCATTGAGAATTTTCTGAACGGAATTACTTACGTGTGACGTCACTTCCGCTTGTAGCCATAGAAACTGATTGTTGATATGATTCGAGGTTTTATTTGAGCGATTGTTTTCTTTCACGGTATTGTTTCCATCGTGTAGAGGGAGACTTCGATTAGGAAACTGATAAAGTTCTATCCTGGAATAGGCTGCATTTAATTTCCTTTGCAAGTTCGTTTCTATGGCTGCTCAGCATTAGTGATGTAAATATCGTTTTCCAAGAGAACCTAGAGTTAGACCTGTTCATGTCCGAAGTCGAGGACCAGACCAGTCATTTGCTAGTTAAGACCATAATTTTCACGTTTTAAAGAGATTCGTCGAATCTAGACGGTTTTAGAATTTAGCAATTTTTCTAAGCTTGTGTGACACGAGATATTTATGCCGGAAGCAGTATGCAACTGAAGCATAGTGTACGGTACTGAGAACTGAGGCCATTGTTGTCACTGGTACCAACTGAACTGTTGCATTGTTGCGCTTGTAGTCGGTTATGCGTTATCCCTAAGCTTGTCGTAATATTTGTATGCCCCATGTGTAGGCTTCTAATTTCAGCAACCGGCGAAATTAGTTTCGGGATTCAAGCAGTGCAACAGGACAACAACCTGAACAACAATAAATAGGTTGCTGTTGTGACAGATTTGATATGTAGGGTGCAGTTTGTAACCAGAGATTGTGAACAATCGTCACACTTGTTCAGACACTTTCCCATTTGAATGTATTTTCTCCGTTTTGTTCATTTCGTTCCTCCACGGCATTCCGTCAAAAATCTCGCCCTGCTTACACTGAATGCATGCAAGTATGGATCTTATACGTAGAATTTGCTATGAAAATAAGTGTAATGAATTGTAATTCGTTGAAACAGAGGCTAATAGAACTGTTTCAACATCCTTTGAACAATGGTTTAAAATTCCAAAGGAGACCACTTCATATCTATTCCATTTCTGGGATTGTTGGTTTTCGCATCACCGTGTGAAATCTGCTTTTCGAGGCTGTTGTGCCTGCAGTTGTGACTTGCATAGAGTCAATTATCAATCGCAATGCACGTGCTACAGAAATATATATCTGCTACAATTATGCCCACGTGTCGATTCGAACAAGGTATGCAGTTCAAAAGACAGGCTGTAATTTTAATCCCTCTGCTAATATGCATCGCCACTAATTTTGCAAATCTTTTTGTTTTCAGATGTCAAGTGATGTGTGGTTTTATTATTCGACTTTTAAGTTATTGGTCTTTCCGTCATTTGTGGCATAAGACTAAGTGTCTTGTTATAGAGCCACACTCTGGTTGTTTTCAGGATTCTACCATTCTTACATCTGCCATTCAAATAGATTTTAATAGACGGAATTACGCTCGTTAGTCTAAGTCATTCAACCAAAATTCAGCCTGAATTAAGAGCGAGGTGCTTTTGGGTTGTGGAATGGCATGGCCAATGGAACAAGAGTTTGAGAGTTCAGTCTGGAAAACGAAATATAGAGTTTACTTTGCACCTGTGTCTTGTTAAAGCGAAGATGGTGTCTGTAATATTATGCTGTTCTCTCTTAAACCGTCTGCGCTACGTTTAGACCTACTTGGTGATGTTATGTCTATGTCTATGCATATTTGACAGAAGGAAGTTAAAAAAGCCCATAACTAGCACAAAGTCTACCGAGGCTTATAATAAACTGCCATTAAATATAATTATCGATTTCCTTTAATATCAGAGTTCATCAGTAACCGTTTTAATTAAGCTTACACCATGTTAATAACATCTGTGTGGACAGTGTGGTCTTTACTGCGTTTAACCCAATCATATTTTTATAGTGTGAAGGTAATAAATTGTTTTCTTTTAAATTGACTGATGAGAAGTTAAATTCATCAAGTCGTGAATTGTTGGTAAAGAGGGTAAATTAATAAGAAATAAAAGATAACGGGAAACAGGAAAAGGGGTTTCAGTTATCACATCGGCAATAGGGCAACAACGAGGTAAAAAAGAAAACATAAAAGAACTAAGATGGTAAGAACAGAAAGAACTAAGTTGGCAAGAACAGAAAGCTGATTGGTTGGCGTCACTTGATTAAGATATGTTGCTTTGTCGTCTGCCTTAACCACTGGATGTCTATTACAGGTGCAGCTTTCTTAAACGTTTTTTCTCAATGCCTTCGGTTCGTCGCTTTGAAATTTTCGAACAGTTCGTTTGAAATGATAGTCTTTTGAAATGTAATTTCTGTTTTGCGTTTTTATTCCGTTTTTTTCCCTTGTAGGCTAAGCGTTTGACTCGGGCATTTGTTTGTAAAATGGACTTTATGCAACTTTGCTTCCTGGAGCTTGTATAAAATATCAATGTCGTGTGTCATTTGGTCGGTGACGTTGCACAATGGTGTTTGTAAAGTTTTCATGTACATGTATAATATCAGTTTGATGTGTTCCTATATCTCAGCGCGCACGTTGCTAAGCTGCAGCGCTCGAGCGAATTCGTATCATCGTTTACTGTATTTAAGCCGTCAGACGAAGCGCTGAACAACGGAGCCCAGCCTTATTAGCATGCAACGTTGTGTTTGTCCCGGATGTACGAAGATTCGCTGCGTCATCGTTGTCGTCATCGTCGTATGCAATCATTATGTAGCGCTGGATTACTTAGCGACGGTCTAACCTGCTTTATATGTTCGATATTTTCTTGATCTGCTTAAAACGTGTGGCCACTCTTGTGTAGTCGATTCGCTTTGTTTAGAGATAATCAACGAACTACTGTTATATTTCGAGGCCTAACTCACTCGCGCGCTCTCTCTCTCTCTATGGCTATATATTACATTGTTATGCGCAGAACAACGATTTGTCGCCTTGTTTCTACGTGCAAGATTTAAATCGTCGTGACTTGCTAATTTTGTTCCCTGGTGAACATTTGTTTGTTTCGCTTATTTTGTGAAGATCAAATTGAAACGAATGTCTTTGTAATGACGCAAGAAAAGAATAAGCTCCATCGATATATTATGTCAAACACACTCCAGGTTAGGGGTCATCCATAAAGGACGTCCGCAAAATATATTCTACTTTGGACCCTACCTCCATTTGTCCGCATTTGACCTTACCCTCCCCTCCCCTTTGCGGATGTCCGCACGTTAAAAACAATGAACGAAAAACCAGCATTGTTACTAATGTCATTAGTAAGCTATACCAGTTCTATCTTATTTAAAATCACATCACTTAAAACGTCAATCAGTACATGCTATGTAAAATTGAAAAGTAAGCAGTGTTCTACATCAACTACTGCATTTTAGAGCAAGTAGTATAAATAGTAAGCAACTGTTTGACTACCTGCCTTTTAAAATGGTTTTAGGCAATCACCTCACTGGCCTTTTCGTCTCCCTGGAAGGTTGAAACAAGGAGGTGTTTAAAACTATCAAATTTAAAAATGTAGATGCGGACTCTGCACTGATCACAACTCCTCCCATTGTCCGCATTTGAATGACCCCTCCCCCTCATTGCGGAAGTCCTTTATGGATGACCCCTTAAACATGTTTCACAGGCTTCCGCAAATGACACTGCAAACGTTAAACAGCTTCGCGCGACTCAAACGTTTGATGACCGCTAAGGATTGGATTAGTAGGCTATCTGCTAGGACGGACTATGCTGACAAAGGAGACGAGAACAGTGCGTAGTATTGCTTGACCCAGTGCCTTCCAATCTTTTTTTTCCACGGAACCCTTTTCATCTGACAATTTTTGACAGAACCCCGACCTAAGCAGAACGTATTCTGGTATACAATGTTTTCAAACATTGATCGGGGTAAATACAGTTTTAGTCCATAAAAATTAGGTAGGGCCATACCGTACTAGAAATTGTTTTAGATGCAATTTTTAACGGAAGCCTTGTCCATTTCGAAGTCTGATTTACAAATCCCTCTGTAATACAACGCATTCGAACAACACTTTTATCTAATTTCCTCACGCAACCCTTGCCTTTCTCTCACGGAACCCTAATATACCGCGGAATTCACTCTGGCAAACGCCCACTTAACCGCCCACTTGGCACGCGAAATGTAGGATAGAGAGATGAAGCCTAATCTGCAGTTGAGTTCTCCTTATTAACCGAGATTCTACGAGGGAAGGTGAAGCGGAGGGGTAAGTCGTATCCGTAGGGATTGGCAAAGGTTACGTGCATTTGCATATAGTCACACCAAGGAGTCTGTAAAGTAGTGGGAAGTGCGGGATTAGATCGTTTACAGGATGGTTCGAGAGACCTGGTAGACAGGAAGAGGCCGAACTGCCGGTGGAAAGAGGCCTATACAAATTTTGCTTGCATTCTACAAAGTCCGATAAAGATTACAGTAAGTGCTGTAGAAAGGAATGTTAAGAACCACCGAGGCATGACCATTCTATAAAGCCACGGAGAACATCTTCGCTCGAACCAGGTCCGTAGCCAGAGGCAAAATCAAGAAGAGGCAAATCCCCTCACATCCCCGCCCCAGGCCTCCCTACCGTCCTCTCCGCTTCCATATCCTTACCCCTCCTTTTCCTCCCCTGCCCATCCCTGCCCTTCCCATCCCGCCCTATCGTCACCCTATTTCCTGCCTTCCCCTTCCCAAACTTTTCCAATCCCCTCCTCAGCCCCTTTTCTTTAAGTTGGGACTTTGGGGTCCGGGGTATCACCTCCGGAAATTTTTTATATTGTAGACGCTCGTAGGTGAGTTTCAGAGCATTTTAAAGCCAACAAAGCAGCATTTTATAATGCCTAAATATGTCTTGGAATGTTCTGTAATAGTCTGTCTACAACGATGATCATACCTGAAACCGAACCAAGTTTTTTTAAGTAAACATTACATTTTGTGGATTTTTGCAGGACTCTAATTGTGTTGTTCAACTTGTTTTAACTTCTAAGGTGTAATACGTGTATTAACACATTTCAGTTTACTGCATAGCAAACACTATTCAAGTTGTGTTACACAAAAGAATGTAATGTAACAAAATAAAAGTTAGTTCTTAATATTCGACAATAAAAAAACAGAAACGTAGTCGTTTTATAGGTTGTCGACTCATCATGATCTTGTCCTCTCGCTAAGTCTTCTAATCCTAGCTTCTTTGAAGTTATTTCTTGAACTTAATTCGTAAAAATATGATTTAAAAAACAGATGGCTAATCTTTTAATTATGTTCGATTACAGGAACCTACGAAAGAAAGCAAAAAATGACGATTTGAAATTGTATAGGCTGGTTCCATATTTACCAAGAATGCGTTCCTACATATAAAGGCCAGAAGAGGTGACTCAGTATTATTATTAAGACCAGACGCTTGGAGAAGAAGTCAGGCAAGGTAATCGTAATCGTAATCTCCAAACTTCTAAAGCGCCACTCGAAGGCCAAACGCAGGGCACCAGCCTATTCACGAGCGCTACATCAAATCAGAGGAGGTTTTCCAGAGAGTGGTCCAAAAGAGGTCCGGTTCCGGTTCCGAGGGCCAGATCAAGAGAGGAGGCAGAACAGCTGTTAAGGCGGGTGTCGTTTAGGACGAAAACTGGAAGGCGAAGAATCAGATGAGTCAGGGTAGGAGTACTTGAAGAGGTGATACTTCAGTTTTGAGTGGAAAGCCCGGGAGGTGATGAGGAGGATGGAGGACGGGTTGCAATGCTGATTGAGGAACTAAGAATCTACGGAATTCAGAGAGAAGATCGTTCCAGAGGCGTGGTGCTGTGTTGGATATGGCTCGGTTGGAGAACTTGAGATGAGTAGTGACTAGGGGTCGAGAAAGACTGAGATGGAGGGTGATTGGGTTGGGCGGGTTGCCTGGATGGTGAAGAGCTCACGGAGGTACTTGGACTGGGAATATTGTAGGGAGTTGTAGGTTAGTGATTGGACTTTGAAGTGGATTCGCTCTGGGATTTTTAGCCAATGCATTGATTTGAGGATGGGAGTGATATGATGATGTCTGGGCGTTCTATAGTGACAGCTCTGGGTAGTGAGTTTTGGATAAGTTGCAAATGCTTGATTTGAGCGGATTCAAAGTTGAGGAAGAGGGAATTGCAATAATCAAGTTTTGAATGAACAATGGAGGTAGCAGTGGTCGAGGCATGGGCCGGATGCATCAGAGGTCACGAATGTGCATGAAGCAGGATCGCGAGAGGTTGCAGATGTGGCTAGAGTACAGGCGTAACTTTGGTCTAGAAAGTGAGGGGTACTAAATTTCGCATCGTTTCCCCTTCAAGACTGTTAAATAATTATAATGGCGCCCAGTGAATCTATATTTGGCGCCATTTATGCTCAATTCCGAATAATAATTATGAAGTTGATGATAATAATAATAATAACAATAAAATAAATAGGCAGTAGCAGGCCCATAATAATGATAACAAGCATTATAATAAATATAGTAACAGTGACAGTGATAATCTATACATATAATATCCATATAGTGTCCGTCCGACGATAAACGCTACGTCACAAACAGTTTCTGTTCTATTGTGAAACAGAAACTGTTTGTGACGTCAGTCTTGACGACGGCGATCAGAGCATTTTAACCAACGATATACACTGCCGTCATAATTATGACGGGCAAATACACTAGTTATATAATAATAATGACAATAATAATAATAATTTAAAATAACTAACAGTAGACGTTTTCATTATTGAAGAGACGTGCTTCGATCATAATTGAAGTGAAGTAACAATAGGCCTTTATGCTCTAAATTTAAACTTAATAACATTTTATAGACTTTTCATAATTGAAGTGACGTAACAAATCTAAAAATTAGGCCTATAATTATTATAGACGTATTTTTCTAAATCGAAATGACGTAGGCCTACGTAACAATTGCTAGTCTTTTATTCTCTAACTTTAAACTTAATAACTTAGGTAACGTAACCAAGGCCTTTATTCTCTAAATTCGAAATTAAAAATAATAGACGTTTTAACAATTATAATAACGTAACAATAAACCTCTATTTTATAAATTTAAAGTCATAAAAACAGTAGACTTCATAGCTGAAGTGACGTAATAAAGGCCTTTATTCCCTAAATGCAAACGTATACTGACACTACACTTTTCGATAATTTAAGTGACGTAACAAAGGCCTTTATTGTTTAAATCTAAAAGTTACTAAATAATGTGTTTCATAATTGAAGTGACATAACAATAGGCCTTTGGTTTAAAAATTGAAATTTATACAATCAACGTGTTTCATAATTAACTTGACGTAAAAAGGGCCTTTATTCTTAAAATTTAACTTTACTAACAAAAAACTTGTTTCATGATTGAAATGATGTATCAATAGGCCTTTATTTCAGAGGCGTAACTTTGGTCTAGATAGTGGGGTACCAAATTTCGCATTGTTTTTAGCTTCGCGACTGTTAAATAATTATAACGGTATACCGTTTATATTACATGCATAATAATACTTATAGGCTTGATGATGATGATGATGATGATGATGATGATGATTGATGATGATGATGATGATGATGATGATGATGAAGATGATGATGATAATGATGATAATAATAATAATAGCGACAATAATAGGCCTAATAATGACAACGAGAGTGATGATGTTGGTGATCGAACTGATGGTAATGCTCGGTAATTGTTTTGAATCTTGAGGGGTTCCTCAGATACAATAATAATGGACAAAAACAATGGGTATGAAAAGTGGGGTGTGGTATACGGTACCATCCAGTCCAAAAAGTGGGGTATGGGTACCCCTCGTACCCTCCATAAATTACGTCTATAGGTTAGGAAGGAGAGGTGTGATCAAAAAATAGGCCCTAATACCAAGATTGCGGAGGTGAAGGTAAGAGACCACGAGTTAGTCGATAGGTGCACCGTGCATGGAAGAAGGGTGAGGGATTTTCTGATTTGATCGGGAAGGTCTAGGTCTCTAGGATGATGAATTCTGTTTTGAAATGGTTAAGGCAGAGGAGATTGGATGACATCCACTGTGAGATTAGGTTAACCACGTTGTTTAAATGTAAAAGAAGCGTCTGTGTAAACCAAGTCGATGCTTACGATGCAGATGCATCTCAGGAGAGCGTCTGTGAAGACGCAGTTTCCGAAGCTAAAGAAAATATAAGCTCTAATTATACAAATTAATGTAATATATTATAAAAAATTATGGGCAAACGTTTCTCTATGGCGACCGTGATCGTGGCTCATTTTACAATGAATCTATCGGGTGAGATCGTGTAGCCATGTAAGACACATGTCGAATGGTTTGTTCCATTCTATATAGCCCATATACAGAGGTCTATTTTAAACATTTACTCATTAAACTAAGCTAAGGTAGCCTAAGGTTGAACAGACCTGATTGCCATAAAAAGTCGTGGCAATAATGTCATGGATTTATTAGCAAAAATAGAAAGGAAATAAAAATGCAGAAAATAATTAGGCCTATCTATCAGAGTCGGCGGTGGTGTTACCGTGTAGGGCTGTAGGCTACTGCGGACGTTATCGCCGATCGTCGCTCTACAGTATCAGCGAAACATGGCCCAGGAACTCTGGACATGATGTTTTCTGGCAACTTTAGATAGGACTCCATTGATTTGGCTCCACTTGTGAGCGTGAGCCTGCCCCTGGCGACTCTCCGTTTTATCTGTCTGTGTTCCCTTAATGTTGAAATTTTCTGTTCTTAATTACATTTAACAGCATATAGGTTAACGTAGAAAGAGACTTTGAGGCTTTATTGAAGCGGCACTTCATAAATTTCTAATTACAAAAATGACAATTTGTTTTCCCAGACATGTCACTCGCACGTCATCAGTGTAGATTCGGGCGACCTGTTGCAGAACGTCGCAAATCGGTGCTTACACTTATTTAAGGCCCGATTCGGTGGCTTTCCTCAAAATACTGTCACTACTGCTATCACTGCTAGATCGTTTCGGCCAAAGTAGGCTCAAGACAAAGAAGTTATTGTTGAATATGTCTGATATCGCGTTGATTAACGAGATTGCTCTATTTATTAGCCGAACTTAACATTAAACGACCATGGGAAAGAACTACGACACGACATCCGGATCAGAATTGTGTCGAAGGCCTCGACGAACGTGTGCATCTGGTGTGAAGTCGGTTTGCCTTCCACAGATGTGCTTTATCGTTCGATAACAACGTGCTTAGCGATGACCTGACTGCGTATGTTTCGACAGGTATAAAAGACGACCAAAAACTCAGCTCCAACAGGTCAGAAAAGAGGAAATTTTGTTCGCGCAAATACAACCAGCTGAAAATCTCATAAAAGATGTTGGAGAAAGTCTGCCTCGTTCTGGTACTTTGCTTTGCAGGTTGGATGACGTCGGTATTCGTGACTGATGCTGATCATATCAGTGCTGTAGTATTAATTTAGTTTTAATATTAGTACTAACATTAGTTTTAGTATTAATATTAGTGCTAGCATCAGTATTGGTATCAATGATAGTATTGTCGTAAGCGTAGTTTTAGTACCGGTATTAATATTAGTGCTAGCATCAGTATTGGTATCAATGATAGTATTAGCGTAAGCGTTAGGCTACTTGAAACTATAAGAAACTTATTAAGCAGCCTCATCAATGAATTATTGAACTTAAATCTGCTTTCTCGTAATCTGGAGTTTTTTCTCTATATATTTGCATCTGCATTGGAAGACGGCGATTTAAACACGGCAGTAATAAAAACCAGCGATTAGACAAAATTTTTATAAATAAGTAAACGACAAGTGTATAGCATAGCATGAAACATTTTAGCGATGTCTAACGAGAACGTTGCAACTTAAACGACTACCTGCAACGAATAACCAAATATGCCCTTATGTAATTATATATTGCATTACACCTATAAAGTTATTTTGTCTTTCAAGACCAGTTTCTGTTTGCTTTAGCTTCGGAAGCCGTCTTCACGGATGCCTGCCTCAACTGTATCTGCCAGGTGAGCATTTAATTAAAATATACATATTTAAAGTAAAAATGATTGATATAGCGCCTATCAGAATCAACTTTCCTCTGAAAGATGAAAGCTTTAGTTGCAAGATTTCATTCTTCATAAGCAGTTTACCCAGTTTATCTGAGAGTTTAGCGAGCGTGTTTGTGCTTCTGGCGAAAGAATGTTCAACATCCGGAACTAAGCTTCTGACTACTCTTTGTATCTTAATTTTTTGAAGTTTTAACATTCTGATTAGAGTAGTAGTGTTACTGGAATAAGACTATTGCCACTCTTGCTAACGCTACAACCACCACTACTTTCTGTAAAACAGTGATGGCCTACGTACGTTGCATCATGCAAACTTATAGGTAGTAGGCCTATTGAGTGCTAAATTGCTTTTTATCGGAAGAAACTGCATTTCAGGTTGAGTCGAACTGCAATCCGAACATTGGATGCATCATGGACGCCGGATCGTTGAGCTGCGGCCCTTTCCAGATCAAGGAACCATATTACATCGACTGCGGTTCACCCGGAACCGGTAGGACTAATAATTATGCAACTAGTCACACTCTCGACAATTACGTTAAATAATAGGCCTACTAGTTTGAAACGCGCTACCAGCACATCTATCTATGGGCCCATATGAACTCTATACGGGATCAATGTGGACATGCTGGTAGAGCGGTAGCTCAACGGTTGGCTTTTGACGCAGAATGCGTGGGTTTTAGCCTCTCCTGATACGGTTACTTATTTAGATACCTATATCAGGTACTCCAAGCACAAATGTATTCGTTCGTAATTATAATTGCAATTAGCAACTTCTATTGCCTAATTCTTCTATTGTCTATTGCACAAGGCATCAACCGATGGCACACCAAAACCTAACTGTCAAACATAACCGACCTAACACTTTCTAGAGTCTCGGCACAACTTAATAGACTTAATAATCCTGCTAAAATGGCCATATATAACAATGTATGTATGTATGTATGTATGTATGTATGTATGTATGTATGTATGTATGTATGTATGTATGTATGTATGTATGTAATGCATGTATGTGTGTATGTGTATGTAGTATGTTTATATGCATGTATGTATGCACGTATAATGTATGTATTTTACGTATAAATATCTGTAGCACACTTATAACTTCTGCTAAAGCCGTCAATGTAAATTAAATGGATGCTTGGGATGCAGGAATTACAATGAACTCTGTCTGGTACATAGTACAACCCAAATGATCTTTGTACAGACTGGCAGTCGTGTGCCAACAACATGGTTTGCGCCCAGACCTGCGTGCGTAACTACATGGACCGCTACGGGACTTACTGCACTGGAGGAGTCACACCCGTGTGCGAGGATTATGCTCGCATCCACAACGGCGGACCAGCAGGCTGCACGTGCACATGCACTGACGGGTACTGGGACCTAGTGAGGTCCTGTTGTGGCGGTCAAACCGGATGCGATTAAGTACTTCGGCTGTCGAACGATTAGAGGCTGTCAACTGTTCAACGTGATTTGTTCGGAAAAACGAATAAAATGCTTAAGGCTTAAAATGCCAACGTGTGTTGTGTTCAAATTCTATCAATCAGTAAAAAATTATTGTTGCATAAAAGTTACTTTACAAGCTGTTGCTAAATTAAACTGATACATACAAACTCAAATGATCAAGCACGAGGTGCTGTACAACCATTGCACTTTTATTTGGCATTTCTACACCAGGCAGAAAGATCTATGTACATATGTAACTGAGCATTATATAGCGCTCCTATTACCTGTCGAACAGGCTTCTGGCCAGCGTAAGTAAAGAATGAGAAGCTCATTTTGAAACAATTAATGCTCAAATTATAACTGGAAATAATCACCAATGACACATGCTCTTGCGCATAATGTAAAACCAGTCTTGTTGTCCTCGAGACCAGGGTCTTGGTCTCGAGTGCACTCGAGTTCGTTTTTAAAAGTCTTGGTCTTGGTCTTGGTCTTGGTCTTGAGGTTCAAGGTCTTGGTCTTGGTCTTGGTCTTGAGGTTCAAGGTCTTGGTCTTGGTCTTGGTCTTGAGGTTCAAAGTCTTGGTCTTGGTCTCGCAAGACCAAGACGAAGACCGGCTGTTAATATGAACAGTCATTTAACAGAACTCAAGAATTCTGTATCAAGCCTGCTTGCATCATACGACCAATATCTATGGATGGATACAAGTCATGTTGGTCAGGAAAACCCATTGGCAGCAGCAACGGTTGTTCTGTATCAGACGGTATGATAAACCATGGGAAGATTTCAAAAGGACTCACTATCTGTACATTTACATCCAGTGCTTGAAAAGCTACTCTGTGTGTGTCAGCGACTTCAGCACATGTAGAACGTATTTTTTCACATGGCGGAATTTTTATGAGGCCCACCAGGCACGTCTTGGTCAGAAAATTCTGAGCGAATTGGTTTTTATCAAATACAAAAGGCATTTGGTATAAGAGTTTGCATGAAGGACTTTTGAATACAAATTCGGATTTCTCTGCAGTTTGCATTTAAAGTTAATTTGCTTGAATAAAATAAAAGACTCATGTTTTCATTAAAATAGCGAAAATTCCGACTTGACAATTTTTAGAAGTCTTGACCTGATTTCGATTTTTTGGGTCTTGGTCTTGGTCTTGGTCTTGGTCTTGAGGTTCAAGGTCTTGGTCTTGGTCTTGGTCTCGAGGTTCAAAGTCTTGGTCTTGGTCTTGGTCTCGAGGTTCAAGGTCTTGGTCTTGGTCTTGGTCTTGAGGTTCAAGGTCTTGGTCTTGGTCTTGGTCTTGAGGTTTAAGGTCTTGACAACAAGACTGTGTAAAACTCAACAAGCGAAGCTTATCTCATCTTGACTCCGAAATCTCTTCTTCTTCTTAGAGATTATTATCGCAGTAAATTGACGAAATACTATATATACCGCAAGAAATGCAAGGTATTACCTAACTACTCACAGTCTCGACCCAACACTTAACTTTTCTAATCATCCTTGCTCTGAAAGGATACCATATCCAAAATCTCATTCGTCAGTTCTAAGCTTAATTGCTCCAACCAACAACACTGACTGAGATTCGTGATCTCATATTTGCATCTTCTGAAAAACAATACGCCCTAGATTGTATTTCTTACCCTATGAAAAAACGTTTTCATTTTGGGCTCAGTTACCACATCCGTCATCATTCTCTGTCTCTCTGTCTCTGTCTCTGTCTCTGTCTCTGTCTCTGTCTGACTGTCTGTTTCACTCTCTGTATCTCTCTCTATCTGTCTGTCTCTCTCTATCTCTCTATCTCTCCGTCTCTCTGTCTCTGTCTGTCTTTGTCTCTGTCTCTCTGTCTTTGTTTCTCTCTTGGGGTTGTTACCCCGACAGTTTTGCTGATGCCGTAGTTTACCATCTACAGGGTACTTATTATATATCGACTATAGTACTAGCTGGATTACCCGGCGTTGCCCGGGGTTATAAGTTTCACACCACCACCACCACCACCACCACCACCACCACCACCACCACCACCACCACCACCACCACCACCACCACCACCACCACCACCAACAACAACAACAACAACAACAACAACAACAACAACAACAACAACAACAACGACTGCTTGGCAATCTTGGCAGTCGCCCTCTGGCGGTGACTGCTTCGCAGTCTTGGAGGCCATTGTGACGTCTGGCGACCTGTGGCGGAGACTGCTTCGCAGTCTTGTAGACGCCTTCTGGCATCTAGCGACCTCTGCCGTGGACTGACTGCTTCGCAGTCGCCCTCTGGCGGCGACTGCTTCGCAGTCTTGCAGGCCCTTGTGGCGTCTGGCGGCGTCTGGCGGAGACTGCTTCGCAGTCTTGTAGACGCCTTCTGGCGTCTATCGACCTCTGCCGTGGAGTGACTGCTTCGCAGTCGCCATCTGGCGGCGACTGCTTCGCAGTCTTGGAGGCCCTTGTGGCGTGTGGCGACCTGTGGGGGAGACTGCTTCGCAGTCTTGTAGACGCCTTCTGGCGTACAGCGGAGACTGCTTCGCAGTCTTCTATACGCCTTCTGGCGTCTAGCGACCTCTGCCGTGGAGTGACTGCTTCGCAGTCGCCCTCTGGCGGCGACTGCTTCGCAGTCTTGGAGGCCCTTGTGGCGTCTGGCGACCTGTGGGGGAGACTGCTTCGCAGTCTCCCGTGGACTGACTGCTTCGCAGTCTTAGAGGGTGAACCGGGCGTTGGCGTGTTAAAGAAAACGCCAGAAATCTAGCCCTCACTGCCGGTCTGTAGTCGGCCTCGCCCTTAGTAAAGCAGACTGGTTGTTTCATATACTGTAAATAATTTAGATCTTTGTCTTTGAACATACATGTGTTAAAATTTTGCTGTAAAACGATAAATATACTTCGAATCGATCGTCATTAAATTTTGTGCGAAAGTAAACAACTTATGCGCATTATTAATGACATTGGGGAATACCGGCGCCATAAATAGAACCGCGGTGTCGTTACGCGCATTATTAATGACGTTGGGGAATACCGGCGCCATAAATAGAACCGCTTCGCAGTGGAATAGGCGACCTTGCGCGTGATTGACGGTCGGGTGGGTGGAGTTTTGGGGAATTTTCACCATGGTAGGGGTGAAAACGGGGGACGCGAACCCCTCCACTGGGTGTCCGAAGCCGAGGCCGACACAGTAGTGAAGGTTTCGAGTGAAAAGGTGCAAAATTGTAGAAGTTAAGCCCGGTCAAACAGACAGACAGAGGGACACACACACACACACACACAGAATTCTCGCTTTATTAATATAGATTGAGTTGACGTGACATTGTGTACCGCATGGCACTCGGCATATAAATTCAAGCCTGCAAATTATGAAAGCTGTCAATATGGCACAGCTTGCAGCCTGGAAACATACTTTTGGAATCATAGTTATGTAGACGATGTAGTGGTTCATGCGTGGGACGATCATTTGCGTCATATCTGTAATTTGAAAGTGTGAATTTGCTAACCAAAAGTCAGACTTCATATATCATATTATTGACAGATCTGGAAATTTGTGGATCCAGAAAAGATCAAATATATGGTAGAGATGGAGAGACTTGTAAGACCAAGAAGTAAGCAAAATAATTGTAATGTAATGTAGCTGTAATGTAACGTAATTGGAATTTATATAGCTCTGCTCATAGGGCAAACGAAATTAGAGGCGCTCTCTGCGCTCGCCTATAGATATGATGTTAGATGTCATTACGAACGAAAATATTGCATCAGTTAGCAAGACAATGAACAGGAAGTACAACAAATGCTTTGCTTATTTGGTATTTCCACAAATTTATAGCTGATTTTTTTGCAAATATTGCTAAACCGTTGTCGGATTTGACTTGTAAGAAAGTTCCAGGAAATTTCTTTTGTAGGCCCTACGTTTGAGTCGTTGGAACGTTAATTGTTAGGCGCTGCTGAGCACAGGCTGAGTGGCGCCATAACAAGTACTGTGTGATGATGACGACGACCACGATGATGATGATGATGATAATGATGATGATGATGATGATGATGATGATGATGATGATGATGATGATGATGATGATGATGATGATGATGATGATGATGATGATGATGATGTTTGTGTTCAGGTTTTGTTTTGGCTTTGAATCGTATTCGTGATGATATGAATGCTAGATTCGGTGATTAGATGCGCTTACGTTTCAATACTTTAGGCTTAGAAGTCTAACCGACCTCTGAGTTCATTTAGTCTGCAACCAGTGCTGCCATCTGCAGTCACCGGGCAGAATCCAATTCGAGACTTGTAGACACCTGCCTCCGTTGCTCTGATCAATGACGTCGCCTGCAGCATCGGCTGCGGCTACGGCGACTGGTGAATAAAAGATGCCTCTGATGGCTCGCATCATCTCTATATTCAGATTGGTATTGCGACATTACCAGCAGATGACAAGCAGTAGATCAATAAGAGTCGAATGGCTTAGTACTGCTCAAAATTTAGCAAATTTTGTTTGTCTGTCAAGCTAGAAGTTTAAGCGCATTTTTATCTATCGATGTGCTTAAGACGTCTTCTGTATGCATAAAGTTTATACGTAAATATATATGGTTAACTTTATCCACATACGGTATATGTCTGCAGGCATCTAAATGTATTATTCGTAGACTTGTCTCGGAATATATCTGGATTTAATTTCGTGCTACTATGTACGACCGTAAAAGGCAACGGTTGTAAAAGAAAAGTTGAATGCTTAGACCAACTTGTGGTTTTTGGTAGCACAAGAAGCCCACAGACTACTAATAACGCCCTGTATGTCTTCGACGATTTGCAGTAATCAATAGGCGGCTTATATGCTTCTCGCAAAAGAGGCCAAAGAGCTGGCGCATCGTGTCAATAAAGACGGAAATTGTTGTCATTTAGGAAGACTCTCAAGTTGCCACCAGTGCAAGTTATTTTGACCAATCGATAGAGCATTTCGATCAGCAACTGGTCAGGCTGTGCCTGTGAACACTGATCCGACTTCAACCGCAGAGAAAAGCAGTGAATTCACATGACGTGCGGTGCAACTCATGTGCGTGCAGATTCGATTGGACGGTTGGTGTATAAATTCTCATATTTTGGATATGCAAACGCCTTCTTAAAGCCGAGTCTCAATTGCGATGACGCAGTTCTGTGCTGAGGCAACGATAGCCGCGCCATCTATCCATCTATAGGCATTCATTCAAGATCAGCTGCCGACTGGTGAAGGTTTGCGTGTGTGATATATCATCTGGCTTCACTGTATACATCCTGTGCACGGTCTGGATTTCTAGATCGCAGTTGGAATTACATTTATTTGTGTATTTGTTTCTAAACCTTCACTGACGTCTGGCAATATCTCTGGAAATGGCAGCCGACTGAGGTAGGTCTGAGGTTTGCATTCTCCTGTTTCTTGAGAAAATTTTTGCAATCGCAGTCGTCAGACTAAGTAGGCTGTTTTCAGCTTAAATCAAGAAGAATGAAGGAGCTTATTCGTCTGCGTTCAGGACATGATCGTTATGGCGATGATTAGATCGGTTTCCAATCCAGATCCAGACTCATAAAAAAACGTCTAGAGACATTTCGTATATCGAAAGCCGTTTACGTAATTGCTAAACTTGGACAATTTACATCACTTGAAGAAAAGTATTTTCTTAGAAAACAATTTTGCATATTGATGGAAGTGGAAATTCGTTTCAATTTCAAGCTCAAACGTTGAACTACGATGCCCCTCAACTATGCAGCTATTAAAACTGTGAACTTACTTTAATTTGCAGTAATAGAAGTCTACATAGGCAGCTACGGACAATGACACACAAGCAAGAAGTCACAGCGGGCTGTCATTTATATAACGTCCGCTTTCCAGGCTGAAAATTATGCTACAACAAAACTTGTTAAAACGAGCTGTTCACTATAAGCTATTTGTATTGCACTGTATTGTATTCGGACATTTATGAAGCGCTTCTAGCGGCAGAGTCATTCAGAAGCGCTCCCAGTGCAAGAGATCCCGAGAGAAAAAGCAAGTTTTAAGAAAGGTAAAAGAGGAAGAGACGTTACCTGAGAGAATAGAAGAACGAACGGACAGAGGAAGTTCATTCCAAAGAGCAGGACCAATGGAGGCAAATGACCTAGATTGATCCAGTGAAGTCCTGACACGGGGAACTGTGTATCTCACATAAATACTAAGTCTTACACAACTATGCGCATCTGCATCTGTATACAAGATGTATCGTGGGCCCCTACATATATATATATATATATATTATATATATATAATATATATATATATATATATATATATATTTAAGGCGCACGCTTATGTGTTGCACGAGTCTGTGCGTGCTCCTGGTCATCCTGAATTGTAGGATGGTTTCATAATTAGATAAATTAGACTGTACATGGGCGTCGACGAGGTCGCTTGCAAGACCCTAATCGACGCAGTGATGGAGGACGAGGAAGAGGACTGAGTGGAATAGGCAGCGAGTGGGAGTTAGGGGTAGAGTGTGTGTCGGAGAGCGGAGCCAAGTGGACAAGTAAAGGAACAAAGACAGATAGAAAAGTGACAGAATGTGACAGAACGTGTGTTCTTAACCACCTGCAGAATTGACTTGCGCACACCGTTCACAGCAGGACACCCGAAATAATGATTTACGATATCAGTATTCGCTTTTATGTTTTAGTGTATCTTCCAACCCTTCTTTCCTCCTTTCTATAGCTCCTTCCTTCCTTACCTCTTTTCTTGTTTGATCGTTCAGTTTGCATTGAAGTAATATCTTCCTTTCTTACTTCCGCGTTATCGACCTTCCTTACAATTCTTTAAATCTACTGAATATACTTCCCTCCATCTTTCTTTTCTACCTTCGTTTTCCTTCTTTCCTTCTATCCTTCATGCAAGACGATCTGCCCTCTTTCATTCATATTTTATCAGCTTCTAGTTCTTCAGTTACTATGTCATTCATTTTCTTCGTTCCTTCTCACCGTAGTTTCATTCTTGTTTTTTTTGTATCATGTTACCGTAATCTTTTATGAACCTACTTTCTTACTAACTTGCCTTCCACTTCCTTCCTTCCTTCCCTACTTCTTCTTTCTGCCTTTCTCCCAACCTTCTTCTGTCTGAGCGGTCTAATTTATTATTTCTGCATGTCAGTCTGTTTCCCGTCTCACAAGCAAAACCTAGATTATACTCAGCGAAAATCTCAGTTTACGATGTGAAATCCAGTCATTTATTTGTTTTCTGTTGAAACGCCAAGTCCATGATTACATGGCTGCTCGCCAGAGATTAAACATCCAAAATATGAAGAAATTGCACTGGATAGAACTGGTCTTGGTCTTTTATAACCGAATCAGAGCTGTGCCTGTCAAGCACCAAAGGCTGCTGCTCCTGCTACGGATGTGGCTGACAAATGCCTGAAGCCCCTACGTCCCTCATCGGACGTTCCTACGTCGCTGACATCCTGCAAGCGTTTCACTCTTATCGACAAACCGAACTGATGCAATTTTCTTTCTTTAGACGACGGACGAAAAATTCACGGCCATCGAGGGATTTACGGCTGCGATGCTGGAAGCACTGCAGACGAACAGCTTCTGTTAATGCGATTATATGGCTTCAATTCCGATCAGCTTTGCGCATCAGTAATGGGCCGTAAATCGCACAAGTATGGGTCAAATCGAAAATCGAAATCCCCTGCTAGATGTCAGGTAAAAAGTCGAAGTCTCTTGAAAATGTCGAGTTGCCGAGTGAAATTTCGCACTCGACAGTTTTGTATGTTCATTTAAAGGACTGTCAATTCGAGCACAGTGACTGAGATAGAATATTAAGACGCTGATTTCTGCAATAAAGCTTATCATCGCAGTCTTTCGACTACAAATCACCACAAAATGGTAACAACTTCAATAATAGGTGCTGCCATAGCCATTGTAATTTTTTAATTGGAATGCTGTTTAGCTTGAATGTCGGATTTGTTTATCAGCGAATATCGATTGATGGATGCATTATGTCACATAATATTTGGTCTCTAAATATTAATTTAGTCCAAGTTGACAATTAAACCTCACGCTTTATATTTCGATGACACGCCATAGTATAAATCGACAAATCGAAGCCAGTTTAATTTCTTCAGACTATGAAGTGTTGACTGGTTTCGCTTATTTTAAAACGGCCCCTTAGAAGTAATTAGACTTAAATCCGATGGCCCAATTTGAATGCCACAATGTTTTATATACTTCTGTAAAATCCTCTCAAGATGCGTCGGCGTTCAATTCAGTAGTTTACGTGACACAGAACCCGTTAAAAAGGAACCGTTGGTTAATCAACTGGTCCGTTCCTCCACAGACCGTTCCGCTGGAACAATCGTCCGTCAACTGGCGAACCGTCCGGTTCCTCTCCAGGTCACACCGAGTCATGCAGTTTATTTCACCCGGATACACTCCGCTACACACGGCCGATAGATGTAATTGCATCAGCGTTTGTTTTACTTTGGACAGTCACATCTAACCATTGAATTATTAGCAGTGTATTCACGCCGTATCGCTTTGTGTTTGTCCTGGCCAGATTCAATTGCATCACGCTACAACACGATACATAGATAGTAAACTAACTAACTAGTCGTTACATGATACTGCTACTGAGTGGTAAAGATTACATTGCAGTATAGACAGACTTCTTTCTCGAAGATTTATGCACCGTCTATGTCTGGGTGTATCACCACCACCACCACCTTCACCACCACCTCCACCACCATCATCACTACCACGATCACCATCACCACCTCCATAACCACCACCATCACCACTACCACCACTACCACCTCCGCCACCTCCAACATCACCATCACCACCACCGCCGCCGCCGCCACCACCACCACAATCACCACCATCACCACCACCATCATCACCACCATCACCATCACCATCACCACCACTGCCACAACCACCATCATCATCACCACCACCGTCACCAACACCACCACCATCTCCATCACCACCATCTCCGCCGTCCACCCCACCACTACTAACATATAATCTCCGCAACCATGTACACGCTTTTCTATAGCATTTTCTATCATGTAAAACACATGATAGGTCTACTGAGCCTTGCTCTATAAGCAACACTGTTGTTTATTCTGGCCCAGTTTGAAAACGAGTCCACTTGCGGCTTCTTGTATAGCCTTGACCCTGTATAGCCTTGACCCTGGTCATTTTCAATGAATTATTCGACTGAGATCCTTCGCCAACGCTGCTCGTTTGAATGGGTGCCACGTCGTTTAGAGTCGGCGTGTACAGACCGTTTTAACTCGAGATTCAAATCTCTTAAACAAGCCACCATCGGGAGGCGAACCGGCCTCTTCAGGCACGTAGAGGGGCATGGGTCGTGCGCTGTAACCAATGTAGCTATCCGGGACATATGGGCACAAGCCGTTCGGATGATGTCATAGAAAGCTCTTTGAATGTGGAAAGCGGAGTACAACAATTGAATAGGTGTAATTAAATCAATATTATGAAATAGTTTATTCCGTTCATTGCTGTTGCGATGTGTAAGCATTAAAATATGCATTTGACTTTTCTTAATGAGTAAAAAGCCCTTGTCATGACCACTGATTATGCAAAAAAGTGCAAAACCTTAAAGGCAGTGTGCTGAAGCATCGAAAAAGGCTAACTCAACCTTAGGCATGATAAGAAGGACAATAGTCACCAGAGACAAGGATACAATATTGAGGAACAGATCTATCACTGGAAAGGCCACAGTTGGAATACCGCATCCAGGTGTGGAATCCATTTCTGAAACAGGACATAGAAAAACTGGACAAAGTGCAAAGAAGAGCTGTAAAAGTTGTTTGGGAGCTATTGAAAAAGGTTGCAATGGTGTGGATTAACAACATTAGAGAGAATGAGGAGCAGAGGAGATCTAAGTGAAGCCTATGAGACTATCACTGGATAGGAGGCAGTGCAGTGGGAGAGGTTCTTTGAATTAGCACCAAGTGAGGCAAATCGAGGACACAGGTATAAATTGTCTGAAGAGCCGACAGGAACATTAGGACAGAAATTCTTCCGTGCATGAGTCGTAGACTTGTGGAATGGTTTGTATGATAGTACTGTCTCGGTGGACACTATCACAGCTTATAAAAAGGAAGTTAGAAAGATTGGTTATTAAGCATTCCAGGTTACTTTTCAGTGGTTCTAACACACTTTAAACCATTGTTATGTTATGTTATGTTAAATGTCACTAAGAACAAAACATTCATCACTTAGCAGCAATCTCTCAGAGCTAACTGGAATCATGCAATGACATTCTCGCAAAGCCCAATCAACCAACAGCTTCCCCACTGCATGGAGTTGACGGATGAGAGAAAGTTCAGAGTTCACATGTAAAAACTGAGGATGATGAACGATGATTGGCGATGTGTTCCGCCTACGATGGATCATCGTCTAACAGTCCTTCGCAGATGGCTTCCGGAAATCCCTCGAACAATCAGTCACGTGCAGGACAAAATATTCGTTCCCCCCGTTGACCCGTACGTAGGTAGAGAAATTCCGTGACTGACGTTCTGTATCAGTGCAATGACTCTCTTCATTCGCTCTTGCTACACCGGTTCAAAGATTTCCCGGCGTAGACAGATTACGAGTATCAGGCTGTTTATGATATCGTAGATACACATTGAAGAATAATGACTCACTAACGTATTTGAAACCTTTAATTCAACAGACCGTTCTTATTTACCACGAGATCAGGTCAGTTACAGTTTTGGGATCAAAGGTTAGTGTCTAATAGCATTTAGAAATTGGACACGTCGGGCACAAATTATGCCAATATGGGAAAAACTTGAGTGCCTTGGGGACCTCTAAATATTTTTAAAATGTCATAACATTATCCAGGTGTTATTATGGGATCATATAAAAACTTTTTAGAGGGACTGCATAAAATGTTCAAAAAATTTCTGGAACACCTTATTGTCCTATGTCCACCATTTCATGTGAAAATGCTGTTTCGCTTTTCCACATGCATCGCTGAGCACTTCTCCAAATTTAAGACCATTTAATGATTTAAAAGTCCTGCGACCATCTGAACATAGGCCTACTTCTTAGATCTCGTTGCAGTATCTCCGCTTCTTCTTCATCACCCACTGCTTTACTTAGTTTAGTATCGTCTGCAAACTTAGAAATGTGTTGATAAAATCCCATTGTCTATATCATTAATAATAATAATTACGAACAGCACTGATCCTTGTGGTACTCCACGTAGCACTGTCGTCCAGCTAGAATATGTGTCACCTAAACCCACTTTTTGTATTCTGCCTGATAGCCAGCTTTGAATCAATTTTAGTACATACCGTCTAACCTCACATACTTATCACGCATCGTTTAGGCTAAAGCAGAGAGCGTCATTGATTGTTTTTTTCTTTTAGCGGCGCTATACAAATGTATATAATGTATATGTACATTGTACAATTAGAAAACGTCAACACATGCCATCGTACTGGGCGATACATAACAGAAAATAGACGTCTTGTGTTGGCGCTGCTGATGTCGCAGTTCTATGGTTTTTCTAAGACGACATTGATAGATGACTCGTCCACTAAGTCGGATGAACAAATCGCTGACATTTGAGCTCATTCGCATTGCTCTATGCACGAACGCTGGTGATCAATCGTCTCAGCATTCGACAAACATATTGCACTCTTTCTAATCGAATATACTCACCACAATAGAGCTATCTACTTACCTCTTTCGCGACTTCTCTCTCTCTCTCTCTCTCTCTCTCTCTCTCTCTCTCTCTCTCTCTCTCTCTCTCTCTCTCTCTCTCTCTCTCTCTCTCTCTCTCTCTCTCTCTCTTTATATTATTGCTAGTGTTGTTGTTGTTGTTGTTGTTGTTGTTATTATTATTATTATTATTATTATTATTATTATTATTATTATTATTATCATTATTATTTTTTTACCCGTTATTATTATTATTATTATTATTATTATTATTATTTTAAACCCGAGGTATATATGATCCCTCAGGTGTCAGATATTATTATTATTATTATTATTATTATTATTATTATTATTATTATTATTATTATTATTATTATTATTATCATTATTATTATAAAATACATTTTTGGAGCTCGCAAAGTCACACATAAATGAGAATCTCAGGTGCAGTTAGTCGGCCGCCAGGTGAAGAGCACTTAGATATACAGATGTTTGAAAGTCAGTGAGAAATAATGAGTTTTGAGGCGTATTTTGAAAAGAAAAGAGAGCTCGAGCATCGGAGAAACACTTGCAGTCGGTTCCATTCCTTTTGGAGTAGCTACATGGAATGCACGATAGTCTATGACAGTTTTGCATCGCTGTTTAACTAAAAGACCCACATGCTCCGAAGATTGCAGACTGCGGGAAGGAATGTAAGAAGGCACTAGTGGTTGAAGGTATAGGAAGGAATGGTCGTTGTAAAGATTTATAGGCCAGACAGATTAGTTTAAATCTTTTCTGAATTTAGCAGGAAGTCAATGCAGCCGACCGAGCAGGGTTAAGGATTTTGTACGAGAAGATGTACTCAGCACCTCGCGAGCCAGAGAATTTTGGATGCGTTGAAGTCTGTTGACTTTTATGATAATCGAGGCGAGAAAAGATAAGAGAGCAGGCTGTGACTTGTCTTTGGTAAGAGTAGGTCTGTGTGGCCTACAGAAACAAGGTTTGCAGAGTTTTGTTATGTGGGAACGAAATATGAGAAGTCTGTTCAGAACTATTCCACGTATGCTTCAGTATCTCCCTCTTCTCTTTGCCATCGTCCCTGTATTATTTATTTAATTAATTTATTTATTCCGGATATTTCTATAGCGCCTCTCGAAGTCAACTACTACTCAGAGGCGCTCCCGACTACAGCATTTGATACTGTGCCGGAATTTTCACGCCGAAGCGCCACGAGCAATTGCGAGTGAAGGACTTGCCCAAGGTCCGTACGCAGTGGCTAGAGTGGGATTCGAACCTGCAACCCTCCGGTCACAAGGCGCCGAACTTACCACTGAGCCACCACGCCCCACTAATTTATGCATCGCAGCCTGGCTTTTGCTTTCTGTAACTATGCGTTCATTTGTCTTGATACAGTGTTCTCTCTCTCTCTCTCTCTCTTCTCTCTCTCTCTCTCTCTCTCTCTCTCTCTCTCTCTCTCTCTCTCTCTCTCTCTCTCTCTCTCTCTCTCTCTCTTCGCCTCTCTCATTTTATCTTCTCTGTTACTCTCGCTTCGCTCGCTCTCACTCTCTTTTCTTCTAATTCTATTATCTGTTCTGCTCTCTTCTGATTATTGCTCTGTTTCGCTCACTATTTAACAATCACACACACACTGTCACTTGCTATCCCTCCTCTTACTGTTCTGTCCCTTTCTTTATTCTCATATGTGACGCATTGCTTTGCGCCACTCTCTGCTGCCCACGTCCCTTTGCTCTTTTATCATCGCATTTTTATTTTTAGTTGCACTCCGCCTACCCCGCCCGAAACAAATGTATCGATTATTATGCTTAGTTTTCTTGCCACGAGAAATTCTTATATAGATTGGAATACAGTGGGGGCAGAAAACGAGAACACAGTAATAAATCATGCACTTTATTAGAAAACATTAGGCAATAGGCATATGCCATAGCTCTTACATGTTACGCGTCTATCACTGCTTCATGATTTATTCGGGGTAGGGATCGCCTGGGTAATTGTGTTTTGTTATCGGCGCAATATGTATCTAATGATACTATATGGTAAATATATGTATCTGTAAGCATTATATAAAAGCATGAAGCAGTAAGATAGGTTACTTAACAGCGATAGACGAATTCTGCGTAGCAGAGCGAAGACAACTACGACCAGGTAAGGATGACACTGAAATGCATAGCTTTTTAACGTAGGATGGAGCATAACCAGACAGGCGGTAACGCACCAGTAAGAATCTTAACCTCAATGCGTCTTCGCATTAAATTAATTAGTAACTTCTATCGCGCTGGCATCTAATGCACAAGGCATAAACTGTTGGCACATCAAAACCAGACGATAATCAGGTCAACATACCGAAGGTCAACCTGTTAGACCAAGAGGCAGCCTATGGTGGATACGCAGTTTGAAAGAGGCAAGTCTTAAGCTGAGAACAAAACGACATAAGCGACAGCAGAGCGCATAGACAAAGGGAAACAGAGTTCCAAAAATAGGCCCAGCAACTTGAAAACACATTCACCAAGAACAGTTCTTGATTCAGGTATGACCAGAAAAAGATAATCAGATAACCTCGTTGAATAATGATAAGACCCGGGAATAAGGACTGGATTTAGATATTGTTGTTTTGTTGTCCAGAGTTCAGAGATTTATAAACTATGAGCCCAAATTTGAAACCAATCCTATGCTGAACAGGAAGCCAGTGCAAAGCTTAAGCTTATTTTCATGTAATAGTTATTGCTCTAGCCAAAGAGTTCTTAACTCTTTACAGCTTCAACATGTTTGACTTATTGATACCAGTAAGAAGCGAGTTATTGTAATCTAGGCTACTTGAAACCAATGCGTTTGCCAGAGATTTCCTTAAGACAAGGGCACACAACGCCTAATTCTGCGCATGTCACAAGTGAACAGATGACTTACAAATACTATTAAGATGGCCAATACCCGATGTAGTTAGATATACGACCAAATTTTGGAATCCCACCAATTAGCCGATCTGTGGCGTTTAAAAAAAATGAAGTTGATTAATCCAAGAGAGGGGTTTAGACAAAGGGAGACAGAGTAAAGACAGAGATATCTACATCGGGTATTGAGGGAGATCCGCTTAAATGGCAGTTGCACAGTCGACCCTAGTCTGTGCGTATGAATGTATGTATCAAAGTAGAAGCAGCTTTCGCAAGGAGCGAGTGGTATATAGTGTTCATCTGGCGCAGATGAAAAAATGCATGTTCAAAATACTGTCCTGACATTCCCAGAGCAGACCAATTCCTGGTCCAATGCCACACCTCTAGGTCACGCACAGAAGAAGTGAGGAAGCAGTTGGAAAGCCAAGCTGCAAGTTATGCCAGTCTATCTAAGAGCTGCCGACGTTTGCCAGGCCAGATCAGTTAAATTTTCTCAGATTAAGCCGCAGAAAGTAGGATGCACGCACAAAATCCCTAAGATATCTCAACCACTATCTCAGCTAAGGATATTGTCATCAATGTGTATGCTTGAGTATCATATGCATACTACAGTGAGCAGCAAATCTCAGGGTACAAAGAACACGGCTTAGGTCTGCAGTATAAAGGACTCTGTGGCAGCCCAAATGAGACCGGGTACCATGTTGATCGGTGGAATCGAAAGCAACCGACTGTGTGGAATCAGAGGGGGACGAGCACAACCACTGCAGAGGACGATCCACGATACTAAACGACGTTTCGAGGCAATCTAAGAGAATGCCGCTGTCGACACTGTCAAAGGCCTCACTCGCTTCAAAGAAATCTAGTTGTTCACGGAACTGATGAGTTACCTTGTTCCGTCAATGACCCAGGCCAAAAATTGTCGGAAAGTTTTCGGCAGGCCGACCACTGTGAAAATTACTATTTCGGTTGAAATTATTTTCAGCGGTCAAAAATTAGTGGACATTTTCAGAGGATGCTCGGCGTGTCAAATGCATGCATCTTTAAACTTAAACTGTCGTTTCTGTTTCCAGTCTTGTGAATAACGAATAGGTGACGTGTTTCTCCATCTACTTCATTATACGGAGTTCTTCACGCCTTGACACCCTCAAGCGCCTGTGCACTTCAACTATTCTTTTGAGTCTGCATAAAACAGACAACAGGTTGTGTGTATGTGTTTTTACGTTGGTATGTTTGTCAGTGTGTGACTTTGTGTGTGGGGGGGGGGGGTGCGCTGGTTTTGTTCGCGTGTATGTCCAGCTTTCTCCAAGTATTCTTGTATCCAAGCAAAGTATGTTAAAGAATGCCGGTGTCGCTGGGTGCTTAATCACTGTCTGGCAGTTAAATCATTTACACACGAATAGACCTATATCCTGCATTACTGTGAAGATCCTTCAGTCTGGCATAGCTAAAGACCCATTTCAAGAGTCAATTTTCTAAGGTGTTAAAGCGACGTGTGCCTGACAGACTTGTTAGTTACTTCAGCGATGATTCTTTTGTTCCTCCGAATCAGTTTGCCAACCGCTTCTCAGAAACTGCTGTCCTCTGTGTTCTGCCTGACCTGTCATCTGCTAAAACTGATCATTGCTGTCAGAGCTTCCATCTTTAAATGATGAGTGTGATAGTGTTGATCCAGATATTCTTCTGCTACGTAAGCAAGTCTAGGTTCTGACTTAGACAATGCACGTCGGGCTCCCTCGCTAGCTGGGCCAATCACTTGGAATGGTCTTAGTCTGGTTCTGACTTGGTTCACTCAGTGCGTCTTTTATCAACGCTTCAAAACATGAAATTTCAATCTTTAACACTTCAACGACGAGCTACATTGAATTCCCAGTCACTTTTAGTACACGCTTGTCGTTAAAGTGTTAATCAAAACCCTTGTCGGAAAGGTAAATTCGTTTAAAACTAGCGCAACGTCATGCAAAGCGCTCATCTTACAGATGTAGTTAGTTACACGCAGAAGGCCTCTCGAAAAATATCAGGCCCTAAAGGCTGGATCGCTCACCGTCCCAGGCTCCAGCTTGCCCCCGGTCGGTCGGTCGATCGGTCGGTCGGTCGGTCTGTCGGTCGATCGGTCGGTCGGTCTGTCGGTCGGTCGGTCTGTCGGTCGGTCTGTCGGTCTGTCGGTCGGTCTGTCGGTCGGTCGGTCTGTCTGTCTGTCGGTCGATCGGTCGGTCTGTCGGTCGGTCTGTTGGTCGGTCTGTCGGTCGGTCGGTCTGTCGGTCGGTCTGTCGGTCGGTCGTCCGACGGTCGGTCGGACGGTCGGTCGGTCTGTCGGTCGGTCGGTCGGTCTGTCGGTCTGTCGGTCGGTCGGTCTGTCGGTCGGTCTGTCGTTCGGTCTGTCGGTCTGTCGGTCGGCCGGTCGGTCTGTCGGTCGGTCGGTCTGTCGGTCTGTCGGTCTGTCGGTCTGTCGGTCGGTCGGTCTGTCGGTCTGTCGGTCGGTCTGTCGGTCTGTCGGTCTGTCGGTCTGTCGGTCTGTCGGTCGGTCTGTTGGTCGGTCTGTCGGTCGGTCGGTCTGTCGGTCTGTCGGTCGGTCGGTCTGTCGGTTTGTCGGTCGGTCTGTCGGTCTGTCGGTCTGTCGGTCTGTCGGTCTGTCGGTCTGTCGGTCGGTCTGTTGGTCGGTCTGTCGGTCGGTCGGTTTGTCGGTCTGTCGGTCGGTCTGTAGGTCGGTCGGTCTGTCGGTCTGTCGGTCGGTCGGTCTGTCTTTCGGTCTGTCGGTCGGTCGGTCTGTCTGTCTGTCGGTCGGTCGGTCGGTCGGTCTGTCGGTCGGTCTGTTGGTCGGTCTGTCGGTCGGTCGGTCTGTCGGTCGGTCTGTCGGTCGGTCGTCCGACGGTCGGTCGGACGGTCGGTCGGTCTGTCGGTCGGTCTGTCGGTCGGTCGGTCTGTCTGTCTGTCGGTCGGTCGGTCTGTCGGTCGGTCTGTTGGTCGGTCTGTCGGTCGGTCGGTCTGTCGGTCGGTCTGTCGGTCGGTCGTCCGACGGTCGGTCGGACGGTCGGTCGGTCTGTCGGTCGGTCGGTCGGTCTGTCGGTCTGTCGGTCGGTCGGTCTGTCGGTCGGTCTGTCGGTCGGTCTGTCGGTCTGTCGGTCGGTCGGTCGGTCTGTCGGTCGGTCTGTCGGTCGGTCGGTCTGTCTGTCTGTCGGTCGGTCGGTCTGTCGGTCGGTCTGTTGGTCGGTCTGTCGGTCGGTCGGTCTGTCGGTCGGTCTGTCGGTCGGTCGTCCGACGGTCGGTCGGACGGTCGGTCGGTCTGTCGGTCGGTCGGTCGGTCTGTCGGTCTGTCGGTCGGTCGGTCTGTCGGTCGGTCTGTCGGTCGGTCGGTCTGTCGGTCTGTCGGTCGGTCTGTCGGTCTGTCGGTCTGTCGGTCTGTCGGTCGGTCTGTTGGTCGGTCTGTCGGTCGGTCGGTCTGTCGGTCTGTCGGTCGGTCTGTAGGTCGGTCGGTCTGTCGGTCTGTCGGTCGGTCGGTCTGTCGGTCTGTCGGTCGGTCTGTCGGTCGGTCGGTCTGTCGGTCTGTCGGTCGGTCTGTAGGTCGGTCGGTCTGTCGATCTGTCGGTCGGTCGGTCTGTCGGTCGGTCTGTCGGTCTGTCGGTCTGTCGGTCGGTCTGTTGGTCGGTTTGTCGGTCGGTCGGTCTGTCGGTCTGTCGGTCGGTCTGTAGGTCGGTCGGTCTGTCGGTCTGTCGGTCGGTCTGTCGGTCTGTCGGTCGGTCTGTTGGTCGGTCGGTCTCTCGGTCGGTCGGTCGGTCGGTCGGTCTGTCGGTCGGTCTGTCGGTCGGTCGGTCTGTCGGTCGGTCGGTCTGTCGGTCTGTCGGTCGGTCGGTCGGTCTGTCGGTCGGTCGGTCTGTCGGTGTGTCGGTCTGTCGGTCGGTCAGTCGGTCGGTCGGTCGGTCTGTCGGTCGGTCGGTCGGTCGGTCGGTCGGTCGGTCTGTCGGTCGGTCTGTTGGTCGGTCTGTCGGTCGGTCGGTCTGTCGGTCGGTCTGTCGGTCGGTCGTCCGACGGTCGGTCGGACGGTCGGTCGGACGGTCGGTCGGTCGGTCTGTCGGTCGGTCGGTCTGTCGGTCGGTCTGTCGGTCGGTCTGTCGGTCGATCGGTCTGTCGGTCGGTCGGTCTGTCGGTCGGTCTGTCGGTCGGTCGGTCTGTCGGTCGGTCGGTCGGTCGGTCTGTCGGTCGGTCGGTCTGTCGGTCTGTCGGTCGGTCGGTCTGTCGGTCGGTCTGTCGGTCTGTCGGTCTGTCGGTCTGTCGGTCGGTCGGTCGGTCTGTCGGTCAGTCGGTCGGTCGGTCGGTCTGTCGGTCTGTCGGTCGGTCGGTCGGTCTGTTTGTCGGTCGGTCTGTCGGTCTGTCGGTCGGTCTGTCGGTCTGTCGGTCGGTCTGTCGGTCGGTCTGCCGGTCGGTCTGTCGGTCTGTCGGTCGGTCTGTCGGTCGGTCGGTCGGTCTGTCGGTCTGTCGGTCTGTCGGTCTGTCGGTCGGTCTGTCGGTGTGTCGGTCTGTCGGTCGGTCGGTCGGTCTGTCGGTCGGTCGGTCTGTCGGTCTGTCGGTCGGTCTGTCGGTCTGTCGGTCGGTCGATCTGTCGGTCTGTCGGACTGTCGGTCGGTCGGTCGGTCTGTCGGTCGGTTGATCTGTCGATCTGTCGGACTGTCGGTCGGTCAGTCTGTCGGTCTGTCGGTCGGTCGGTCTGTCGGTCGGTCGGTCTGTCGGTCTGTCGGTCTGTCTGTCGGTCTGTCGGTCGGTCGGTCGGTCGGTCTGTCGGTCGGTCGGTCTGTCGGTCGGTCGGTCGGTCTGTCGGTCGGTCGGTCGGTCTGTCGGTCTGTTGGTCTGTCGGTCGGTCGGACGGTTCCCATAGCACCGACACTCCGACAGGAGGCGACGGTCAGAGCCATAAGCGATGACGATGGAGATTGAGAACTGATGAGGAGAGACAGTACATTATGGGTTATGGCTGAGCTCTTCCGACTCGTCTGCATTGCTTCTCTCTCTGTCATCTATAGCACAGCAAAATAATAAACTAGACTTCGTCTGATGAAAGGACCGTTATGAACAGCTGAGACGGCGCCCGACGTAGGCCTATAGTGTCATCCTCGTATTCATATAGTGATGAATTAGATATATATATATATATATATACACACACACATATAAGGGCTGTCGGTTATTATATTGATTTATATTAGCTAAATATGTACATATATAAGCGACAATGCATATATATTATGGCAATATATTTACGTTAACCTATATATAGACCCATCAGTCTATATGGTGGCGACACTGCACGCATGATAATATATAAGCGACAACTCATATGCGGACCTATGCATTTGCTTTTCTGGGATATGTTTCTGGGACTCAAAGGACACATCAGAAGGGATCAAACACCTGATCAGCAGTGTCGTCAATTTAATATCAGATCGGTTTGAAATGACGAATGATTAACATGCAGTCCAACTGGTTTGTAACTCAACACAACATTGTATACATATATAGTGCATGTATATATTTAATATGAAATGTATAATAGTTGTATAATAATATACATGCATAGGCCCTGACTGTAGGCCTATTACTGTTTAGATCCTCCAGTATGCTGAAAGGTCACGGGTAAAACGGGCCAGCCTACCTCTGCAGATCTTTCGCCTCCCTCGGGTCCTTCCGTCCCCGTTCTGTCGGCTCCGCAAAACTACTTGTTTTCCGCATAGCCTGGATCGGGAGCGCCTCTTTAGTAGAGACACTGAAAGGGGCGCTATATAAATTTCAATTGATTGATTGATTGAAAATTGTTTAAAGTGTGTTAAAGTAACGTGTGCTTGACAGCCTTATTGGTTACTTTAACGATAATTTCCGTGTTCCTCCGAATCTGTTTGCCAACCGCTTCGCAGAAACTGCTCTCGTCTGTGTTCTGCCTGACCTTCTGAAATATACGAAAAATAATATATCCTATTATTGTAAATAGAACTGAACATTTATATAGCGCCACTAAAAGAGAAAACTACTCTGTTTATATGTATATATTATATATAAGGCAAAAAGCAATAATCTTGACTATGTCACTCATATATAGGCCTACCTAGTGTGTGCGTGCTGCATGTGTATATGTATGTGTACGTATTGGTGATCTATTCTGTCAGCGCAGTAGGAGTTCCCTGCAGAGGCGACCAGTCTCTTTGATTAGCTGTTGCAGAGCTCAGTGGCGTTTATCATCATTTGCCAGTTCCAGTGGCCTTTCATCTTTCCCTAAATCACTGACCGAGACGTGACACTGGACGCATGCGCGATAGATAGATAGAGAGAGACAGACAGACAGAGAAAGAGAGACAGAGAGACAGAGACCAGATAGACAGACATAGAGATAGAGAGGCACTCAGAGACATATAGAGAGAAGACTGAGAGGACGATGATGACGATGAAGAGGATGTCGCTTAGTCTGATGCATTTTCTTTTCGTTTTTTTGTTTTTGTTTTGTTTGTTTGCATTTTCTTGTATTTTCAACTAGTCCTTTACTTTTCATTCATACTATACCTCAAGGACATTATTTGCAGGGCCTGGTTTTTGTCCCCATCATTTTTCTTTTTCTTTTTTTGTGCTATCTTATTACTATGTAACAAATAGGCAGCCCTAATCAAGCGGGACCTATGTCCCTTTTGGGCTTTCCCTATTGTATCCCGAATGTTTTTACATTCCGATTGGTGCTTACTGTACTTTTGTATTGAATTCGGATCAATAAAGTTGAATTGAATTGAATTGAATATATATACGCTGTTAAGTCTCAGAGGATCGCATATACATTGCCGTCCATCCAATGAATGCATTGCTTCTCCACGCATTCATTACAAGCGACGACTCTTACTTAAACAACACAACCATCTTCTTCAGAATTCTCAACATTTGTTATATTCGCCAGCAATTCACTCTCCATCCACCCGGATCTACACGTCATTCCCCGTACCTGCCTCTTTCTCGACCTCCAAGTGCATCGTCATGTGTCAGAATGTTGGATTTTCATTTCCATATTGTCACTATATATAGTACACTTGCTTAGAAACTTCCTCCACAAATCTAGTATATAAGATGTTTGCGGATGGTTTGTCAGTAAACAAAAGCGATGGTAGAATGATGAAAAAATGGATCGGAGGCGAAAAGCAGGCAATATATAGAGAGAGAGTTTAACGCACTACTTTCAGAACATGATTAGGCCCACTCACGAACAAAGTTAAAAAAAGACAATTGAGTCACAAGTCACACATCCATGGGAATGGCAGAGCAAGTAAAAAATTTCAGAAAGAGAAATCTAAAGGAAAACATCTTATGAAAACACATGATAGGTCTACTGAGCCTTGCTCTATAAGCAACACTGTTGTTTATTCTGGCCCAGTTTGAAAACGAGTCCACTTGCGGCTTCTTGTTGCTTTGAGATTAAGGAAATTTGTACTAGGGCCTACTATTCCATCTTCTATTACTACTTCCTCTCCTATAAATTGTTTCTACGTGACAAGTTGCGTTAGTGTCAACTTGAGTAAACGAAATTGATTGATTGATTGATTGATCATGAACAAAAACTCTTGGCAGACAAAACATACAAGATAATTAATTGTTATGAACAATAATTATTATTTAGTTGCAGTCCTCCATTGAGATTTGTTTACATCAGTAAAATGCTGTAGTGTTGGCGTATACTACGGGTAAGACGCCCCTGGGTCAACTTACCCCAAAGCTGAGTAATATGCTCCTTGATTTAAAATGTTTTCGAGTCAAATATCTTAAAATATTGTTCTATTTGGCAACTTTCAGTCTGGTAATGTGTAACATTTTAGTT
The DNA here is from genome assembly GCA_963556255.1 of Allolobophora icterica. NCBI lineage: Eukaryota > Metazoa > Annelida > Clitellata > Crassiclitellata > Lumbricidae > Allolobophora > Allolobophora icterica. The sequence goes on along the minus strand of OY744608.1, from coordinate 39,844,521 downwards.
TCAAATTCAGTTGATGTACTGAACAGTGTGGGAATTTGCAGAAAAAAGACTGGGGGGGGGGTGTGAACATTTTATCCGTATTTTGCAAACTGATGTCAACGAAATTTGAAAGCAGCTGATTTCAAGGCTAGCAGTTTTGTAAGTCAGACTCGAATCAAAATCCATTCCTTTGTTAAGAACATTCAAAAATGCATGATACCGTACACCATGGACATTTCTTCCCTTTGTCAGAGACTCAAAGTCAAATAATGCAAGATCACACTTGCACAACTGAGGGGTTGGAAACAACCCCGTGGGGTGTGCAATGAAGACTTAACTGTAGGGGTCCTAAGAAAGACTATGGGGTTGAATCCCCTAACCCGCCGACAATTCCCTCCCTGGTATTGAACATATATCTTCTGTGGTTCAGATTTTTAAATTGAAAGATTTCTTAGAATACTCTATCCTACGGCGGAGAGTGAAACAGAAGTGAAAAGATGTGGATGTTTGTCATGTCATGGAAGAGGAGTTGTGCGGGAGGGAGGAATGAATGGCAAGTAGGCCTAGCCTGTGGGAAAGCGCTGGTTCCTTCTTTTATAGATTAGTTCGTGTACCGGTCAATGCTCTTCTTTTGTCTACTATATGAAATTCTAAGCTTATTCCTTAATGCAGTGTCTTGCTAGAGCCTGCGATTTTTCAGCGTTGCTAGACCCGTGTCAGGCAACATGTCTCCTGACACATCGAAATTCAAACCCGACGAACGGAGGTCAACAGAGAAGACGACGAAGCGACCTCTGCCGCTCGGCCGCGAAGCTCGCTGCTCTCGGGGTCAATTTTCGTTCTATGATGCATTCAGATCTCGTCTAAGATGCGCTAAGCCGTCGCAGTTGGCTGCTGCTGCTGCTGCTGATTCTGCTGCTACTGCTGCTGATTCTGCTGCTACTGCTGCTCTGATCGAATAGCGCCATCAACACAGAAAATTTACAGCACTTGAACCAGACGCAGCAGCCTCGCTTTGTAAGCAACAAATAAGTCATCACCTTATTCAAAACGAACACTGCTCCGGAGGCTGAATAGCCGTCAGAATTATGTTCGAAGAAGATGGCTTCTCAAATGACGAACGCATCATGCATATAAAGAAGGCGCTGATGAACGGCAAGCTTATATTATCATGGCCAAGCGATAGCGAATAGTATTGCTGATGGGGCGAACAGGTGCTTCAGTAACAGAGGCCAAAACAGCTGGCCGACGGGTAACCGGGGTTTATCAGCGGCTTATAAGACATCAACAAAGGAAAAGGATTGATGAATGCTTTGTAACGTATAGCCTAGTTTTTCAGTGTAATGTATCATTTCACATTTGTTAAGGGTTTATACGGAGAACGCGACAGATGATCGAAAATATACACGAGTAGATGACCTGTTTAAATTGCAACAGAATCAGAAAGCGACCGAGTTTATAGCTGTACTGTTAAAAGGGTCTTCGAAAAGCCGATGACAGTATCAGTTTAAAAGGATTTAAAACTCAAGACAACACTGGAGGGTGGGGGCACTTGGGAGCTCTGTACGCTTCCCATAAGAGTGGCTTACGTGACAGAACCCGGTCTCTAATAATTTTGAAGAATGTTCTGATCATATGTCGGCAGTTGAGAAGTAAATATGGCCAATTTCTGACCAAATCTTTGACATTCGAGCTGAAGACGGACTGAGATGTGACTCAAAAATGCCAACGAGTGCTGGTTTGAGCGAATTTCTATAATGTTACATTTAACCTTTACCAATCCAATAAAATTTTTATAACAGCACCTCCAGATCCAATATAACTGACCGCTTGACCGTCTTCTGACCGTCCAACTTCTCTATTGTTGTCCGAGGTACAGAACGGAATGGGATTTGAATAATGTGACAAGTGACACTTGCAGCCTATCTACCGCGTGAATGAGACTTGTATGAAGCTGCCCAGGAGGAGCAAATTAGCTGACGGCTCTCGTGCGATACATGTTTACCGATCTATGGGATAATTCACAAGCTACCGTCAGTGACCACTGGGTCACTTTGGTGGCCAATATTGATCATAAAATTTCTATGCCATACCCCGCCCAAATCCAATAAAATTTAGGTAATATGGGCCTTTGCATATGTACACAATTCATTACATATATATAGTATATATATATATATATATATATATATATATATAGTATGTGCCTGGCGAAAATGAAAAGAGATAGATGATACAGATAAGCTCAGTAACGCACCAGAAAGCACTGAACATTGACACAGCTATATATGCAGAATGCAGCAAGCAGCAGATGGTCTCATAGTGTTTAGGTAATTAGTTGCAAATGAACAGATAAGCTAGCCTTTGAAATGCCAGTATGACTGGTCTATTCAAGACTTACGGATGGCCCTTTTAGCTAATTAGGACTGAGCTATGTCTACTACCTGTACAAGGCAGCCCATGCAATAACTAATGAGCCGATAGTGTGTCCTTTGAAATATAGATACAGGCACTGTTCTATGCAAGACCTATGCAGCAGCCAAGCGGATCGGCTTGGTCAGCTAATTGGAAGTGAATGCTCAGGGTAAACAAATGTCGCCGACCGACCTCAACAGTCGGTATCTGACATTTGAGATACATTTGACGCCAGGAATACTGCCTGTATAGCTTCATCCATGGAAATGGTAATGAAGCAGAATAGTTAATAAGGCATCGAAATGCATTGGGCAGTATAGTGGCCTGAGGAGCGGAACGACATATTTGAACGGGCCACTATAGTGGCCTAAGGAGTGGAAAAGGTTAAATAAGTTAAATAGGTTCGTTCTTTCCGCGGAAATCTCAAGTTTCGCTCAAACCTCAAGCATTCATATTTGCCAGATAATTTACATTTTATACCGGATATACTATACATTTATATTCAAGATAATGTTCTCTTAAACGAAACAATAAAGAATGGACTTGCGCTCGCGGCTAATAAACAGAATGGTCAACTGGTTGACAAATAGCCGGAAGATATGAAAGCTCATCGATTAAACAATTTAAGTACAATTGAACTGCTCAATTGCTCATTATGAGAGAGATAACAGCAAAATCATCCAATACAGTCAGACCATATGGCTATTGGTTCCACATGGTCTGACTTTATTACCTCTTCTGAAAGGGACTATAGTTGCGTGAGGTAACACTAGTCTATATGTAGCGCAATATCTGGTTTATATGCTCAACAACATTTAAAAGGATGGAGTTATGAACGGACAATTTTGATGTGTTCAGAATCCATTACTTGTCTATGAGTTACATACAATTAGATACAAGAACATGAATCCTTTGTTGATATTTGTATGCATAGTTTCATGCGTGAGTATAAACTTGGTCCACAGAATGCCGATTTCGGCAACATGGAGATTCGGAAATTGCGTTTATCTACGTAATCGTCGCAACAAACCGAAACGTTTGTAGATTCTTCAAGAATCTCTGGACACGAAGGTTATGGACAACAAGGGGCGTTTAACAGAACAACGCAAGCCGATGGGGAGGACAGCATAACAGCTCTTCGAAGACTCGGAAGAACATGCACGTGGCAAGCAGAGCGTGTCAACGGTCGATTCCTGAGTCCCGTTAGGTTGTTTAAGGCTCGTCATATAAATCAGACATCGCGATGATCCAAGCCGCCTAAGGCTAATGGAGCTCTGGACGCATAAATAATTGTGTATGTGCTAGGTAAATCTCACCACGTATCGTAAGTTTCGGCATATCGAAGTCATAAGGTGCTTTGACTGCCTCTCCAGAGAACAACTGACGTATAGTTTTGCGTTAATTTGATGTGATGATGAACTGCTGGCAAATAGTGCTTCATAATTCTACTTTAGATAGCGATGAAGCCATGTTTCCGCACTTCCAGGTTGCAGTTGATATCGAGAAATTCAAGATAGAGAAAATCGGATTGTAGGCTACGGCACTATCTTTGTTTTGCCATGAAAACCGATCTCCTCCATTCCCGATTTCGAATCCCGTTACCTCCTCCTAGAATCTGTCGTTCTGTTGACTAGTCACTGGAAATGTCTGTAATGGGTCGTTAATAGTAAGCCTAACTTAATACAAAGACTATTAAGCATATCCAGTGGCGTAGCTAGGATATTTTGCGCCCGGGGACGAACTATGAATTTGGCGTCCCCGCCCCCCGTTTTACTATTTCACATTTTCCACATAATCGAATGGAAATTTTAATTTCTTTAATGAAATAAAATATGAAAAATACAGACAGTACATGCATGTTTCCCCTTAGTGCTCAATGGGGCGCCAAAATCATACCTAAGAACTTATTTGTAAGTAATGAGGATATAATTGGATATATTTGGGGCGCTAAAATTAAATCTTATACATACATTTGTGATAAATTAGTTAAAATTGCATCAAAATTAAGAGTAAAATTATCAGTGTTCAATTACAATTGCTGGATTACATTTAACAGGTTTTACTAAACAAATTTGAACTGTCCTTGACGAACAAACTTTTTATGTGCGCTGGACCAATTTTTCTCTCAACGCATCTACTTACTCTGCTCAGTCTTATAATTATGTTACTTCGGCCTCAACTTAAGACGCAATCACAGAAGGATATTATATATAGGCCTATATATTCATCTATCTATCTATCTATCTATCTATCTATCTATCTATCTATCTATCTATCTATCTATCTATCTATCTATCTATCTATCTATCTATCTATCTATCTATCTATCTATCTATCTATCTATCTATCTATCTATCTATCTATCTATCTATCTATCTATCTATCTATCTATCTATCTATCTATCTACCTACCTACCTACCTACCTACCTAACTACCTACCTACCTACCTACCTACCTACCTACCTACCTACCTACCTACCTACCTACCTACCTACCTACCTACCTACCTACCTACCTACCTATCTATCTATCTATCTATCTATCTATCTATCTATCTATCTATCTATCTATCTATCTATCTATCTATCTATCTATCTATCTATCATCTATCTTATACCTAACTCTCTATCTCTCTCTCTCTCTCACTCTGTCTGTCTGTCTGTCTGTCTGTCTGTCTGTCTGTCTCTCTGTCTCTCTCTCTCTCTCTCTCTCTCTCTCTCTCTCTCTCTCTCTCTCTGAACTGACCTGGCTTTTACCTGATTGCGGTTTTGGTATGTCATCGGTTGATGCCTTGAGCATTATTAGACATTGACGCTGTAGAAGTGACCAGTTAATAATAATGATCAAATAAATTAACAATAACCACTGGACATACTTTTCTTTACGTCTTTTGCATTTCAGGGGAAATGCCAGCTCTGGAACCCCAGATGGTGCTAGATAAATATGAGATATGAATATGAGATATGAATAGGACGTATTATTGTAGTGCATTTCCTTACGATATCCTTTCTCTACGGCTTCTACGCCTCTGTGTCAATATTCACACTGCATATTTACTCGGTGCGATTGTTCAGTGGCTACACAGATGCAGACAAACTCCGCTGTTCACGGTCCGTTGCGCAGACTACATTAATGACTTGCGTCATTCACGGCTGACCCACGGGGCCTGCAGCAAGCATGCATGCGTTTCGTGTGCCATTTCTTCCTCAACTTAGGACTTCCCCTCCTCTTTCCTTTTCATCACGGGCGGCGATCCCGGGGGTTGAGGCGGACAAGACCCTCCACCTTTAAGGGGGGACACGCCTTACATCGGACCCCCAAATTTTGAAGAAACACGAATAAAGGTCATAAAATTATTTCGCGTTCAGGTCATACAATTTTTTACCTCTTTTTTGACCAGATCAGTTAAAAACTCTTTTTTGACCAGATCAGTTCAAAAATGTCCCCCCTCCCCCGTCAAACAAGATCGCCGCCACTGCTTGTCACCATTCCTCCTTCTCCACTTTCCTCTTCCTTTACTACCATCTCTTCACTTCCTTCACCAAACAGCTCGTTTCTTTCGTGTTCCAGCTCATGTAATCCTTCTCCATCTTTCCTCTTTGTACCATTTTCCTATCTTTCTCTATCCTGCCGTCTTGTTCCTCCTGCAGTCAGTTTCACGCTTCCTCCTATCGCCACTCTATCCCAATCTAATCCATCCTTCCAACTGTCTCTCCTTTTCCACTTCATCCAGCTCTTTCTCCTCAGAATTTTCTCCTCCTCTTGCTCCGCCTGCTATTCCACTCCTGCACCATATTCAATTTTCCCATCTTATTGTCACCATCCTCATAGGCGTAGACTCTGGGGGAGGGGAGCAGGGACACGTGCCCCTCCCACAATAATTGAGATGGAATGAATAACCAAATGCCCCTCCAATAATTTGGACAAGTTTACGCCAGTGACCATCCTCATCATCCTCTTCCATTACATCCTCGTATTCTTGTTCCACTTTCCGGTTTGTCTTCTCTCCTCTTACTTCTCATGGCATGAATGGTTTGTCTTTCTGCGGTTATTCTTCTCTTGTTCAGCCTTTGGTATCTCCCTCTGACATCCTCTCCATCTTTCAGCAAAATCCTCCACTTCCTTTTCCTCCTCTTTCTCTCTCCTATCCCTATTCCTCCTCATCCTCATCCTTCTCTTTCAACCATCCTTTAGTTCGTTCCTTGTCCTATGCTTCCTCTGCTTCCTCATCCTCACTGTGCCTTTCTTCAGTTTCTCGCCAGTTCTGCCTAATCCTTATCCTTCTCTTATAAATCTGGCTCTGATTATAAATTACGCTCGAAAGAAAATTACAGCCACTGGTTATAATAACGCCGATTCAACCATTGATGGATAGACAGACGGACAGACAGATAGGCAGGCAGACACATTACTAAAAATAGTTGACGAAGATTGCAGCCATAAAGGAACAGACAAAAACCAGCAGACGTCGACGTCCTCGCATAAATTTATGTAGCGCTTCCTGAGCTCTACGAAGGCCACAGTATAATCACTGTTATTATTACACACACAAGATCCATGCACAAAAAACGGCATTGTGTCATGGATAATATCATTTTTATTCTAGTGTGATACCTACAATGCATCTCAGTAATCATGAAGTTATCTTTACAGGAATATTAGGCAGTCTACACCTCATTTCTAGGTATTCTTATTAAATGCATGTATAATTGTATATGTTGGCTACACAAAAATCTGCCTAAGTACGTATTACAAAAATAATATATTATTCATATGGTAGCGAACCCGATAACCCTACGCGGACCTGTGCATTGTGCAACACACTTTACTTACGCATGGTAACCATAGATATTTCGCAGAATATGACGTTTTGATATTCACTGCACTCTAACACATACATGCACTTTATGTGCCACATAAATGTGTAATTATCCTGACGTAGACGAGGAGGAGGAGGAGGAGGAAGAAGAGGAGGAGGAAAGGAAAAGGAAGAGGAGGAGGAGGACAATGAAGAGGAGGAGGAGGAACAGGAACAAGAGGAGGAGGAGGAGCAGTAAGAGGAAGGGGTGGAGGAGGTTCGGTCTCTCGCTGGCCGGCTTTGCTTTCCATCTGAAGGGAACAATGATTATTCGCCGGCGCTGCTGACATGTTATTCCTCCGCATTCGTCGCAGTTATAGACACTTGAGATCGTCTAATAATGGCCTGCAATGCACAGCCGTCGACAATGCACAGGCGTTCGTCTAGCCCACCCATACACTCGACTACACGTAATTATTATAGTAATATGCATAATATGAAATCCGCCTTCAGTCTGAGGAGGAACATAATAAGACTGCTATGTTTGTCAAACTCTGCGACGAGCTTCGGTCTTTAACATAGAACAATTTCATCTTTATTTTTTTCAACTACATAACTCTACGTTACATACATGACGGTTGTAAGTTGATGTCGCTTTATGGAAGAAAGCAAGTAAATAAGAAAGTAAGTTAGTAAGTAAGTGAGTAAGAAAGCAAGCAATATAAGCGGACTATCCCCCCTAAGTCATTGGAGCAACTCTCCTCCCTCCCCTCCTCTTCCCCTTCCCCTTCCTCCCCTCGTAAATGATGGCACATACACTTACAGATCCCCCCATTTCTTTGATGGAGCATTTGCTCCAAGGTTTCTATGCTGTAGACGCCCCTAGCTACCGGACATTTAGCGAGGGGTATACGGTGACCAAACTGGTCATCTTTATCCTTCTTATTCATTTTAGTGAGTGGCTCGTCGTTGTGGCATTTGCTAGATAATTCTTGTATGTTTGTTCTTCTATACTGGGTCCAATTCTGCGTTGGGAAGTTATTTCTTAAATCTGCTCGTGAGTCAGTATCCTTATTTGCTCACACTAACTCAATCTTCCAGCCAGATCCTTCCATCTACAGATCCATCCGTCCACATATCCATCCATCCACATATCCATCCCACACCCATCTATGCATATATGTATGCGTGTATGTATGTACTTATGTATATGCATTTGTGTATAGACTGTGTGTTTGTATATGCAGGTATGCATGTGTGTGTGTGTGTGTGTTGGTATGTAGCCTATGTTTGCCACAGTATATGTGTATGTATGTACGAATTTCATTTTATGTATTAACAGAAATACAACTGATTTAGGTGGCTGACAGTCATCATTGTTGTCCCTTCGATTTCCAATCGGAGTTTAATTTAAACGAGGATGATGATCGAATTGTCATTTCCTTTTCCAAGAATCGTTACAGCCGCAACAAAGTGGACAATTTCCGTCTTTCCACTTCTCATTTTCATCGTTCACGAGGTGATTAGCAAAGGTAAAATTACTTTCGCGTTTCTTTCTATACTTATTACCGAGTAACGAGCCTCAGAAAATGTAATCGCTATAAAGGCGGTGATTGCATCTTCTCCATGACAGGATGACATTACTGGACAGTTTTATAAAACTAAGCGCAATACTAGGCGTTATTTAGATGGAGATTAGTGTAAAAAGCATATAGATTGGTGTTATTTTCTGCATTGCCTGCCTGTCATCAATCTGCAACCGCAAGAGCACCACGTAGGCTACAACTGAATGTGGATTTGCAAGCATAAACTGGACTTAAATCACTGCTTACGATAAGCTTCTTTGCTGTGTGGTTCTACGTTACTGAGCTACATATCCTTCCATTATAAGAAATGCAAAGCTTTTGACAATTTGCATGTGTAGATTTTCCGCTTAATCTGCAAATTTTTGTCTGAAGTGATAAACACATCTTATATCGTCCAATCTAAACAGCGCTTTACAGGTTTATTTTATAAATAAATATACGAAATTCGGATGAAACTCCAAATCTCGTGACTAAATTATTGACTAGAATGAAGGCTTTGTGCAATATATCTAGGATTTTTTTTTATATCTTACAAACTGAGAATTGAGATACCTTGGTTAATATTTTACCTTCTCTAAAAGCTTAAAGTAAATGTGGTGCATGTTGGTACTAAACGTTTTATGCTTTGTGCCTTTGGCTACTTCCATATTTTCTATCTAGGGCCTACATATGTTTCAGAATACTAGAATCTTTAGACTAACCTGTCAACTTGTTCTGCTAACTTCGATTACCAACAGATCAGACGCATCAGTTGAATAATTGTTGGAATATTATAAACACATCTTATACGGATGCTAATAATCTGCTTCCTCCATGCCAATCTGGGTTCCGTAAGGGTCACTCTACTGAGTCCCTCCTTCTCCGCCTTCTCTCAGACGTCTATGGTGCCATGGACACATCTCAGCTCACTCTGCTGGCCCTTTATGATGTGAGTGCTGCCTTTGACTCGGTAGACCACAGCCTCCTCCTGAGTCGTCTCTCCTTAACCTTTGGAATCCGGGACCAACCACTTCTCTGGATCTCTTCTTACCTCTCGGAGCGTTCCTACTCCGTCATCTTTCACTCATCTAGGTCGCCCTGGCGTCCTGCTCCTTTTGGCCTTCCACAAGGATCCGTTCTTGGGCCACTTCTCTATATTCTCTTTACTGCAGACATTGGACCTATCCTTGCATCCTGCTCCCTCTCGAGCCATTCTTATGCCGATGATGTTCAGTCTTATACGCATTGCCTAGCATCCCAGGCTGGTTCTGCGATCAGACTTGTGTCGCATGCCACAGATGCACTTACTTCCTGGATGGCATCCAATAGATTACGCCTTAACCCGTGTAAAACTAATTATATCTGGCTTGGTACCCGCCAGCAGTTGGATAAGCTGGACCTGGGGTCTCTCTCCTCTGAATTTCCCACCTTCGTCTTCTCCACCTCCGTTCGGAACTTGGGGGTGGTCCTGGACCAAGAATTGACCTTTGTGCCGCATATCGCGGCCCTGACTCGTTCCTGCTACTATTGCCTGCGCCAACTACGGGTGGTGTCCCGCTCTCTCTCTCCTTCTTCTGCTTCCACCTTGGTCCACGCCTTCGTTGTCAATCGCCTAGACTACTGTTCCTCTCTCTACTTTGGGCTTCCACAGGTCCGATTGCATCCCTTGGAGGGGGTCTTGCGGGCTGCTGCTCGCTTGGTGGGCGGTGTCCCCAAGTATGGTCACATCTCTGCGTACATGCGGGATGTTCTCCACTGGCTTCCGATCCAGCAGCGCATTCACTATCGAGTCTCCTGCATAGTGTGGCATTGTCTTCTCGGCATGGCACCAGCTTACCTTCTGGAGCTCTTTACCCTTACCTCGGCCTGCTCTGGTCGCCGATCTCTGCGCTCGGCTTCCAGAGGTGACTGTGTGGTCCCTCGTGCACGCACTTCAACTAGACAGCATAGGGCTTTCTCGGTCGTAGGTCCTTCTCTGTGGAACGGCCTACCATCTGACCTGCGTTCTCTCCCACGGGATATGTCTAGTACCTTTTATAAGAACCTCAAGACTTTCCTTTTTGACCGGGCTTGGGTCGGGAGCGCCTCTGAGTAGTTGCCTTGAAGGGGCGCTATATAAATTCCGTTGATTGATTGATTGATTGAATTATATAGAATAATATTTAGCTTGCGTAAATGGAAATCTGTTAAATACGTTCAATGCACCCTGGCCGTATGAACCTCAGTCACATATAGGCCTGCGTAAGTAGCATCTGCGTAAATTACACATTTCAGTCGATTATTGTAGGGAAGTTAAAATAACAGTATTAAGTATTTGTGATGATTTGTAAAAATGTTGCGCTGTTACCACTGTGACTTTGTCATGATCATGCTATTTCAGTTCAGTTGAGTTCAGTTGAGTTCAGTTCAGTTTATTGTTCCCAACAACAACATCAACAACAGCATCATAGCAGTGAAACAGCACATAGTACAGGTGAGGCAGTTCAAGGAAAAGAAAATAAATAAAAGTAGGTAACTGTTTAAAAAAAAGTTATGTAATCAATATAACATTGAACATGAGAGGAGTATGCACTAGTGGTTCTCAGAATTTATAGGGAGCAACAGGCACCCAGAAGGGACTAATCCCGCTGGGAGGGTGCCTAATTCAGTAAGCAAGTAATAGATGACGGATTTACAATTAATCACGAGAATGGGAACTTCAGTAAATAGAACATTAATATAATTCAGTAGTGGTTCTATCAGTGAAAATTAGGTAATACATATAAAATACAACTTAACTAAGGGCTATAATACATGCTCCTGTGTGTGCACTCGCAGTAGATGCCTAAATCGCATAAGACAAGGAAGGGCACGGATGCACTGTGGTAGGCTATACCACAAAAGGGGGCCCTGATATTTTATGGATAATTTACGAGTGTTAGTTCTGGCAAAATACATCTATAGTCATCATTACTTCTTGTAGCAGTAATATGCGAGGTAGGACAGAAGTAGGATATGAAGGAAGGAGGTAAGCAGTGGCGGCGATCTTGTTTGAGAGGTGGGGGGGACATTTTGGAACTGATCTGGTCAGAAAAGAGTTTTGAACTGAGCTGGTCAAAAATGGTCAAAAAAATTTCTCGCGCTCACGCGCGAACAAATTTTTTAACCTCAGCACTGCAAAATTTTATGACTTTTTTTGGTGTTTCTTCAAAATTTGGGGAGTGCGATGTGTGGCGTGTCCCCCACTCTTAAAGGTGGGGGGTCTTGTCCCCCTCGAACCTCCGGGATCGCCGCCCATGGAGGTAAGAGGTTGTTGTGATATTTATACATGAATTCACAAGTTTGCATAAATCTAATTTGATAAATAGTTAACAGTTTCAGCTCAAGGAACAATGGTCGAGTATGTGAGTTGATAGGAGGAGATTTAGTTATAATCCTTATGGCTTTCTTCTGCGCTAGTTTTAATTTTTGTTAAGTGGGTATTATAAGTATAGACTTCCGCCATGATATATCTATTACACCATAGACGTCACAACATTAACTCTTTACCTTCGCCCCTGCCCGTTCTCTGGTAGTGCCAGTCCAAATCCTGGAGAAAGGAGGAGGACGATGTGTAATGTTAAACAGAAACTAACCAACGTCACAGCAAAGAAATTATTAACTTATCATCTCATGTTTTCCATCTATCCGCACTTAACTTTTGTTACTGTAGGGATGGCTTTTTGCAATCAAGAATCTGTAGATTAACATTGCCAATAGAACCATTGAAAACAGAAACTTGGTTTTGTTGTTTATTTATTTTTAAAGAATTCACGACAAAGTTTAATAATGCATGGGATAAAGATTAAGCGTTTCCTCTGCTAACTTCTTTAGTTGCCATGATGAATATCCATAGCAACGTTCTGATTCTGTCTCAACCGGCTCTCCGCAGACTCCCATGTGAGCTATACAACGCGTGTTTCACATCGTGGCATGTGTCTTATAAGATCGACGCTCTATAGTCAGATTTTTGTGTTGTGACATATTGGCGCTCCATGGTCGTGTTGCTTTTGTGTTGAAGGTGCGAAACTTCGGCCTAACAAGCGACCCTCGAACCGAGAGAAGAATAGACTTCCGCCAATCCATGGATCGTTACAACCGTCAACTGATGAGAAACTCGCGTACCTCAGTGAGCTCATTCTGTCTTCAGCATATCTGCTTAGGCCAACCACAGAGCGACTGAGAAGTAATGTACGTTAGTAGGCATGTACTTAAAGTATGAAGCAGCAATCTAACCTTTACCATCTTTAACATCAAATTTTCTTTCACTTCATTACGTTTTATATACTTGCTTCTATGACGTTAACTTTAACCACATAAAACTAACGCAATAACACTAACCATTAAATGCTTCAACAATCAGACATGTCAATATTAGAACTTTTTGAATCTTTCGTTTGTTTGAATCTATCTGGAATCATTCGTTTTTTAGATCTCACGAATTCATTCATTTTTGTGTTTTTATGGATCTCATTGGAATCATTCGTTTTGGCGAATTTTGGAATCTGTGGTTTCCTAGATCTCAGAATGTGGCGCCGCTGGTTGAGCTCTGCCAGCCTTCCAGTGATCAAGTCACCACTTAGTAGAACATTATTCGCTCACTGATGAATTTGTTCTTAACGAACTTCACTTAGACTTGCGATCGCAGAATTTTTAAAGGCACTTAAAAGAAGCTATATCATACATTAAGAGCCTATTAACGTATAGAGGGCCTACCGTACATAACATACAAGTTAGTCTTTCTGTTAGTCTTTTTCCAGGATCTCATTGGCATCAGTCGGTTTTCCGCATCCCTTTGAAAGCAGTCGTCTTATTATTGACTGGTCTAATTTCGCTCAATCGTTAACTTCTTCTCAGCTATTAGACGACTTCTGCGTTTTCCTCTTATCTAAGAGGAAAACAAATCATCAAGACCGAGGAATGGAATGACAAGAAATTGCGTCGCTTATGCTGTCTGTCTCTTTGTATGTGTGCATCTGTCTACCTGTCTGTCTGTCGGTGTCACTTTCTGCGCTTCTGCCTCATCCGTCTATCAATCAGTCTTTCTGTCGGGCTTTCTGTCTATCTGTCTCGACTGTCCGTCAGTTAGCCCGTCCGTCCGTCTGGGTGAATGTCTGTCTGTCTGTCTGTCCGTCCGTCTGTCTGTCTGTCTATCTGTCTCGACTGTCCGTCAGTTAGCCCGTCCGTCCGTCTGGGTGAATGTCTGTCTGTCTGTCTGTCCGTCCGTCTGTCTGTCTGTCTATCTGTCTCGACTGTCCGTCAGTTAGCCCGTCCGTCCGTCTGGGTGAATGTCTGTCTGTCTGTCTGTCCGTCTGTCTGTCTGTCTGTCTGTCTGTCTGTCTGTCTGTCTGTCTGTCGACAGAAATGCGATGTCGTTTACCTGGTCGAGGAGGGGAAAGAGTGGACTTTGGGTTTGGGAGCGATGGATGGCCTTCCTTTCTACCCTCCGTCCGCTCAATCGTTTCACAACCGCACGGACCATATCCCGCTGCCTTGCTCCACTTACTAATGAGCTTTTGCCATTATCAGACCAAGCAGCCTAATAGGTTTTTGACGAATCTGACAGCACCATAATGGACGCTCTCGTGGAAAAGTTGACCCACAATTATAATCCCCAGATAGGTCGAGCATACGAGGTCTGGATGAATGCGCTGGTCCTGCTGCTGCTGCTGCTGCTGCTGCTGCTGCTGCTGCTGCTGCTGAGAATGTCGAGGCTGCTGTTGTGGCTGATGTTGCAGCAGCTGGTGCACCAACATATCCATCCCAGCTCAGCCACTCTCTGTCCGGAAAGCGTTGAGTGGCCAAAACTATCAATGAATTAAGATACTACACAAAACGTGTATGTACGCACGTCATAATATGAGATGTATTCGGTACATACTTTATATGTAGGGCCTACCGAACAGTGACGGATCCAGAAGGTTTATGAGGGGGGGGGGCTAAACATAATTGTTTGCGTTTAGTACGAGAGTCGTGTGCTAATTTGTGTAATTTAATATTAGGTATATGGCTATGCCCTTAAAACAATTTTGGTTAATTCGTTAATCTCGCCGTTCCACTAACAGTACGGATCCTGCATTGTTAGTGCTGGTCTACTGTAAGATGAAGCCTATAATTTATACAATGATATTTACTTCGTGATGGGGCGCCACGTCCTGTGTAAATATCAAATGGGGGGGGCCATGGCAGGATTGGCTCCCACTTGGATACGCCTCTGGTACCGAATACATTTCACACATGCCAAATAAATGTCATATATATAGATATATATATATATATATATGTGTGTGTGTGTGTGTGTGTGTGTGTGTGTGTGTGTGTGTGTGTGTGTGTGTGTGTGTGTGTGTGTGTGTGTGTGTGTGTGTGTGTGTGTGTGTGTGTGTGTGTGTGTGTGTGTGTGTGTGTGTGTGTGTGTGTGTGTGTGTGTGTGTGTGTGTGTGTGTGTGTGTGTGTGTGTGTGTGTGTGTGTGTGTGTGTGTGTGTGTGTGTGTGTGTGTGTGTGTGTGTGTGTGTGTGTGTGTGTGTGTATAGGATAGAACTCGTCTCTTCATACTCGGTCGATTATTGAATTGCCACGTATCAGTGAACAGTTGTTAGCGATAGACTTCACTTAGGATTTATGGTCAGAGACCTTAGTAGTGCTCAGCAATAATGGACAATCGTTTGTAGCACAGAAAGCTTATTTTTTACAAGTATATCATCAGATAGATCTAATTAGCATTAGCAATAATGTTTGTATAGAGTTCAGTCGTGACGTAAAACAGAGACACATACCGCAATATAGATAGAACGAGTTTTACAACTCATGACCCTGTGGGATGAAAACGATATGGTAATAACAGAGGAAGTGTTTATGTGTCATCTTTTTATGTTATTATTAACAGGGAGTGACTATAATAGCATTCGTCCTACATCACACATTTGCAGGCACGCACCCTGGGAGTTAAACCTGAGCAGTGCAAGCTAAACGAGAGCGCCACCATTACAATATCCCTACCACTGGCAACATTCTACCCATAAAAGATCAACAATTACAACATACCATCGCAGAGGCATCACAATTACCACATCCTAGCAACGAATGCATTCCGCTGCAACAGATTAACAACTACAAACGACCATTAACACAACACCACAGTGGCAACCAAGGCAGGCCCTATAGGCACAGGCACAGCAGGCAGTTACTTGGGGTGCCAAAATCTAGGGGGTGGCATTTTCACACAAATGTGTGTTAACAGTTTTATGTTTTTCACTTTTTTAGCAATTTTTTCAATTACAATGCTTATTATCATTTGAATTCAAACAATGAATAACTCAGTTCATCATAAAGTTCTGGCTGGCTGGTGCCTGGTTCCTCATTGGGTTGTGACGTGGGGTGGACCGTGGAATGGGGTCAGAGCACGCCAAATGTATGCTTTGCCTACTACATCGGCCCTGATGGCAATATTGTGGACTGCGCCATCATATATATTTGTGGGGCGTGGTGGCTCAGTGGTAAGTTCGGCGCCTTGTGACCGGAGGGTTGCAGGTTCGAATCCCACTCTAGCCGCTGCGTACGGACCTTGGGCAAGTCCTTCACTCGCGATTGCTCGTGGCGCTTCGGCGTGAAAACTCCGACACAGTATCAAAATGCTGTCATCGGGAGCGCCTCTGAGTAGTAGTAGACTTGAGGAGGCGCTATAGAAATATCAGAAATAAATAAATAAATAAATAAAATAACAAAAAGAGATATCTTCGCTTCATTTTAAACGTGATGTGCACCACCTATCCCATGTCCTCGCATCAGCCTGGCCACAACTGGATATTGGAGCCTTTCAGGATGCGCTATGCCGTATATGAGTATTATTTTGTACTGTATCACATTCCGTATCACATCAACAGTATGGCAATAATGGTAGTGATGATGAAAATGATGATGAGCAACAACTACCGTCCGACGAAGATAAATGACCCGTCCGTCTTATTAGCATTTCGATCGAGACACTGGACCGTGGACTGCGTCGTGGTCAGTGTATAGGCCACGACGCCACGTCTTATAAATAGCATTGTTTAGTATGTGCGATGACTCCTATTAGATGCCACCGACCAAATCAAGATGAATATCTACCAGTAATTTCTGAGGTCGAACCCAGACGATATATCTTGATAGCAGCCGTTGTCGCCAAGATAACAATGGCCATTTTCTTCTTACTATACGAAAAATCGATGTATTATCAATTTATCACCATCTGCCCTCATCATGTACGAACATAGCACGCGCCTTTACACACACGCAACACACTCACAGAGTCACGAACATAGACGAACTGTCACGAGCGTCGATCGGAGGGTGGGAAGCGGCATTTGCCCCCCCCCCTGGATTTTGTAAATATTTTTAAAAAATAAGATCTTTTGATTATTATGCTTATTACAACAGTCCCAACACGAATTCCAATGCAAAGAAAACAAATAATTATTTAGGTAAGTCCTTGACCATTATTTATTTTTAAAGTTTTTCATGTGTTCTGTGTTCATTCTTTGCAAAAACGTCACGTTGCTCCCCCTACAAAAATTTTGCCCCCCACAAAAATTCCTGTGGACGCCCATGCTAGAGCAACTAATGCATCATGTACACCTAGGGATCCTTAGAGCACTTGTGACAATGTCATCATCTCCTTGAACCTCTTAGAGCACCTTAGTGCACCGTGTGAGCTTAGAGCCTCTTAGAGCACCTTAGAGCTCTTAAAGCAGTTGTGACGCCATCTCCTTAGAGCACATAATGCACCGTATGACCTTAGGGCTCCTTAGAGCACCTTAGAGCCTCCAGGAGCACCTTAGAGCACGTATGACGTCTTCTCCTTAGAGCACCCAGTAGAACACTATAAAAGGAGAGAGCAAGCGGATAGTTATGACACAGAGATAGGGAGAGTCAGTTCAGAGTTAAGTAAAGAGTACACAGATAGGGAGTTAGTGAAGACAGACGCAGATAGGGAGCCTTCAGTTTACGTCGAGAGTTATTAGATGGTTTATCGGGAGCTCCAGTTGCTTTGTTTACTAAGTTGTGGCGTACTATAGAGTACCACGCCTCCACGTTAGATAGGATTTAGACACTTTGGCTAGCACATGCATACGAGTCGTTGCAATAATCGATAGTATAAGAGAGCACTTATGGATTACTAGTTAAGCCGTAGGTTCTCAGCCTGTGGAAGGTGTTTACTATATTACGTTACTTCTACACGTTCGGTTTATGTCGAGAGTTGGGCAGTTCTATCTTTGAGGTTGAATAAAGAATATTTGTTTTTCATCAAGTCTTCTTTCTCTGCTAGATTAGAGAGGCACAACCCAGAAATAATCAAAGTATTGTATAGCGCTCGTCTAGGCCATCCTGGTCAGTGATCTTTAGAACTACGAGTCCGCCACAATAATTATATTGCTCCATCTATGTATCTGTTCCTCTGTGTGTCTCCCTCTGTCTGTCTATGCCAAAACACCTCATAACTGGCTGAAGATGGCAAGCATATGTGTGTGTTGAATCGTTCCAAAGACTCTGACTTGTTCTGTTTTTCACTACTCAACTCGGTCCACTGATCCGTTTTACAAAAAAGGCTTCAACAAACTTCGCTTAATCTGAATTCGGTTACGTGCCTTATTCACGCAAGTATTCTGACTTTTATGGACAAACTGAAACTCAACTCAGGGTTTTCAACTATAGGGCCTACGGACTACCCACGAATGAAATCATTGGCTTTGCCGAATGTTTTCAGAATCTGTAGCCTTCTTGTGGTGACTCTTCCACTTAGTAGAACATTATTTACTCACTGACGAACTTCGCTTAGACTTGCGGTCTCAGAATTGTTTAAAGGTAAGCTTACTTAAAAGAATAGGGCCTACACTTTGAGTGTATTAACGTGTAAGGAGCCTACATATACATCCAAGTTAGTCTATCTAAGTGATTCATTGCCTTTCGATTCATTGCTTTGTAGCAAGCTGTGAACTCGTACGAGCCCATATAAGGCAAAATGTGAAGATTAATAGACTTGCTGAACGCTCATATAGGGATACTCAGGAGAAGTAGTTCCGGACTTGAAGGACCTTTTTGATGAAGCGTAGATACGGCAACAATCCCACAACATGGTGCAATCAATGCAAGACTGGTTTTGGATAACGTACTGACGAAGTGCGTAAAATAGGTCGACCCCCATTCCTTTCAATTGCAGTTGAAGCTAAACAATAATGTGCTCTGTCATATGCTATAGGCCTATGCGTAAGTCGAAACGAAAAGAAAACAATGGAGAAATATACTGAAACGTACGATCGACATCAACGGGCGAATCGTCCATGAGACTTAACGAAGGGAGAAAGTCTGACGTGTATGGCGTTTAATCTGATCATTCCGTATCATGCAGTGATACCTAAAACTGTTCTCGTCACACTTTCTCCAGGCTTTTTAGACAGCGCGCATGCATAGTATTTCGGTTAAGAAATCAGTCAGTCGTAAAAACTACACTTTCCTAGTGTATGGGTATGTGATGTCGACCTACCCAAAAATCCAGCTCAAGTTCTCGAAGATAACTTAATTATTTGGCTTCATCTACAGAAATAGATGCACTGTCTCAGCTGCCTACTTGTTCAGTACAGTACGAGCAATTAAGACTTCTCTGGAAAGGCTAGAAATAAATTACTTTAATTTTAGGATCTAATTTGCCATTTTAATGGATTCTGGTCTTAATTTGAATGCTTGAACGGTGAAAACTGCTTCATCATTACAATGTTTGCGTCAAAGACAACAGGGAAGGCACGATAAGCCCAATGCCGGAGTGTTTGCGTCCCTTAATGGAACGCCTGCTCCGCGGCAAGGCTACAAAACCTCTCAACTCGGATGATACGAGCAGACACTCGGTAATGATAAATAATTGCGGATTGATACTAAAAAGAAACTGACATTTCATACAAAGGCAGTGATGCTTTCCGGAAGAAAAACTCAGCAGCGAGCAGACAGAAGCATTAAGGCCAAACCTCTCAGAAGCAAAGGCGCCAGGGTAATAATCTGGGATGAAATTCTTAGCGTTTTTATGCAATCCATTATCTTCGTCTTGCTACATTTGTTTCTATAGATGTATGAATGTGCATCCTTAAGTATACGTGTGATATTCTTCGTACATAAATACTTTGTATCTGTAGAATATAGGTTACGTATGCATACAAAGCGTATTCACCGAGATACTGTAGATCTACTTAAACTTTGTGTTGTCTTCCCTTTCAAGAGGATTTGATAAAAAAAAGACTACTTCTAAATACAATGTACACGCTGAAATATGGCTTATATATACTTTTATCAACGTATACATGCACACGCAGACATGAATCAATGCATTCATGCATCCATGCGCATGCGCAAATACGTCCGTCCGTCAACCATCTAAGTAAGTAAGTAAATAAGTAATCCTTTTATTAGCACAAGACACACGCTCATACTTGACAAAAACAATACATAGGCCTAAGTGGCGAAAAGTAACACAAAGGCACATATCAGTAGAACAAAAAACCGATGCAATATTATAAACAGTTTCATAATGTCTGATTTATATACAGTTATATCTATATCTAAAGCTATGATCTGAAGAACATAAACATTACTCGGGTCTACAAATAACAGATTAGAACTCAAAACAAGCATTAAGACTAGTAACATTAACCCGATGTTTATAGTTGTACAGTGAGCGAATGATGAAGGATTTCTTATGTATGAAAGTAAGGTAATTCAGATGGATGCCCATTTTTCGTAAGTTGAATTTATGCAGGTGCTTTGCGAGCATTAATTGGCGAAGACAGTGATGGGGTGACTGGGTGCTTTTAGAGAACTTCAGTTCAATTTTCTCACAAATCTTCGCCAACATTAAACTGTCACCGCTCAAGAGGCTGCTGCTCCCAGCCTGCGCAAAAACGAATAAATTCTTCCACCCAATTCTATCCATCCATCCTTTCAACCATCCGTCCATTGTAATTTAATTGTAATTGTAACTGAACATTCATATATCGCCACTCAAAGAGCAACCTAATCAGAGGTTCTCTCTGCGCTAAATTATATGATATTAAATTCCACTATAGGACTGGAATGTCATCAGTAAGCAAAACAATGCACAGAGAATTAGAAGATTCACCAGTCACGGTCCCACACACACCGATTGACGTCCACACATTTGACAGCATCATGTTAATAGTCACGGGACCTAGCTGCGTCGATAATGTGGAGCGACGACAGGTGGTGGTGTTTACAGCAACGACAGGTGGTAGCGTTTACAGCGACGACAGGTGGTAGTGTTTACAGCGACGACAGATGGTAGTGTTTACAGCGACGACAGGTGGTAGCGTTTACAGCGACGACAGGTGGTAGCGTTTATAGGACACAAATCTATCCCGATTCCTACTCTTCCCGTTGCCTCACTCGCTGTTTCAATTCTAAACACCATCCACCATAGTCGTATGTGTGTCTGCCTGCCTGACCCCTTTGGATCTTGACCTGGAACTGATTTGACCCTATCTGCTTATCGATCTTGTTTTGACTAAGCGCCTGTGAATAAGCTGGTTCCTGCGACTCCGCTTTTATGGGCGCTGTAGAAGTCTCGAGATTACGATTACGATCTTGAAGGATGGACCCTTACCTCCCCGTGAAATCACCTATAGGCCAATACGACATGCGAATGAAATACCCGCAAAACCGTTAAATCCATCCATCCATCCGTCCATCTATCCATCCACCTATTCATCCACCCACCCACCCACCCACCCACCCACCCACCCACCCACCCATCCACCCATCCATCCATCCATCCATCCATCCATCCATCCATCCATCCATCCATCCATCCATCCATCCATCCATCCATCCATCCATCCATCCATCCACCTACCCACCTATTCATCCATCCAACCATTCATTCAACCACCCACCCATCCACCCAGACCCACCCACTAATCCATCCAGCCTTCCATCCATTTATCTATCAGGCAAAACAAAGTTTGTACTGGCGAGACCATTATATGCATATTATATATGTATATGCACATTATATTTACATACGCACGTATAATCGTCTATATATATGCGGCGAAGTAATAAATCATGTGTATAGAAGGGAAGCGATGTTGTTCCCTCCTCCCCTCCTTCTCTTCCTCTTTCCTTTCTTTCTTCCTTCCTTCCTTCCTTCCATCCCCTGGGACCTATATCCCCTATCTCTCGCGGCGCAAAGACGGATTGGAGCGGCCTAGTGTCTGGATGCCACTGGGAATCTGTTGCAGTTTATGTGACGTGCTGGATCCTCCGGATAGATGGAATCGACCATAGAATTAGACAGCGGAAGAGCAGTGCATTTTGGGATGCCGGAAAATATGATTCAGGGAAGAAGGCGACCGAACGGAGTCTGTACGTGGCACTTGCAATGGCATCGCCTGTAATTAAGACCAATTCTTCGGCACCGATGATCTATGTTCGCATGCATAGGAATGGAGTACTATGGCATTAAGATCGCTACTGCATTGGAAGAACTTGCAGTCCTCCTCCTTCTTCTTCGCCTCCTCCTCTTCCTCATTCCTCTTCCTCCTCCTCCACCACCTCTTCCTCTGCGGTAATCATTGATCCTCTGGCACTACAGCGCCGAAGACAGGGCAAGGTAAAAGAATGCCCAGATTGAAACATTTCTGTACTATCACACATATTTCAAAATTGATTGATTGATTGATTTGATAGCTTTGTAGTGGGGTGATTTAGATCACCAATTGATTGAACAATGAGGTCAATGGATTTACATCCACAGGAAGCCTGGTTTATATAAGTGCTTGACCAATACCATCAATACGAATACAATACAGAGGCATCTTTGCAATAAAAATCAAATTCGTCTTGGTGTGCATAATATATAGTTATTTGTTTGTCACTTGTAGCGACCTATTACTTTCGCAATGCGTCGCACGAGGAACGTCTTCTGGCCTATCTCTTCAGCGACTATGACCCCGTCGCGAGGGCCGTAATGGACACCGATCTCCCAGTCAACGTCTCCATCAATTTCGTTCTACTTCGAATACACGGCCTTGTCAGTACCAACCCGCAGTTGCTCTGATTTTACAAAGCTAACCGAATAACTTCTTTGGCTTCAATTGCATATACCACCAGTGGCGACTTTTCAGCAGTGTGAGAATTGTAGAAAAAAACTGGGGGTCAGACTTTGATGAGTTTGATCCACGTGGAGTTGAATATTTTATCCTTATTTTGCAGACTGAGAAAATTCAAAAATGTAATAGAAAGCTTAAACTCCTCAAGTGCTGACATCACCAAATTTATTAGTATACAATTCACATGGTCATCACAAATCTCACAATAAACCAGAGCATTACTTTATTAGTAGGCCCTAACCCACAAAGCGATTGGTAATAGAAAATGCTAAAACATTTACACAATATAAACAGCTGATATGAAAACCTGAAATACTGGTAAACACTTATCTTCATTGCAAACTGAGGGGTTGGAAATTATCCCCTGGGGTGTGCAATGAAGACTTAACCAGAGGACCTAAGAAATTCCAGGTGGTTCAACCCACAACCCCGACAATTCTCACCCTGCTTTTTAGTTATCGTAGAATTGTTTGGTTACCGATGAGTATTTATTCTTTGTGCAACTACCATTACGCTAACGATAGCTCATAATTATTTAGCGCCTGTGTAAGTCTTTAAGAAATCTAAAGAAACTAGTGTCAGTCGTTCCTGCATGCATCCACACATGGGTCAGTTGCACCACAATGCCAGCACCTGACGTGCACATAAAAGAACAACCATTAATCATGTCACTCATACGTAAGGTTCACCTGCGAGCCTATAAAACTATACTAACCACCTAATCAACATCACTGCAAGAAAGAAATTTAATTTATGAGGTCTAATGCGGAATGTTCTCTGCTGTGCCTGCGTTGTAGACTGGACGAAAGCAGCCGATCTCTCTCTCTGTCTCTGTCTCTGTCTCTGTCTCTGTCTCTGTCTCTGTCTCTGTCTCTGTCTCTGTCTCTCTCTCTCTCTCTCTCTCTCTCTCTTTGTCTCTCTCTCTCTCTCTCTCTCTCTCTGTCTCTCTCTCTCTCTCTCTCTCTGTCTCTCTCTCTCTCTCTCTGTCTCTCTCTCTGTCTCTCTCTCTCTCTCTGTCTCTCTCTGTCTCTCTCTCTCTCTGCTCTCTCTCTCTCTGTCTCTCTCTCTCTCTCTCTCTCTCTCTCTCTCTCTCTCTCTCTCTCTCTCTCTCTCTGTCTGTCTGTCTCTCTCTCTCTCTGTCTCTCTCTGTCTCTCTCTGTCTCTCTCTGTCTCTCTGTCTCTCTCTGTCTCTCTGTCTCTCTGTCTCCTCTCTCTCCTCTCTCTCTCTCTCTCTCTCTCTCTCTCTCTCTCTCTCTCTCTCTCTCTCTCTCTCTCTCTCTCTCTCTCTCTCTCT
This sequence comes from Allolobophora icterica, assembly GCA_963556255.1. Lineage (NCBI taxonomy): Eukaryota > Metazoa > Annelida > Clitellata > Crassiclitellata > Lumbricidae > Allolobophora > Allolobophora icterica. The sequence goes on along the minus strand of OY744608.1, from coordinate 39,820,303 downwards.
CTCTATATATATATATATATATATATATATATATATATATAAAGTGGTTTTCATATATATATATATATATATATATATATGTATATTATATATGTATATATATATAAAAAAACAACCCGCGATCAGTCTATAACTTCTAAGCGTGTGTAGAGCATCTGGGCTTTGATCGTTGTTAGCACACTGATCAACCGCATGCGATAGGTTTCATGATGCTCTGTAATTACTGTGTTGTCACTCAGGAAGAAAGAGGACAGGTCCTGACGACGACCGGCCTCGTTATAGCAGTAAGTCACACCACGACTCAGTCTGTGTACGTCTCTCTCTCTCTCTTTGCCTCTGTGTCTATGTCTGTCTGTGTGTCTGTTTATCTCTCTGTCTGTCTCTTTCTCCCTCCCTTTCTCTGTCTGTCTCTGTCTGTCTGTCTGTGTCTGTGTGTGTGTCTCTCTGTCTCTGTTTCTCTGTCTGTCTGTCTGTCTGTCTGTCTGTCTGTCTGTCTGTCTGTCTGTCTGTCTGTCTGTCTGTCTGTCTGTCTGTCTGTAACATCACTGGCTTATTTAATCTAGAAACAGATTTAAACGACCAGAAAAGTAACTGACGTATACAGAGAGTAGAACAATTGGAGAAATGATCACAGGAAGTTCATGAAATGGCGACGTCTTCGTCGTGCACAAATCTACTATCATTTACAGCCTATAATTATGTGAGGCTGCAGTTAGGCCTATAGTTCCATGGAAACTAATCATTTGCATCAGACAGTTTTAAGTTATACTAACGAACCTATGCATTGAAACTATTTTGGGTCGCTAACTTTTTCACTTTCTGGTATTTTCCTCATTAGCTCTAGTCATTCAAAGAGTAGTATGTAATATAATGTAATGTTATTTTTATAGCGCCTTAATGTGCAAAAACGCTGCTCTTTATGATATATGAATAACTACGAACAGTCTTAGTTAGGTTGTTTATTGTGGTTTAAGTTCGTATCATTTTATGTAAAGGAATGGGTAGACGATCGACTGACATGGGCTCCGGAGAAGTTTGGAAATCTATATGACATCATTCTCAAAGCGGACAAGATCTGGCTCCCGAAATAGCCGTCATGAATGGGTTGGTCCCTTAACACATTCGCGACTTTATGTAGCGCTCTTATCAGAAGTAACTTAATTGATGCCTCTTCATAATCAGACTAAATCATTTCGACTAGCATTGTCAGACAGCAGTGACTTCTGAACCGTTTACATATAAGTCGACCAGAGTGGGGGGAGGGTTGTTCTTCGATTCCAGGAGGGGGAGGTTAGACGCCACTGTCTGTAGATATCTGGAAAAGGCACCGGGAAAAGGGACTTTTGTAGGCCCTATAGTCGCCTGAACTACTGTAAATTCGCTTTATTCCATTGTATTGCAAAGTCAGCAAATGTGGAGAGTTAAAATTCTTCGGCTAAAATCATAATCAATATTTTTTATCTTCGATCTTACAATAATGAGAGATGTTCTGGGTCAACGAAAGCCTTTCGCTGATTGAATAATCAAGCCTTTGAAAATCTTCAGAGTCCTTAGCTATTCTTTCGTCTCAACCTTTGACTTCATTTCAATCTAGACTTTGGATTAATCCTTTCAACAGGCTTATGCGCCATAGACATGAACTCGGCGCACTGACCTAGAAATTGGTCTAGTTTCGTTTTGGTCTATGTATGCGCCGTCGTCAGTACCGAATTTAGGCATATTAGCTAAAAAAAAGCTTTAAAAGCTACAGCTTAGGGCTTCGCAATACGCAGAGGCTTAAAAAATTCAGAATTTTGTAGGGGGATTTTTTTATTTTATGTGCACTTTCTATTCGCTGCAGTCTTTCGCACTGCAAGCGCCTCTGATTAGCCTACCGAACACTATGAGAGGTGCTGTATAAATGCTCAGATACAATACAGTACAATAGGCCCCTACTATAAAATATTTTAAGTAGTACCTTTTTAAACGGCCGTTGTGGCAAATTCCATCTCGCCTGAGTAAATGCATTCATTTGAAAATAATCTGAATTTTTCACTTTAAATGCCTTGCTATTAAATAATTAAAAGGCAAATATGTTTTCAAGTTTAGCGAGACCTTGTGTTGTAATTTTTTGACAAGGGGCCTCCAAACTCTATACAGCTTAGGACCTTACCAAGTCTGAATCCGGCATTGGCCGTCGTTGGTTCGTTATGCATTAGACACGATCGGCATAGACCTATAAGTAGTTAATATTTTATTAATAGCAGAGACAATCAAACCTAGTATGGTAAAGTTAAGCCCACAGATTTTAGGATGTGCTTCTAGAAAAGTCAGCCACATCAATCACACCGAAGAGCAGGCTGGTGCGACGACATGCAGCCCAAAGCAGACCACAGCTGGAGACACTTACATTCTTTTTTCATCATGGTCAGACAGGCAAAGAGACACAGATAGACATAGAGACAAGGATATACTTGCAAAAGAACAGAGAGTCACTCAATGAGATAGGAACACATACAGAAACCGAGAGGAAGAGAGACAGAGGAGGAGGAGGATGATTTGGTGACACACAGAATGTCATATAGCATGGTTGCGTGCATGCTCTCGAGAGCAGAGCTATTTCCGAGGTAGCGGTGAAGGACGGCGTCGAGGGAAATCAAACGCTTTACGTGCACCTGAAGCCTGCGATTTAGCATTAGGCTGCAGCAGTAGGATTTCTTTGAGAACGTCGACGATGAAAAGCCGACGGATGAACAGAACGGCTTGACCAGCGGAAGAGAGAGATGAATCAAAGAACACGGTGGTTTTTGCAACAGAATGAACGCTCTGGTTCGGCGCCGAAGTAAGCCAAACGGAGTTCTTTCAAACGGATCTCTGTTGCCTGGGAAACGGTTTGGCTCCACGGAGCCAACGCATAGAACAACGGTCGTTAATCAAAGTCGGCGACAAAGGCAAACACCCGTGCTAAACGAGTTCAGGAGAATGTATGAATAGAAAATGTCCGTTGGCGTCTGCACTTAGGCGACGATTTGCACGCTCTGTACTACGCACTGCATGCCTAAGTGTAAGCCATGCAATGTAGCCTATAGTGCTTCATGTGTTGTCAATGAATATACAGTCGAACGGTCATTGTAGGGAACATACGACCAGCGAGAAAGGAATCGGAGAGACCAGGGCAACGGTGGACCCAGTTAAAGTTAGTAGGAAAGAAAGTACGAAAGTCAGTAAATAATTGAAGTGTGTTAACACTTTAACTCCGAGCTGCATTGATTTCTCAGTCACTTTTAGTAAACGCTCGTCGTTAAATGTAAAGAGCGAGTTGAGCGACTACTATCGTACGTGTTAAACAGCTGACATTTTATTACTCCATTAGGGATTAAAATTGGCAATTAACTGCTGCGAAATGTATGCAATAAAAATAGATTGTTCGGGTATTTGGAGTGCCCCCTCTTTTGCCGAAAGTCGGGTTGGCCATCCTCAGAAACGTTCGTATGGCTAAAGAACTAGTTTGTCTAATAACCGAACCATGATCTCGCCTATTCGTGTTACATATCCACCTATTCGTTATTGCTGTGTAGGGCCGAAGAGCTCATTCCGGACTTCGAGCGGATTCGAGTGTTGCTGAACTACGATGGTCGACTGCATTGGGAGCCGGGAGGCATCTTCCGGACAACGTGTGACATCGACATCACCTACTTCCCCTTCGACACGCAACGCTGTCCCGTTCTGATCGGTGCCTACTCCTACTACAGCGCCAAGATGAACATCACGAATGCCTCGGACATCATTTCAATGCACGACTTCCAGCAGAATGGAGAATGGCACATTCAGAGCACCTCAGCAGAATGGAACATCACCATACTCGACTGCTGTCCAGGTAACGGTCGCCCACTATGAAGCCCAGTCGAATGCAGCCAGGCGGATCGTACCAGACCATACGAGATCTGATCAGACGAGACCAGAACTGACCAGATTTCCAGACCAAACAAAATCAGACCAGACCAAAGTAAAATAGACCAGACTAGAACCCCATCAGGCTAGAACAGACTAGACAGACCAAAGTAAAATAGACCAGACTAGACCTGACTAGACCAGACCAGTCTGCATGAGACTAGACCAGGCCAGACTAGACCAGAGACTATACAGACGAGACTAAACCTGAATAGACCAAACTAAACTCGGTCAGATTAAACCAGACTATAGACCAAACCAGACTAGACGAGACTAGATCAATGGACCTCAGAAGCTCAGGAAAGAGGCACAAAAGCACAAAACATACACATATAGACAAACAGACAGACATACAGACAGACAGAGAGAGAAACTGATACATGAAAACTCACGGACAGTGAGACAGAGAGCACGTATGAAGAGAAGAACCACAGTGAGAGATTAAAGAGCAAGGAGTAAGTAGACTGTCACTAACGGACAGATACACATATCCTTGTGAACATGACAGAAACAAAGATATTAAACGGAAGAGACGCAGCAGAACGCAGATTAAACTTCCCACTAATAGTCAGATACATGCACACATCCACGCAGACAGAGAGAGAGAGAGAGAGAGAGAGAGAGAGAGAGAGAGAGAGAGAGAGAGAGAGAGAGAGAGAGAGAGAGAGAGAGAGAGAGAGAGAGAGAGAGAGAGAGAGAGAGAGAGAGAGAGAGAGAAAGAGATAAAGGGACAGACACAGAGACTTATCAGACAGGCCCAAGTCGGACGCTAGACATGTATATTATGAACGTCAACACACAGAAGCAGACAGGAAAGTGCCCCCAACAGCAATGTAATATGGAAACCATATGGGCTTCATATGGGATGCCATATGTCCGGGATCTCTAGATTCATCTGGTTTGCACCCGACAGCCCATATTGAATGCATATGTGTAAACCATCTGGGCTTCACATGGTATGCATATGGTATCTATATGGCACCAGGTCATCTAAACCATATGTATGCCATATAGATACAAGATCTTTACCAATCTGCATTCTATATAGAATCTATATTGTTTCTATATGTAACTAGCTGATCTTCAACGTATGTATGCCATATGCGATCCAATATGGCAGGGATCCCTAGATTCATGTGGTTTGCACCCGACAGCCCATATTGAATGCATATGTCCAAGCCATCTGGGCTTCAAATGGTATCCATATGTCATGCATATGGCACCAGGTGATCTATGCCATATGTTTACCATATAGATACCAGATCCTTTACCAATCTGCATACTATATAGAATCTATATTGTTTCTATATGTAACTAGCTGATCTACAACGTATGTATGCCATATGCGATCCAATATGGCAGGGATCCATAGATTCATGTGGTTTGCACCCGACACCCCTATTGAATGCATATGTCCAAGCCATCTGGGCTTCAAATGGTATCCATATGTCATGCATATGGCACCAGGTGATCTATGCCATATGTTTGCCATATAGATAACAGCTCCTTTACCAATCTGCATACTATATAGAATCTATATTGTTTCTATATGTAACTAGCTGATCTACAACGTATGTATGCCATATCCGATCCAATATGGCAGGGATCCCTAGATTCATCTGGTTTGCACCCGACAGCCCATATTGAATGCATATGTCCAAGCCATCTGGGCTTCAAATGGTATCCATATGTCATGCATATGGCACCAGGTGATCTATGCCATATGTTTACCATATAGATACCAGATCCTTTACCAATCTGCATACTATATAGAACCTACATTGTTTCTATATGTAACTAGCTGATCTATGCCATATGTATACAATATAGATACCAGATCCTTTGCCAATCTGCATACTATATAGAATCTATATTGTTTCTAAATGTAACTAGCTGATCTATGCCATATGTATACAATATAGATACCAGATCCTTTATCAATCTGCATTCTATATAGAATCTATATTATTTCTATATGTAACTAGCTGATCTATGCCATATGTATATCATATAGATACCATATGCTTTACCAATCTCCATTCTATATAGAATCTATGTGGTTTCTACATGTAACTAGGTGGTCTACACCACGTGTATACCATACAGATACCAGATGCTTTACCAGTTACCATTCTATATAGAATCTATAAAGTTTCTATATGTAACTAGGTGGTTTACACCATATGTTTGCTATATAGATAACAGATGATGTACCAATCTGCATGCCATATGCAATATATATAGTTCCTATATATAACTAGCTTATCTACACCACATGAATACTATACAGATACCAAATGGTTTAGCAATCTGCATTTCAAACAGAATGCTAAACAGTAAACCATCTGTGGTCTATTTAGCATCCATATGCATCTTCTGTAAGTAATCAGGACATCTACAACATATGCACAACATGTAAAACACATGTAGTCTGCTTATGTAGTTTCCATTTTGAATAAACTTTATTTCACCACATATGAGCAACACAAAATAACACCCTCTATACAAAGGAAAAATAACAGAAAAAATATACACATCAATGATAAAAAATAAGCAGCTCAACTACCTGATAAGCAAATGCCTTTCATAAACATTTATCCTTAAGTCACTAATGTTACAATTTTTCAATATATCATAGATTTCACAAAGTATCTTTTTGTCGTACAAATAATGCTTGTAGTTCATTTAGTAGTTTTAGTACTGTAGATTAACGGTTCCACGACAAATCGTTCACGACAAATGGTTCATGGACAAATGGTTCATAATCTTCCAGCTTCTAGGTTGTGTTTTGTTTACATTGGACTACGAAAAAGCATTTGAGCTCTATTTTCATCAAACTAGAAGCTGGATGAGCGATGAAAATATAGCTTAAACTAGAAGCTGGATCAGCGATGATGAAAATATAGCTCAAACTAGAAGCTGGAAGATCGATGAAAATAGAGCTCAAACTAGAAGCCTGATTCTCGATAAAAATATAGCTCAAACTAGCAGCTGGAAGATCGTGAACCATTTGTCTGGCACCATTTGTCGTGACACCAGATTAACTTTACAATACTGCCTAACATCAAAGTCAGCCTGAAGCAGTAAACAACCAACATATATGAAAGCACCCATCAATCATTGTGTTATTTACTTTCAAAAACCTCCAAAATATCCTGTTCCATGCATTTGTCAACCTTGCATACTTACTGATGGTAAATGAAATACATTCACATGTAAATACAAGTAGTGGCTCACAATGTGTTTTGAATAAATGCAACAGAACAATTTCATCCATGTGTCGTTTAAAAAGCTATTATTATCAGACTTATAAAATTTTCAAATTATTTCACTTAGGCTCAGTTTAAACCACTGGCGTAAACTTGTCCAAAATATTGGGGGCATTTCGTTATTCATTCTACACTTTTTGCATTAAATGTACAGTCCATCTCAATTATTTGGGGCACGTGCCCCGGCTGCCCTCCCAGAGTCTACGCCTATGGTTTAAACTGTCTCCTGCAGTCAAAATGACATTTGCACATCAACTGTCACAGTATAATTGCAAAGTATTTTGCTTTTCAACACATGGCAAACTCAAACACTAATGGCAAACGCATACACAAATATTTATGGGCACCAACTATCCTGAGCACCACAGATTTTGTTATACCGAACTTCATATCCATATAGGATACTCTAATTCACAAGTAACAATTATTTTCTACATAGAAGTCATTCTATCTATCAGATTAACAGTGTAATCCACAAAAACAACAAATAGGATAGGGATAACACCCCTCCTTGTCTGACACTGCAAACTAATTTGAATATTTTAGAAAATACACAATTTCATCCTACAGCTGGAACCATCTACTAAACCAGTGTATCAAACTTATCAAAAATCTGTGTGGAATATTCTTCATCATTACTTTCAAACACAAACATTTTGATTTACTCAACAGTAGACCTCAAGTTCTGTATAAATTGCTCTATCGCAACCAGTTTTCTTCATGAATCCAGACTGAAGGCCAGAAGAACACAGCTAACAGCTATACAGCTCAAAAAGACACCTCAAACGTCGCAATATTTCCACTACGTGTTATATCACAGTAGCTGCTACAAGATAGATCACCTCTTTAGTTTTCACAGAAGGAATTATTACGCCTCAACCAAAATCATTGGTACATATCTATAATGCACTCTGCTGCAAATAGTAATGTTAGCAAAGACCTAACTGTATTGGTTGAGTACAGAACAGTTGTTCAGGTTCTATGGCATGCCATCAAAACCTGCAGCTTTACCGCATTTCAGTTCACATAAACATTTGATAAGGTTGAGATCTATAGCTCTGATGTCTTCTTGACCAGCCTAATGTTTTATAAATTTATATACTCAAGTACGCACCCCACAAATTCATCACTCAATTTCTCAATTGTAAAATATAAAAATGGAGGTTATAAGAACAGAATATGCAGAGAAGTATTACACCCCTTACTGCACACTATGCCCACAAATTAAAATACCAAAGCAATAAAATAAGCAACCAAGACATTCCAATTAATGATCCCCAACTTAACAGTGCCCATCGAATTGTTGATCGGTTAATATCATATCAATACAGTTTTACAACTATCAAAAACATAAGTTGATGAAGAGGTCATTAACGTCAACCAAAAAGAAGTCCTACTAACCGCCTCGTGACAAGAAATGACACAGACAAGAGAAGAACACATGTTCGCTCAAGATTAAATGCAATCCTGTGTCCAACATAAGAGTTTATTCTGGGGCATGTTCCTCAGAGTTACAGTGATATCCTAGCTGCAATCGATCATGCTGTCGTCAGACTAGGTTGATTTCTCTATCTCTGTCATCAGAGTTTGTAAAGACTGCAGCACATTTAAGTCAGACTTCATTGTCCGTTACTGGCAAACTTCATGTTTCACGGCTCCTACAATGCAACAAAAAGTTCACAGAAAATTAAAAACCAGATGCTTCACCCCAAAAAGAAGTTAATTATTGACAATGATTGAGCACAGAGCACTTTTTCAGAAGAGTTGTAAGAATAATGTCAAGGAAACAGCTTTCATAGGTGAAGAAAAGATGAGTTCATTAAGAAATGAATACACAGCAGAGTATGAATTTAACTTTTTCTGATGTTTATTAATTAATTCAATTACATTACACACGTATAATTATATAAGTATGTATCAGACATAGCTAAATATATACATATAATTGTAATTAGTAACTTCTACTGTGCCGGTGTCTTAAGCACAAAGCATCAACCGATGGCACATCAAACCAAGCCTAATATTATCAGGTCAATATCCAGAAGATCAGTCCATAAGACAGCAGTGTTATTTCAGTTATGGTTTTTCAGTTACAGTTTCAGTTACCTAAGTTTTTATTTTTCAGTTACAGTTACAGTTAATCTGATTTTTCAGTTTCAGTTACAGATTTTTATTTTTAAGTTACAGTTTCAGTTATTGTTTCAGTTATTATTTTCAGATGTCACGACTATTGACACACTGACCACAATTAGTATTCTGAACAGTTTCAAGAAATATTTATGCAGTAAATCAATCCGTTTACTTTAAGGAAAACATGACGTTCCAGATTAACACTTGCCCTGTTCTGCTTTCGTCCGCATAAAACACACTGAGAATACATGCTCAGTATATGCTTGTGAAGCTGGCACGAATACGAGGTCTTCCGCTATAAGTGCCAGAGTTGGATAAGCATCCTTTCAGTAGTACTATGTCATCTCGGCCCATTGTTGATGACACAGTCGGATCCAGTTGGCAGGCAGCAGATGGAAGTTGGTCAAAAGAGACAGCAGAAAAATCTAAGAAGACAGCGAAGCAAAGATGTAGACTCAAAGTAGAGGAACAGCAAGTGTATTACAGACCGTTGGATCTTGGAGGTTCAAGGAGAGCTCTAGAAGGCAGGGACTAATGTTGGAGAGTGCAGGAGTGTCTGTTTGCATTAATTGCACCTGTCTGCTCCTTACATGGCTTCAATATTCTAGCTAGCTCTGCAAGTCGTGCCCATTCATAAAATAGCTGTGAATCCATTTTCATTTCTTCAAGCACCTTGTTCAACGTTGATTTTATTTCCAGCATTCGCCTCATTATCAAATATACAGAGTTCCATCGTGTACTACAGTTTTACCACACTTCTGAAACAGCTTTTCTGTGGCTACTGATGAAACCCTTACGCTCTTCACAATGCTTCTGGCATTTGCAATTATGGTTTAAAAAACTGGTTATAAAAACTGGTTTTAAAAACTGGGATCTTATCAATCTCTTTCAAAACCAGCTGCAATGTGTGTGCCATGCATTGCAGTCTGTGGAGAGCTAGGCCCCTATAGCTTGCATCATTTCATGTTCAACTTCATCAATGCTCATCTCTTCCTGCCCATCATCACTATAATCGCTCTCATCGCTATCATCACTCAAGTGTTCAACCTGAATTATAGGCTGCATAGCCGTCTCCCATGAAATGAGAATAGAACTAACCACAGACTAGAGTAGGATTACTGTAGAAGGCAACGATGCAGCGATTGGTTCGGTCTCGATATTTACCAGAATCCTACCTTACTTTCAAGCAACTCTGCCAGAAAGCTGACTCTAACCTTTTCTCAGCCATCATAATCAACCCAACACATGTTCTGATTCAGCTGTTACCCCCAGAAAAACAGTCGTATACTCACTGTGCCCCAGGGCACACAATAGAATTATACCTAATGTCGACTCCTTGGCCTGTAAAACCTTTGTAATATGGATGTTATGCTTAAATCAATTTGATGAACTATGTACACCAAAGTGCAGTTAGCAGTTGGTTTGTAATAAAGGATATACTTACTTACTTACTTCAGAAAGTAAGGAAAAAAACACTATTTTTCATTTTCAAGTTAACTTTGTGTGATTTTTCAGTTTTACAGTTTTTGTTTTTCAGTTTCTATTACAGTTTCAGTTATTCAGCATTTTTCAGTTTCAGTTACAGTTACAGTTAACTGCCCAACATTTTTCAGTTATTTTGCTATTTCAGTTACAGTTTCAGTTAATAGAAATAACACTGTAAGACAGAGATACAGCCTATGATGGATAAGCGATTTGAAAGAGGTAAGTTTTAAGTTGAGAATGAAATGACACAAGGGGCTGGCTGGACAGAGTAAACAGACACAGGGGCAGAATTCTAAAAAATAGGTCCAGCAACCAAAAAACTCATTCACCAAAAACAGTTCTTCATTTTGGTATGACCCCACAAAGATAATGACCTCGCTGAATAATGACAAGTCTGGAGAATAAGAACTGGTTCTAAGTATTGTTTCTGACCAGAATTTGTAAACCATCAGACCCAATTTGAAAATAATTCTTTGCTGAACAGGAAGCCAATGCAAAGATTTCAGCACATGGGTTATATGTTCAAATTTGGATGTATTAGTTATGGCTCCAGCCAAAGAGTTCTTAAATCTCAGCAGCTTAGGCATGTTTCACCTATTGATACTAGTAAGAAGAGAGTTACAGTAATCTAGGCAACTGGCAACCAGAGATATCCTCGCAGACATGTCACGAATGAACGTATATAATTATGATGACTTACAAATGCTGTTTACACGACCAGTGAGAGACATGGTAGAAATGAAAACAATGCCTAAGTTACAAGAAGCATCTGCCAGCTTAACAAATTGAGTCACCCAGTTTCAATGACTAAAGCTGATCATATTTTAAAGCTGCTGTGGAGTGCCCAGTAACAGAAATTCATTGTTTGTTTGGTTAAAGAGTTTAGAGGCCACCACCCAAGACTTTAAGTTGCAAGACTTTAAGGACTATGACAGACTGTCAAATGAAAATGTAGATTTTAGTATCACCAGCATAGAAATGATGGCCCAGCGAATGATTTTCCAGCACTGTGCCTAGTGGTATGAAATGTAAACAAAAGAGGACCAAGCACAAAACTCTGTGGAACACCACATGCCAACAAAGTCCTAGATGAATAATTACCATTTAAATACACTGAGTGCGTGGACTAAGGTAAGTAATAAACCAATTTAGTGCCGGACCAGATATCCCAAAGCAGTGCTTGAGATGATGAAGAAGTAGCAAATGTAACAGACAAGTCATGTAGAACAATTGCTGTTACCTTACCCAGTCCACTGAACATACGATATCATTATGAACAGTAAGAAGTGCGGATTTCGTTGAGTGAAACTTAGGATATGCAGTCTGAAAACGGGAGATGAGTTTGATGATAGATGAGTTTGCATGCGTTCAAGGATTTTAAATGTAAAATTCAAGGTTGAGATTGGCCTGTAATTTGAGAGACAAGAGGTTTCTTAAGCAGAGGATGAACTATGGTTGAGCAAATGCAGATGGAAGGCATCCCTCGTGCATATTGATAATCAGTGTAATATATGTTACAGGACATATATTACAGACCCAGGACATCAAAGCACTCTTTAGAAACCAAGTAGGAATGGTGTCAAGACCGGTTTTGTTAGGCAGTTGACAGAAAGTAGTCCATGATAGGAGGTGTAGAATTTGGATGGAGGAATTTGTCAGTGCAAGGGACTGACCAATTTATGCCGTAAATCAGAAATTTTGTCTGAAAGAAAGGTAAAATATTTACATGTACCTGTACATATATATTACATGTATATAAAACCTACGCAGCATCTCTCCCCATTCAATCTGTTCTGAATGTTTCTGCTAGACTCATCGCTAGACTTCCCCGCTTTGCCCATATCTACATGCTTGATGTCCTGCACTGGCTTCCTATTGCTGCACGCATCCGTTATACGATCCTCCACCTTTTCTCTAAATCTCAGCAGCGTACTGCCCCAAAATATCTCTTTAACCCTCATCCGAACATGCCAAAATGCAACTTAATTTGAACAAGGTGGTCTGGCCAGACCCCCTCTTTTGATATGGTCTATTCATAGGTAAGTGTGTGTTTTATATGCCAATTTTGCAAAATGTTATTAGGTTAACAAGAAATAACAGTATCAGTCTCGCCATGCAGCATAAATAATTTCTATGATGAATTTGAAACTAAATGTTCGATCACATTATTTTGTGACAGTCTGTCATAAATGTTTGATCGACTCAATGATAGTCTATCTATAAAACTAAAACCAAAAATGTAGAAACCATTATTCTAGTAAAATTATTACTGATTGCTGCTATGATCAAATGCTACATGACTGTTTTCTACAAAATATCTCACAAAATAATGAAATAAATTGTAATTGTAAGCACTGATTCTTGTTTGCATTGATCGCATGTGTACTGTGGAGCGGAAGAACATGAGATGACTGGTTTGTAGCATGTGCAGTATCTGTAGTGTGTTTTTTGTCCTTCTTCTTGCAACACAGTTAGCATCTTCGTTTTATACCCTCCTCTTCCTGCTTCTGCTGAGCAACAATCCGGAATACTCAAAATGAGGACTTTTCCAGAAGAATCAGTCTGACTAAAAATCTCAAGCAAAAAGTTATCAGGAGAAAGCTAAGACTGTTTGGACATATCTGCAGAATGAAGAGGGACACAAAAATTAAAACTTTGGTTTTTGGAATAATGGAAGGCACAAACAGAAGAGGAAGACCTAACAGGGAATGGACAGATGACATTGAAGAATAGTGCGGAGCAAGTCTCCAGGAGTGGAGCAAGTCTCCAGGAGTGGAGCCACTTGGCACTGGACAGAATGGAGTGGAGAGACCCGGAGGGCACCGAACACCCATGGGCGCTGAGCCCATGGCTGATGATGATGATGATGATGTGTATAATTGTATATGCATACAGAAACGAAAATAAATGTACATATATATGCATACATATAAATACATACACACACATATCAACACCTATTTCTGGCATAAGAATTTAAAAAATCCACCAAAAAACATCTATTATTTTAACAAAGCAGAACATTAAAAAAATAATGCATACATACATGTAGATATGCAGAAATATGTATTTATTCACCCAAATCACAGAGACAGTCATCAGGTTTAATCCTATGGTAGCCTGCAGACTTCTGAAACAGTTGGGGAATTTTTTTGTATGTTATTTGATAAATCCTGTACTTAAAACTTTCAAATATTAAATGACAAAAATAGTTTGAAGAGGTGGTCAATACCATCAATGACTTTTGGCCAGCCTCGATCAGTTCCAGTCCTTGCAGTACTTACTTGTTCTCAAAACTTTACATGTGAAAAGTTTTTTTAAATGTAAGCATACAGCATATGAACTGATAGGATTTTAAGGGTGCTCGGACAGGCTACCAGTCAGCTTTTAGTCATTAGCTCATATGGTTTGGACATTTTGGCAGTTCTCCTGTGGCGACCGGAATTAGATGGATAATCGTTAAAATTGAGCCAGCAATTATTCATAATTGAATGCTAAGCATAAGTTTTAGCAAAAAACTATGGTGACTTTGGTGAAAGTGATTGTTTGTTCTTCTAAAAAACAGCAACGCTTTTCTCGAGAAACTGTATGAGCCAGTGTTAAGTGCATTGATTATGCATGCATCTAACACACCTGTTGGACACGTTTTTAGTTATATATCAAATATGAGTGATAGATCAAATATGAGTGATAAGAAGCCATATCGCTAATATTTCTCTATAGCAATATATAGCGCCTATATAAATGTTCCTTAATAATAATAATAATAAATAAGTGCACATGGTCGGTGAAAATATTTTTTCAACTGTTAAAGAATAAACATCTCCTTGCTCTTGCGGTAGCTGCGTGTGCTTGTATTATAACTTATATTATTTATTCCATGAAAAACATTTCAGTAATAATGACACATGGCCCTCTGGAGTTACATAATATAGCTTGTTTTGGCCCTAGGTGCAAAATGTTTACTGGGTTAGAGCGATTGCCTTGTAACACGAACACATGTTCAAACGTCATGAGATGGTTACCGTGTTGGGACCTTCAGCCAGACCTTCGACCACAATTGCTCAGCACCATCAATTGATGCGTAGTCATTAGATATGGCACTTAATAAATGCATAATAATAATTATAATAATAATAATAATAATAATAATAATAATAATTACTCAATAGTAGCTATAGTCTGTCACAACCATGTGTGATTACATGTTTGCAGTGCCTTTGAAAGTTGTGAGAAATGGTAGCCAGTTTGTCAGAGTGCCTGCCGAGTAACAGGAGAGTATGCGTTTATGCCTCCCGAAATTATTATTATTATTAAATTATTATTATTATTGAGCTTTTATATAGCGCCCCTTCAAGGTATGGACCTTCAGCAAGTCTTTCAATCACATTGCTCAGCGCCATCAACTGATGCTTGATCACTAGATAAGGCACTTAATAAATGCATAATAATAATAATAATAATAATAATAATAATAATAATAACAATAATAATTCCTTAATATGAGCTATGCTCAGTATTCTGTAACAGCATTGTGTGTGTAATTCAACCATGTTGTGTCTTAGCATCACCTTTATCCTTGTCCAGGACTGGGAAAACCAAAAACACCAGTGCCGCAGTTAACAAACATGGGCCCATGCCAAACATGACACAATGAAGGCCAATTGAGCACTTTTAATCGAAGAAATTTTACTCTAGTAATGTGAGCCCCATAAAAAGATAATAAACCTATTAAGATATAAAATGTCATTCATGCATATATTTGCATGCATACAAATATATATTTAAATAAATATATATTAAAACAAATACACATACACACACATACATACATAAAGACAGTTACATTCAAACGTGCATACATGCACACATACATACAATACAGCTGTAATTTGATAATGCCCTCCTTACGAAGTTAAGAAGTGCACATTGAAGCTGAGCAACCATTCAGACACTGGAAGAGGTAAGTTTTCAGTTTAAGAGGTAAGTTTTCAGTTTAAAGCAAAAGACAGTCTCTCTAAGGAAGGTGCGAACATGAATAGGTAGAGAGTTCTCGATGGAGGGAATGGCAACTGAGAATGAACGCCAGGCAAAGACAAGACATGTACCAGGAATAACAGGCTTTCCAGCAGATGCCGATCGAAGACACGACTGACCTTAAACAGAGTTGCAGGGTGTGACCATGCAACTCTGTTTAATATCTTCAAACTGACAACAACGCAGTATGATTACAAATCAGTACATGTTATGCGATAAATCTTAACTACTAACAGAACAGACAGCCTGCAATACACGGCGCAAATTGCAGCCTACAAAGCATGTCCGCCTATGGGACTCGATCTCTGTACCTCTCGCACTCTACGCCAGATGTTATCCAATGCGCTACCCGGCCCCCCCAATATAGTGAGTGTTTGAAATGGTTACTGAGTGTTGTGGGAACAGCAAGTGTAATTTGGCACTTGCGTTGTTTTGTGCAATATGTCCAACCCTTTGTTGGTGCTGTACAGTCAATCGTGTAATAAAAGTCTGTGTTTGTCACTTACTTACTTAGCGAATTGCATTATGAGATGTGGCAAGTAGGTAGCAGTGCTCTATTGGAGTGAATCTGCGAAGTCCGTGGCAACAATATTGTTTATTAAACATGCACTCAGTCCGTGCCCATACATGATACTAAAAAGTCGGTAGTCACATGGCTACCGACTTTGATGGCTACATGGGGTAAATGTGAAGACTGAGCATCTGTGTACATAAATAATACGGTTGCCACTGACTTAGCTCCAACAGAGCGCCGCTACCTCCCAGCCACATCCCACAATGCAATGCGCTAAGTAAATAAGTAAAACGCACTTTAAGTAAAATGAACTTTAATTTGCTTGAAAATTATAATATATGCAAACATCTTAGGAAATGGTTATTTATATATATAAATATATACTAAGTATCTCAGCAACGTCTGCAATTGTCATACGCGGCATTATACCAGAAAGTTAATGTTAAGTCTTCCAAAACTACGCCAAAATTAGAAGTTTACCAAACAATGAACTCTTTGCAAATGACTGCGTGTAATTCAGAAATTGTATTTTGGGCAATAGGAAGTGTATCAGGGTACTTGCGGTTGTTTTTGCGTTATACTGCTTTAAATAAAGATCTGTTTGTATTGCGGTTGTTTTTGCATTAGGCCTACACTGTTTGTAATATAAACGCGTGTTCTTTTTACTTACTTACTTACTTAGCAAATTTTAATGCAGGATGTGGCTGGTAGGTAGTGATGCTCTATTGGAGCAGTCAGTGGCAACCATATTTTTTATATACATAGGCACTCAGTCTTAGCATTTACCCAATTCGCTAAGTAAAGTCAGTAACGAACACGAACTGATATTGCACACACAACTAAATGATTTTATTTAAAACAATATAGCACAGAACTGGAAGTGCCAGAATAGTTTCCTATTTTCCCAACACACATTATATAGCTCAAAACAACTATAAAGAGGAAACTAAAGTTTGTGTTACTTACTTAGCGAATTGCAGTATGGGATGAGGCTGGTAGCTAGCGGCGCTCTACTGGAGCGAAGTCATTGGCGACCGTATAGTTTATATAGACTGGCACTCGGTCTTCGCATTTACCCTACATGGCTATGTAGACGATGATTGCAGATCCTGAAAATGCAACACAGAATGTCACTGAAAGCACATTAAGAAGCACATAAATTTTAATGATTGCTTGACAATGTTGACATCTACCAGAAACCCAAGTATGATGATAGTCTGAGGTCCGACCACTGGTTGATTCTTCGAACAACCACGAGCAAGTCTGTTAAGCGCTATATATATTAATGGCAATCTTGGTCATAGCTGTGTCTTCATTGCACAAAATATGGTAATAGGTGATGCGAATTTACGATTAAGATTACAGTGATTACTTACTTGAATCATCAGAAGTTCTCGAAATTTGTAATCTATAGGCTTACAGGTCCGCCATTATCCTATGATGTCATGGGCTCTGGGCCCCGCTGCACCAACCGATGGAATTCATGCGCCACGCGGCAATGTGTTGAAAAATAATATAGTCCCTCGTATTCCACAACTGCGAAGGTGAAAGAATAAAATTTCGAAACAATTGGCCTTCAGTTATTTACACTGAAACGTGGCACAACAACACACTTACTCAGTAATCTATAATAATTTCTATTTTAAAGAATTTTTTCAGGCATTGGCCATTTGTGACAGAATTAAACATCACAGAAATAATTGGTTATAATAGTTGGTCCCAAATTAATAACAACGGGTTGTGCTTCAAAACATATTTACTTTATTTTAAAATAAATTAATTTTAATTTTTGCGAATTTTATACTGCGCGGCAAATGCCTAAAAAGTATTAATGCGCTTAGTCATCTGGAATATTACTGATCAGAACTATTTTTAGATAAGTAAGAAAGCATGCAAATGATCATCTGTACCACTTCATATCAAAGTCTAAATGTGACCTCGGCCAAGAAAAGTGACCACTTGTCGGGAATGGACTTATTAGCATTTTCCACAAGCTTACACCTTAAGTAAATCAGGATAAAAATTTCAGAACGTTTGGCCCATAATTTATACATTTTTCACAAAAATATAAAATATATGGCGGGAAATCGCACATAAATATTTAATGTGTCTCTACCCAATCCATTAATAACAAAATTTCGCCTTAACGCATCAAGTAGCATAAGATTTAAAAACGCATTTTCTGGCTAATCTAATACGCGACAAGTGGTCGTTTTTCTTGCCGAGCTCACAAATATCTAAATACCCTATTAAAATGTCCGATTTACTTTTAACCCAGCTGCTCTCGTTAGACTTCTGAACATAGACATGCCCAAATAAAGCGCCCTCAAGCTATTCAGAATGCCCTCGCCCGTGCTGTCACTAAACCCCTAAACACCACCACATGATCACTAATTAATTCTGTCCTCAAATCTCTCCACTGGCTTAAAATACCCGAACGAATAGAATATAAAGTGATATCACTCACCTACAATACAACAGTAAAACCCAACTCGTTTGGTTTGGTACAAAGCAGCAATTATCTAAACTTGATTTCTCACTTCTATCAGCTCACTTTCCGACCTTCTCATACTCCACGAATGTCCGCGAGCTGGGAACCGCCTCAGACTAACCTTTGCTTCTCATTTGCTTCTGTCTGTCTGTCTGTCTGTCTGTCTGTCTGTCTGTCTGTCTGTCTGTCTGTGTCTGTCTGGATGTGTTTTTCATCATTTTAAGTCTTTCTGTTTCCGTGAGGCTCACACGCTGAGAGCGCCTCTGAATAGTTCGCACTGTGAGAGGTGCTTTATAAATTCCAAGATACCATACCATACCATAACATACCATACTTAAATCCTCCCAGCCCTCCTATCTCCGTCAGCTGTTCACGGTTCAACCACTTCGCTCAACCTGCTGCTCTTCCGCCCAAACACCAATTCTCCGCCCTGCCGTCACTTCATCACTAAAATTTGCGAATCGCTCCATAGCCCTAGATGTTCTACCCCTCTGAAACAAACTCCTACCAGTACTTAAGCTCAAATGCATGTGTGCATGTACAGGATGTATGTATGCATGTATAATGTATGTATGTATGTATGTATGTATGTATGTATGTATGTATGTATGTATGTATGTATGTATGTATGTATGTATGTATGTATGTTTGTATGTATGTATGTATTCATTCATTCATTCATTCATTCATTCATTCATTCATTCATTTATTCATTCTGGAAATGTATATAGCGCCTCTTCAAGAGACCTACTCAGAGGTGCTCTGTATGTATGCACGTATGCATATATGCATGCATGTATGTATGTATGTATACCTGCATGAATGTATGTATGTATGTATGCATGTAAGTGTGTATGAATGTTGGTATGTATGCGTGCCTGTATGCGCGTATGTACAGTATGTATGTATGTATGTATGTATGTATGTATGTATCATCATTCTGTTCACAATACATAGATTCCTTTCGAAGGATTTAAGGCAAATTCAACATATTCCATATTAGTCACCAGGTGTCGCATTTTCTTTTTTCAAAATTTAGTTAGCAATCTCATGCTACACGGTTATAATAATAATTATAAATAGCAGACTTTAACAATACTGTACTTAACTTCAAAAAATTCTGAAATAACTATTTTCAGCTTAAACAAAACAGTGCTTCATAATTTTCAGATGCTGTTAGAATTTTGCTTCGTTTTCTCTAAAACACCTTTTAAATTGTAATCAATAACTGTTAAGTAAACCGGAACAACCACAACAACAACCAAAACTCCGCCACTGTTCGTACCTGACAGTGCCAGTCCCAAGCCTGGATAAAGGAGGAGGGCGACGCTAATCATCTTTGTTATGACACAGCGTCGCTAAACTGAAACTGCTACTGTTTACTACAGTCTACTTTTCAATCCAGGAATAAGTCTTTGGCCTTTTACTAAAGGTTTCCGTGGAGAGGAACATTACTTTGAGCGCCTGCTAACTGTGGGGTGAACTAGAAATAAACAAGTGAGTTGGTTAGAGGAAGAACTTTTTAAAATCATTGCACTGGAAAAGTTTTAAGTGCTGAAAAATGATTCCACGGAGAAGAACAGTAGAGTGGATTCTATAAATTAATTTATCTCAGTCCCGCCTAATGGTAGATTAAATGTTATCATAGGAGTAATTTGTGGGGGTACGAGGGGTACCAGTATCCCCACTCTTTGGACTGGGGGTACCGTACCCCCACTTTTTGAATAATGCCATTCAGTATTTTATTATTGTGCCTTCCCAGAGATCGCAGTTTCCGCCTTGTTTCGTGTAGGCCTATGCAAGGGTTAAAGTGGGGTGGGAACGGCGTTCCCACTGCTCTCGAAATTCTTTGCTTCTTGCATTCCCACTGCTCACGCATTCGTTTCCATGAAACTCTTCTTTGGCGTTCCCATTGCTCACCCAAACCACTTTAACCACTGGGCTTATGTAAGAAATTGGTACCCCCACTTTTTAGACCAAAGCTTCGCCTGTGCGCCAAACACTTTGCGCATTCACCGAATACGCGCTGCAGCTGCAGCATATAAATGTAGGCCTACACGTTTTTATATAGCGACCGTATGGCCTCGATCC
>OY744608.1:39631856-39796856 GCA_963556255.1 Allolobophora icterica | reverse complement strand
CAGGAGGCATGACAGACATATGGATACAATATATATATATATACATACATACATACATACATACGTACATACATTCGTACATTCGTACATTCGTATGTATGTATGTATGTATGTATGTATATATATATATATATATTGTATCCATATGTCTGTCATGCCTCCTGACAATATATTGACAATACATACATACATACGTACATACATACATTCGTACATACAGAAATACATATATATGTGTGTGTGAGTAGCGGGAAGGATATATATATATACATATTGTATCCATATATTGTCCAGATATGGTGAACACATGGTCAAGATATTGTCAGGAGGCATGACAGACATATGGATACAATATATATATATATATATATATATATATCCTTCCCGCTACTCACACACATATATATATGTATTTATATATGTACGAATGTATGTATCTATATATATATTGTATCCATATGTCTGTCATCTGGACAATATAATGCCCAGATATGGTGAAGACATGGTCAAGATATTGTCAGGAGGCATGACAGACATGTCTTCACCATATCTGGACAATATATTGTCCAGGTATGGTGAAGACATGGTCCAGATATGGTCAGGAGGCATGACAGACATATGGATACAATATATATATGACCATATCTTGACCATATCCTGACCATATCTTGACCATGTCTTCACCATATCTGGACAATATATTGTCCAGATATGGTGAAGACATGTCTGTCATGCCTCCTGACAATATCTTGACCATGTCTTCACCATATCTGGGCAATATATTGTCCAGATGACAGACATATGGATACAATATATATATACATACATATTTATTGTATCCATATGTCTGTCATGCCTCCTGACAATATCTTGACAATACATACATACATACATACATACGTACATACATACATTCGTACATACATAAATACATATATAAATGTGTGTGAGTAGCGGAAAGGATATATATATATATATATATACATATTGTATCCATATGTCTGTCATGCCTCCTGACAATATCTTGACCATGTCTTCACCATATCTGAACAATATATTGTTCAGATATGGTGAAGACATGGTCAAGATATGGTCAGGAGGCATGACAGACATATGGATACAATATATTGTCCAGATATGGTGAAGACATGGTTAAGATATGGTCAGCAGGCATGACAGACATATGGATACAATATATTGTCCATATATAAATATATATATATCCTTCCCGCTACTCACACACATATATATATATGTATTTATGTATGTACGAATGTATGTATGTACGTACGTATGTATGTATGTATGTATGTATGTAGGCCCTATGTATGTATGTATGCATGCATGTAGGCCCCTATGTATGCATGTGTGTTTGCATGTATGTCTGCATGTATGTACGCGCATACACGGATGGCTGCCCAAGAGTATTATTAGTCGGATTTGTGTTATTTTGTCAGCAGCAATAGCACACAGGTTCACGAGACCTGATATTCCGATGTTTTCGTGCAATTGTTTCATGTATGTACAATGTAGATTTTATATGGTCTAGAAGTAGCATATGCTATATTGCTTTGTCATATGCATGACATATACAGCCCATATGGGCAAAATCGATGTATTTTTTAGATATGTATACCATATAACCATGCTGTTGGGGCATGATAAAGACGGAAATGAGGCCATACAGACAGGAAGAAAGAGACAAACGCAGGGAGAGACTCGGACCTACGAGAGTTTTGTGTGTGATCCTGTTGCCAGTATGCGACATAAATCGGGCGTTAAACCCGCCGGATTATCTCCCGGCGATATTTTATACGCAGCCTTCGCATAAACAACTTTAATCTGCTTTCATTAGGAATGACCAGATAAGCTGCGGTGGTTTCATCTCGACGCACGGGTCCCGTCAATCTTGCATCATAAGGATACACGGTTGGCCTATTAGGTACACGTTTATGTGCTGATCCGAAATGTTGGATTCACGTTTAAGTAAAAACTAAAAGTGAATTAAATTGAAAACGAAACAATACAAGTAAATAAACAAAGTCAAATGAATTGAATATAATCGTACAGTGGGGCTCTGATCGGAAACATTCGACGTTCAGTTAATGCAATGTTTACGCAGGCACTGTTAATTTTTCTTTTTACGTAGGCCTAAACAAAGTTCACTCGCATCTGTTTTAGGGATATCGGAGGCAGCTGGGTGTCAACAAAACTTCCCATGTTTCTTATACAACTTCCCATATTTCTTATACAATGCGTAAATTACTACAGCCACAACTAAACAGATCCGTCGCTCACGCAGCGCTTGCGCGCTGGCAAATTGACTGCAGTTTCGAAAGACAAATATCAATGTATACATACGCTACAAACACACACTCATTGACCACACAATCACGACCGCGCACCAGCCCGTGCTACTCTTATATTCCAGGGCACTTATATTCCAGGGCACACAACGAGTGTTTGACAGAAAAGTATAGGCCTACGAAATTGGAACAAATTACAATGCATGTGCATTCATTTGCTGGAATAATTTCTTTGTTCTTTTAAAAGCAGAGTTGTATGTAACGTGCAAAGAACTGATTGACTTAGTAGTTGCTTATGTCGATGTTGAAGTCCGAGTGATACAAATATATTCATGCCTGCTTGATACTCCTACGCAATAATGAGACGTCCATTAACATATCCAACTTATTTTAGTATCTTTGCCGACATCACAGTGCGCGATTGAGGCTGGTTATTATGATTATTTGTAGCATCACACATTTCATGGCTTCCTCCTCCAAACTTAGATGTTAGAGGGGCCATGACCTGATTGGCCTCTGACAACGTCCCACCCAGAGGATCGCGTGCTGTCCAGGCCTGGCTTAACCACGGTTCCAGTTGGTCCACAGACCCAGGCCTAGGCCTATTAAACATTTCACAGATAAGGAGCCTATAGCATTAGTATGCTACCTTAAAGTTTCAACTATTATTTTAGTCTTCAAATGTTAGGCCTACATCGTTGACATGTAAGCCTAACAAACGAAACCAGTAAATTGCTTCAAACTGAAGCTGTGGGGATCTCTGTACTGCACTAGCATAGCACTGCTAAAGTCATAGCCGAACTTCGAATAAGTAGAGATATTTCGAATTTTAACGATCGTTCGAACCCTTTTAAATCGATAACTGTTGAATAAAACAAATGCACCTCAACAGTTCAATTTTACGAATCGACAGGGTATCGAACCAACCTTATCGAATCTCTCAGACTTTCTCGAACAGGCATTTTATTGGAGCGCCTTAAAAGATCGTTTGGTGGTGTGGGTCGCCTACTGTCGCCTGCACGCGAATACGTCAGCGGCTGAGCGCCAAGCGCACATAAATCAACTCCAGAGGCGCCGCGGTCGCCCAGAGCAACGAAACTCGTGGACCGACTGACAAATATTCGCTACATAGGCCTATTAATTAAGTCACGTGAACACTACATATTAACGCATAGACAACTTATAGTTACAAGGCATCGAAGCGCGGCTGTGCGATTCTTACATAGCGCCAGATAAAACGAACACAGCTTTCCATTACAGGTCCATTGATAATCTGTTGCACGCTGGATCCAGTTTGCCGCTTAGAGCTCATCAGTTGCTCATTTAGAAACATTTGCCTCACTCAGCGGCGGCGATCTTGTTTGACAGGTGGGGGGGGGGGAGACACGGGACACTTCTTGAACTGATCTGGTCAAAAAAGAGGTGATCTTGTCAAAAAAGAGGTGAAATTTTTCTCGCGTAATTTGGTGACCTTTTTTGGTGTTTCTTCAAAATGTAGGGAGGTCAACTCTATACTGTGTCCTCCACTGTTAAAGATGGGGTTTTGTCCCCTCAACCCCCCGGGATCGCCGCCCCTTGCTCACTTCAATGCAAAACGAGCAAGTACATAGATTTAATTCACAAAAAAACTGACCGACATTTCCTAATAACACAAAACGCGTGCGTGCCAGCGTGTAATGTTGTTGAGCAGCTAGGCTAACTGTGTTTGACGTGTGGTTGTATTGAGCAGGCAAGGGATATCCTCATGTGATCTTCACTCTGAATCTAAAGCGTCGCTATAAATTCTACATGATGAACATCGTTCTGCCGTGTCTGATGTTGTCCGTTCTCATCATGGTCGGCTTCTTCCTGCCTCCAGAGGCGGGAGAGAAGATCTCCCTTGGCATCTCCGTTCTACTTGCCTTCACCGTTTTCCTTCTGATGATCGCAGACAACATCCCGAGAACATCCCTCGCCATTCCGCTCATCGGTAGGCAACGCATTCCGACTCTTACTGTATCTGTATGCATAGACTACTTATCTATGATCGAATATTATTTCCATGTTTGTATGTATGTGGACCGATGCATTTATTTTTGCATGTATGCGTGTATGTTATGCATGTTTGTACTTACTTTATGTATGCCTGCATTACGTACTCATTCATATAGGTTATGCGCTTAGCCCATATTTAGGACAGACAGATAGACAGACAGACAGACAGACAGACAGACAGACAGACAGACAGACAGACAGACAGACAGACAGACCGACCGACAGACAGACAGACAGGCAGGCAGGCAGACAAGCAGACAGGCAGACAGACAGGTAGGTAGGCCCTAGACAGGCAGACATACAGAATAGTAAAATATGACGGTTATGAAAGCCTAGTTGTAAGCTTATATCAGTGCATGCCAACAAATACAAGTGTCTCTTTGTAGTTGTCTATCTGATGGTGACGATGACCCTTGGCACTATTTCCATCTGCGTCACGGTCCTCGTGCTGAACGTCCATCATCGTTATCCAGCCGGTCGCCCTAGCCCCTGGCTGCGTCGATTCATCCTCATCCACGTCGCTCGGCTGCTGCGCGTGACGACCTCCTGCAGCAAGGCAAGCCGCGAAGCCGAGCAGGTCTGGAAGAGACGTCCCGGATTCGAACCGCGAGCCTACTTCCAGGTGAACGGAATCGCATCCTCTGAGGACGGCGTTAAGACGCGCTTAAAGAACCGTTTGAACAACGGTCAGCGACTGAAGGACTACTTCACGCGGAGTCTTCTACGTCATCATCCGCATCAACGTCAACAGCATCCTCATATTCATCACAATTCGTCGACGACGCAACGTTCGTCCGCTCCATTCGCTAAATCAACAGCCGACGATGAGACCCAGCAGCCGCAGCAGCAGACGGCGACGAAGGACTACGGTCCAGAGTGGCGTGAACTGGCACAGGTCCTCGACCGACTCTTCTTCTGGATACTCTGCGTACTCATGACATCGTCTACCGTCTTCATACTTCTCTATCCAAAGTATTCTGGCATCGAGGGCAGCTGGTAATCTACAACTGACGCTGCCTCATAGTGTGTGGATAGTGTGTGGTGTCAGCCGGCTGCGTACATCTCGAATGCTTCGTGGCCAAATATAGTAACCATGGTCGGCCTTCAGAATTCTTCGCTGCGTTCCGCGGCCAAATGATATATCCTAATTTGTAGTTGTTCTTGCTGGCGATGATTTTGATAACATGGTGGTTGTAATAATGATAATAGTAGGTCTAGTGGTGATAATGATTGGGCTACCAGTGATGGCATTTATGATTATAATGATGGTGATGATATGCTGCAGTTAATGATGAAGATAAAGAGCTGCGTTCCTTGCTTTGGGTTGAAACGATAATCTCGAACTTGGAGTAGGCCTACGTTGCCAATACAGCACGGCGCGAATTACAAGCAGTAAAGCACGACACTTGAAGGTTGTTTAAGGGCTACAGGAATCACCACTTATATTACTGTCTTTACGCTTTTGGGAAGCTAAAGGACTCACGTTTTGCTGGAGATAGGGCCTATTCTCCAAGAAATAACCACGCGAACAGAAGTTGATTGCAACTGATCAAACGAGTATCGACAAGTAGGCTTAAGCAGAATACGCATAGGACCTACAGTACAACTTAAGCCTATAGACCTAATGACTGCTATAGCGAGTTCATCATAATGCATAAAACATTAAACGAATAACTTATGGCATCATATGAAATCCTTTATGTTTGCAAAGTCCAGTTGAAATGAGATGGGTAAGGCAAACCAGAAGTCAAGCTACGGCGACTGTATTTATACTCTGTGATATCAGAAAAATCACAGTTATATCTTACTGCTTATATCTTACTGCTTATATATATGCAACGAGAGGAAAAAATATTTGCGGTCAATGGTTTTTATTGGACGAACTTTGTCGTGTAAATTTATTCATAGCAAAACTGTGCATATGCTATTCAAGACAGCACATATCCACATTCATAATAATAGTCTTTACTACAGACTCAGCCGAAATGCACCTTGCCGTTTGGTATAAATCGACTGAAGATTTTCTTGCGAAATCAACCATCCGACAAGCTGCAGGTATATAGAAATCTTAATTAACAGCCACTGTTCGCTGACTGTTAAGCATGGCAGAGGCGTCTATCCCCCCTAAGTCATTGGAGCAACTTCCCCTCCCTCCCCTCCCCTCCTCCTCCCCCTTCCCCTTCCTTCTCTCTCCCCCCCCCCGTAAATGATGGCACATACACTTACAGATCCCCCTATTTCTTGGATGGAGCATTTGCTCCAATGTTTCTATGGTGTAGACACCCCTGAAGCATGGCATATCTGACGCCGTCATTTCGTCATAATATATTATAATTATATATAAGCTTACGTATAATAAACAAATTGGTCTATATATGGTCTAAAGAAAATATTTATGCATAGACTCAGTTTCGGCTGTATGAAGTCAACCTATAACACAAGATGGTCTTCTTCTTGGTCCGTTTTAGCTGGAATCTTTCCTCGTCTTTCCCTTGGGCCAAAATGCTAAACAAGTAGACACAAGAAGAAGTTTTATACAACCATAACACGCTGTCGAGTGTTTCATATTTCGTGTTAAATAAAAAAAAAACGCAAAATTTGTAGTACTGCAACGTCGTATACATGTAGCCGTAGCCTTACCATGCCAACATGCATGCCTATGTTCCATATTAAACCCATGTAGTCCCATATGGAACTCACGTGGGTCCAAAACTGTTCCTAGGCATGCTGACAGGGCATAAACACTACGGTCTCTTATCGAACACCTTTGATGATGTCAGAAAGGCAAACAGAAGAAAAACATGTAAAGCATAATTCCAATAAAAAGGAAAGAAAAGCGCTTAATTTTGTCACTGTTCAAGTACTTAAAAGTTGCGCTCGCTGTGCACACGTCATTAAACTTCCTATGCAAGTGGCTTACAGCCTCGTGCTTATTTATGAATACCAATTTCAGGCAATCATCGTTATGGCTATGTATGAAATAGGTCCACATTAGACTATGCATAGCAACATTTGAAGAGGTAGCAGTTGAATTTCCCCCCCCCCACCTCCTCCAAAAACTCCCGCGGACGCCCAAGAGTAGCTGCAATCACTCCGTGATTTTCAAGATTATCGAATGGCTAATAATAATTCAACGGTTCAGTTCGGTCTTAGTAAGCCGTGTAAATCACCTTTGAACTGCAAGCAGGGACGAGGCAACACAACATTCAACTAGTTAACACGTAGATATAGAACTCCATTTAGTATAACAAGTAGTTCCAAAGTAGTTGAACTACTTTTGCAATAGTTATAACTACAGTAGTTAACTACTTTTCATAATTACTTTATTATTATTTTATTACAACATTTTAATAGATTTATACGAAACGGCATTGATGCGAGACAGAGGCGCCACAATAACTCTGAATGAAAATTATGGATATCACATATCTTTAGTTAGTCCATAATGCTACAATGTGTGCATAAAGGCTGCAGTACTTTGTGATTCGATATAAATAACTTAGTTGAATATGTTTGCCTTTTTAACATTGTTGTTCCTACTTATGTAGTTAAGAAAGTAGTAGTTCACTACAGGGCATATTTTAACTGTATAACTAGTGGGACAAATGTCCCAGTAGTCTTAGGATTTGTCCCAGTAGTGAAACTGATTTGTCCCAGGCAATGTATGTATAAAGTACAACTAGTGGGACAAATGTTGGAAGAATTTAAAGATTTGTCCCAGTAGTAAAATGAGAAAGGTATGACATTACTGTTGAATGACCCCTTGTTATTGGTTGGGAGACCCGAGAAAAGTTGTAAAAGAAGGCGATGACTAAAAAAAAAAGTCATAAACTTTTTTTGGAGATGAATTTGTAGAAAAAAATTAGAAAGTTGTAAGTTCGTGGAGATTAATTCCTAAAAAAAGTTCTTCGACCAGATCATGGCCGACTTTCTCCCACCCACCTCTCAGAGACGCGTTCCAAAGAAAGATCATGAACTAGACCCATGGCTGATTTTGTCCCAGTAGTCAAAATTCCTTAAAATATGCACTGGTTCACTATATTACTGATAGTTTAAGAAGTAGTTGCAACTATTTATTGACTGAAGTAGTTAAAAACTAGTTGTAACTACTTTCTTGACCAGTAGTTAGGAAAGTTGATTAACTACCGCTGAAGTATTTAGTTCCCATATCTGCCAATGGATTCATCCTACTGAACAGACGTTTCTGGGTACATATGGGAGTGCAGACCTTTGGACAATACAGAAGCATGGCCTGCCTCCTCATGGTTCTCTCCTCCCTTTCAGTCTCAACGTTTTTATTAACGACCTAACCTCGCACAAACACAGCTGTTCTAGACACCTTTGTTTTGCTCAGTGATTTACAAGTTGCAATTAAATTCGAATGAAGCCAAAATGTCTTACAAACTGCTAAACTCTCCCCAGCCTCTTTTTCTCTATACTTGATGTAACTGTATATTCTATCCATTTATATTTACAAATATGATAACAAACCTGGGAGTTCTTAAATTCCATGTATAGTGAGAAGACAAGGTGCAGAGACTCGATACGTGACTTATAAACAGGTATATCAAGCAAGCCTAAAACAAACAATAGATGCAGGACAGTTACTTCATTTTTACATTTGTAACAAAAGTTGCTGCATTTAGTCGTCACTCTCTAGTTTCCTTTGCACATGATTAAACTAACTAGGGCCTGCCTGCAGCTAAGCAGTTGCTAAACGACACTTTCAGGTTTTGGGACTTGCCTCTCTAAGGTTAGTAGATGTCACGTAATTGGCCCAGAAAGGCAAAACAGTGCAGATATACTGGTAACTGGTGTATAGGCCTATACATGTCAGCCAATTTGCATCTACTGAGAGGTCATTTCCCACTGCTTTCAATCAAAGATTGCAAAGTGGGTATATAACATCGATTTTTTTTGGGTGGACACAGCATAAGCCATCCAAGATGAAGCCTGGCCTGTTGCCATGCGTGACGTCAGGCAACGCTCATTAACAATGTACGTCGATGGCAGTTACTAAGCTTTCTGCCACGCGTGGCATCACGAGGCGCTCATTATAGCATAATAGGTGCATGCTTCAGTTTACAGTACAACTTTACCTTGTGCATGCTGTGTCCATCCAATATACGTCGATGGTATATAATGTGTGTGCATATATTTATTTTTTCATATGGCTCCATGTTATGACGACCAAAAGGTATCACAAAATACAAAACGATGTACTCACTGCAGATTATATCCACAAAGAGAGGCAGTTCACAGACTAGTTCAGCAGTTGGCAGATCAATCTGTCAAAAACAAACGGCCACAATTTGGTATATATCTGTACATAAACTACTGAAAGTTAAGCTCGGTAAGGTGTCTAAACTCTAAAGGTAGATGTAAAGGTAAATTATGGGTTTAACTTCTTTATAAAAACTTGCTACTTGAAATCTATCAGCTCAAACACAAATATGACTAAACAGAACACCTAAAATCAGTACTCAGTTGTGGTGGTCGCAGTCTGGGTGCAACTTGAGGGTTGGGGAGACGTCAACCACATAATTATGACCATATGAAGTGCAATGGCCATTCCATATACCATCTCTGCCATTCACCAACGCATCCAATTTAAGGTCCTTTCCCTGGGGCCATATTCATGAGACAGGTGTAAGTCTTACTCCCAGCTTAAATCTAGTCTACGCCGGAGTAGTGGGTTAAATCGGTATTCATGAGACAAGCGTACCGCCTTACTCTGGGTGTAACGCTACTCCGAATCGACCCTAGGAGTAAGGCCGCTATTCCCAGCGTAGCGGCTATAAACAAAGATGGCGCGTCATAATTCGCCGCATTCGATGAGGTTTTAGATGTCAAAAAGTCTTTCAGAGGTGCCGTAATTAGCTCGTATTGTTCACCGACAACGAACTTTATATTGCTTTTCGTTCTGGCTGTCACAAACTGCTAAAATTTGATGAGATGTCTGACGATGATGCATTCGAAGTGCCGCGCATGGGTTCCTTACAGTAGCCTACTGTGGGTAACGCGGGTTTATTTTCACGTAATTTAACTGTAGAATGCAACGGATACCAAAAAAGCTGTGCTGGAATATTATTGTCAAGGAAAGAGTTTAACTCATGAGTTGACTCGTGCATTTCAGAAATTTGTATAAGCTTAGGTTTGTTCTGAAGGCATTATTATTAAATCTATTGCGTTTTTTATATCCAATAATTAATTGTATCCCGTAAGTAATGGTGAAAATGTTGATTCTCATTCTTAAGCAATTGATTAGCATAGACATTACAAACATTATACACATTATTTTATAGTAACCTAGCTGTAATGCAATCTTTCATAATAATGCAGAGAATATCAACTTACCCTCATTAATTTATCTTGTGTTATAATTTAGTTGTTATTATTTAACCATAAAATCATCCAGACTTACTCTAACCCACGCCTGTTTTGATTTTACGTTTAGGCCTATGTTAAATATGATTCGTTTTGATTAACGGCCGTCGTTTAATCTTTGTTTACTTCAGCTGTCGGGACTGACGGCATATAAATACCTTGTAAGCATGCTAAAATAATCCATAACCACTCAAATTATGACGAGTGTACTTTCCCGCGGGGAAAACCCAGCATTTACGCCCGGAATAACTAATCCCTTGGATACTCCGGTCTCATGAATACGAACCACGACTAAGTGCTATTCGAGGAATAGTTACTCCCAGCGTAGGCGCTACGCTTAGACTAGCTTAATCTTGTCTCATGAATATGGCCCCTGGTGCGTAACTGTCTTGCTGGCTCTGTTCCGCTGTATCTCAGGGCCTATTGTACTCCGGTTACAGTTTGCCTGGTCGGGTCTCCCTCCGGTCCTCTGCCCGTGACCACTTGGCGGTTCCTTGGATGAGAACTGCTACAGCCCAGTCTCGAAGTGACCTGCCCACAATAGCCTAAAATGGTGTTAGCCAAATTGGTAATACAGCCTGGACTCGTTAACACCCACCCGGATAACGCGCTGTTCCGCCTAATGCGAAGCGGCGCTATGTCTCCCTATTAGCGTGACACGACGTATCGGCTAACGGAGTGAGGTAGGAGGAGAGGTAGCGGAGGTAGGGAGTAAGAGAGGTAGCGTAGATAAGGACAAGAGCGAACGGAGGAAAGGAGGAAGAGAGCGAATGGAGGGTTGGAGGAAGAGAGCGAATGGAGGGTTGGAGGAAGAGAGCGAATGGAGGGTTGGAGGAAGAGAGCGAATGGAGGGTTGGAGGAAGAGAGCGAGAGGAGGGTTGGAGGAAGAGAGCGAATGGAGGGTTGGAGGAAGAGAGCAAATGGAGGGTTGGAGGAAGAGAGCAAATGGAGGGTTGGAGGAAGAGAGAGAGAGGAGGGTTGGAGGAAGAGAGCAAATGGAGGGTTGGAGGAAGAGAGCGAATGGAGGGTTGGAGGAAGAGAGCGAATGGAGGGTTGGAGTAAGAGAGCGAATGGAGGGTTGGAGGAAGAGAGCGAATGGAGGGTTGGAGGAAGAGAGCGAATGGAGGGTTGGAGTAAGAGAGCGAATGGAGGGTTGGAGGAAGAGAGCGAATGGAGGGTTGGAGGAAGAGAGCGAATGGAGGGTTGGAGGAAGAGAGCGAATGGAGGGTTGGAGGAAGAGAGCAAATGGAGGGTTGGAGGAAGAGAGCGAATGGAGGGTTGGAGGAAGAGAGCGAATGGTGGGTTGGAGGAAGAGAGCGAGAGGAGGGTTGGAGGAAGAGAGCGAATGGAGGGTTGGAGGAAGAGAGCAAATGGAGGGTTGGAGGAAGAGAGCGAGAGGAGGGTTGGAGGAAGAGAGCGAATGGAGGGTTGGAGGAAGAGAGCGAATGGAGGGTTGGAGGAAGAGAACGAGAGGAGGGTTGGAGGAAGAGAGCGAATGGAGGGTTGGAGGAAGAGAGCAAATGGAGGGTTGGAGGAAGAGAGCAAATGGAGGGTTGGAGGAAGAGAGAGAGAGGAGGGTTGGAGGAAGAGAGCAAATGGAGGGTTGGAGTAAGAGAGCGAACGGGATAATTACTGGGATTGAGTGCAGTTTTGGCTTAAATTAAATTTGTTGTTTAGGTTTATTTAATGTTATCAAGGTTTACTAGATTGCGTTGTTTTTTAAAATATCTGTGCTGATTTCTACTTGTGGCAGACATCGATTTCTGCAGGTTCTGCAGCTGAACAGGCAGGATGCAACTTTGGTCTAAAAAGTTGGGGGGTACCAATTTCTTCTCAAATTTCGCTTTTCACATAGAAACCATCTCTGGAAGGCAGAATAATAAAATATTGATTGGCTTTTTTTAAGTGGGGGTACGGTACCCCCGGTCCGAAAAGTGGGGTACGGGTACCCCTCGTACCCACCACAAATTACGCCTGTGTGAACAAGCGGCAATTCGTAAATCTGCCAAAATTTGCATTGCTGCCTGCAACCCACGTGTTTGTTCCCATTGCCTTTGAAACCCTTGGGCCTGTATATGCTCAGGGTCCAGAATTTTTCTCTGAGTTGGGACGTCGCATTTCAGCTGTCTCCGGAGATCGACATGAAACTTGCATTCCTTTCCAACGTCTTTCCATCTGTGTTCAAGACCACAATGCTACTGAATTCAGAGGCACAGTTCCAGATGGTTGTGAAACCTGGGACGAGACCTAATTTCTTGGAGTTGAATTTTTATACTCCTAATTTTTTTCACGAAGGTTTATTTCTAACTCGGGTAAAATAATAATAATAATAATATAAAAAATAATTTTAATGCAGATGACAATAATGATGGCGATCACGATGATGATGAAGCTCGGTAATTGTTTTGAGTCTTCAGGGTTCAAATGAAGGCCTTCTTCTGAGAAATAGTAATGAACATTATCTCTTCTAGGTATAAAACGTTGGCGGCGTGCTACCATCCAGTCCCAAAAGTGGGGGTACGGGTTTCCCTCGTACCCCAAAAAGTACACCTATGCTTATGCTGAATGAAAGGAAGTGATGGTAGATAGGACTGACGGTCGCTTGAACAGATGTATGGCTTTAGTTTTACACAACTGGTTATTTCTGTCATTTCAGTCCGTTTTACACGCGGTCCGGTTTACGCGACGTCACGTGAACAGGTCCGCACTGTACTCATGAATGTATTAATGTAAAAAACAATGTACTAAATCTACAAAAAGTTTAAATACTTTTTGAAATTCAATAGAAAGCAAATAAATATTTAAAAAATCATTTGCCAGTAGGTAACAAGAGGCTTATAGTAAATTACCTGATTCAACAATTCTTCAATTTCTGATCCCCATTCTTGCATCAAAGTATCAATTGAAGGCATATTTCTAAAAGAATTATAGGATAAAGTCTTAAATTATTTTAAAACTAATTCCTGTACATATGTTAAATGAATTCTTATGCAATGCCAATGACTAATTCTTTAGTCAATTTTCATTCCAATACATATCACCTCTTCATTATTCAGCAGTTATGAACATGGATATAGTTATGTTAGTGGCTGCAGCTAATGACTCTTCTCTTCGGATGTTTTGGGCTAAATTCTATGAAAACCTGTCACAAATTGTCTCCCAATACTACAAAAGCACACCACAGAATAAGGTTTTTCACTAATTACTTCCCATGCTCAAATATATGAACATCTGTGGCAACAGTGTTTCAGAAAAAATCAAAAATAATTATGAAAATTAAATTTGGCAAAGCTGAAGTTCTTTCAAGATTCTTATTAAAGGTATCCTCCACTGAGTCAGTTAAACTGACCTTGCGTAGTGGACTTTTGGTGGAGCTTGAGTGCGATGAAGAGCGTCTAGGCTGGTTATCCAGTGGTCGATTTCCTTGGGATCATACGAAATGCTTTTAACAATCTACGAAGCAATAAATATTTAATATATCGTAAATGCATCGTAACCATACACTCCAAATTTCTAAAGCACAACTTTAAACTTCACGAGCACTACGTCATATCAGAGGGGTTGACGAGAGAGCAATGTCCAGTGGAGGTCTGAGGCCAGTTGCCAGGGAGACCAGAAAGAAGAAGCAGGGCAGCTGCTAATGCGGGTTTCATTGAGGACGAGAAAGCTATGAAGCTGGAGCATCAGATGGATTATGGTAGGAATGCTTGAAGAGGTAAGTCTTCAATATGGAATGGAAAGCCTACGTGGTGATAAGTAGAGAAGCCTGAAGCAGATGACGTGCCTGAGTGACAGTATTGGTGGAGGAACCAAGAATATGCAGAATCCCAAGGGAAGTTCATTCCAGAGTCAAGGTGTTGTGTAGGATATTGATTGGTTGGAGATAACAGGATGGTCAGATGGCTAGGTGATGAAGAGTTCTCAAAGGTACTGTGGTTCGGAGTATTGTAGGGGCTGTAAGTTAGCAATAGGACTTTGAAATGGAAATGCTCAGGGTTTTTCAGCCAATGGAGTGATTTAAGGATGGGAATGATGATAGAAGTACAGTTTATGAGCAGTTTTGTTCCTCATCCTTTTTGCAACATAAGCAGGAACTTTGTGACTTGCATACTCTTTAATTGAGCATTGTGTCATCTCATCTGTCAACATTGGATTGGAATCCTTTGCATAGTTGGGCTTTGTGTTTGTATGTGTGTGTGTGTGTGTTTGTACAGGTGCCTGCTTTTACTTATCTGAGCATTGTTTACTTTTTGAGGATCTTTTGGTTGTAAACATAGTTTAATATAATTTAGGCCAGCATAGGGAGCATATGAGATCATGTATTCATTCATTCTGGAAATTTATATAGCACCTCTTCAAGAGACCTACTCTGAGGCAATAGTTTCTACTCATCACTGGTGTTTCTTTAGAAATGGTGGTATATAAATGTCCTATTAGAAACATAACTACAATTACAATTAACAGATTTCATAATGAAGGGTAGAGAATATGAATGTGTTTCCAATTGTTATACCCTGTTTTCTTCACCTGTTATATGGATGTAAGAACATGTTGAGAGATTCTATTAAATAATTTCCAAAATTTTCCATGATGAACACAAAGTCTAGATTGCCACACCTCACCCCACTTAACCCCACAACATTTTTTATCCACAATGCACTACCTAGAACATCAAGAATGCATCATATTGCTTAGAGGAAACACCACATATGTTCTAGCATTCATAACAATGGTAATGAAGCTTTCAGTGGGACTTGTTCACCTCCTCTCGACTTTTTTCAGTGACTTGCTTTCTTTCCATTCGCACAGCAAGCTTGAAAACAGCCGGGTCTGTCTGTCTGATAATTGGTTCGTCAAGAACAGTCATCCCTAGGAAGTCCGGTTTCCCATCAGGCCTTGGAACCTGCAATACATTCTCTCTATTTAGCAGTCATCGACAATTAAGCTTTTATTACTTATTGTTCATCATTGTCAGTTGTTACAAGCCTAGGTCAATTTCTCAGTGTTGGCATATTGCTGGAAATGTGGGCATTTAACAGTTTCTGTTAACAGTTTCCTAAAAGTGCTTACATATCATAGTCAGTGACGTTTCACATCCCAAACTGTCACAGTTGAATGTGGAAGGATAGTCCTATAACAGGACAAACTTTCCTTATAAGGGCTTAACAGCAAATTGTTAGCAAAGGCCTAAGAAATGCATATATGCTCAGCTGATCTGAACTAATCTATAATCAAATCAATTCTGTAGCATCATTATCATAATAATTACAATGCAGTGATCATCACTTCAAGTGCTAATCAGCATATGGGCCAATGCTGATCTGAAATGATATGACAAATATTATTCCTAAATTGTGTGAACATCAGTATGATCAATCCATCCAAGGAAACAGACATAAGAAGCAATTGCAGAGTTATTGACTTGTGAATAAGAGAAGTGGTACCTAATTTGGTCCAAGAAGGACTCTGCAGACGTTTAGTACTAGTCATCCAAGACTAAACAAAGCAGAAGCAAGTATAGTTGTAGTTGGAGATTGAGAGTATACATGTAACTGTCAAATAAAAGTAATAGCTAAGTAAGTTTGAACAGAAGGAGTCATATCCGGATAGAAAGGATATTGAGGCGACAGATGCTAATAGTGTATAGATGGCAAGAACCAGGGTTTACCTCAGTATCACCCAACCAAAGCAGCAGAAGGTCAACAAGTGACAAGTAACTGTGCTACCTAACAATTTACAAAGTTAAGTGGTTAACCTAAACATCATAATGGAAAATACTATTAGAGAAGGTAATGCAATAGCAGAATTGGTTTTATCATTTATGTTTACCTTTATCATGACATCAACGTCACCTGAGGCAGCTATGTAATTCGGAATAAATGGTTTCAAGTACAGATCCAGATTGAATTCCTGTGGTGTAAACCTGAAACCATGATAGAAATAATTATTACAAAATTCTTGTTGTAGTTTGGCCTGAACATTAGCACAATTGTCATATAGTTTCATGGCTAGTGACCATCGATCGTTGATGTTCAAACTATTACAAGACCATGGTTACATATCTAATGCAGTAATCGAAGGACATAAATGTAGCCTGCTGGTCCCAATGAAAAACCAATACAAAACAGGAAAGTAACCACAGCTAGTTGTTGTCGTATACAACTAGTTGTTGTTGACTGGTTCTGCATATGTCAATGTTCATGTCGGTTATCATTTGACCTGTCATTTTGACAGATTAGTTTGTCTAAATGCAGAAATTGCTCAGCAACTTTTAACAAGTTGGAGTTCAATGCTGCTCAGTTTGCATGTCGGGTTTATTCTTCATTTCTGCTGAGGGTTTTGTGCATTTTTTTAAAGATATTTTTCACAGGTTGTCTTGGCATAGAAGACTGCATGAGGAAGGATGGGCTTCCTGATGTGTGGTCGAGTGCTGGATATAAGAACCCTATGCGCTGTCTGCAGGCGAGTAATTTTTGTCTCGGCAGACAAGGAACGATGCAGGTCATTGGAGTGACCTTGAACATTAGTCACTGGTGACGCTTCAATCTACAGACTGACAAGTGACCAATGTCTGTTCTTGGTGCACCCAGCGCTTTGTCCTGAGATTCTGAATATGATGCTGTCATCTATAGATAGCAGTCCGCTGATTGGGATTCATGTGTGTGTGTGTGTGTGCGTGTGTGTGTGTGTGTGTGTGTGTGTGTGTGTGTGTGTGTGTGTGTGTGTGTGTGTGTGTGTGTGTGTGTGTGTGTGTGTGTGTGTGTGTGTGTGTGTGTGTGTGTGTGTGTGTGTGCATGGGCACGACACTGGCAACACTTATAGTTTTCTGTGCATTGGTTTGCTACTGATAAATGATATTTAAGATCTAAAAGTCTAGAGCAGAGGGCCACTGATTAATTTTCTCTTGAAGTGGCACTGTATAAATTTCTAAATACAAATTACAAACAAATCCTATTCCTGTACTTTATTTTAAAATTTCAAACATCAAACCTCATTTCTGTACTTAATTGCACACTATGTCACAAATCAAATCCTATTTCTGCACTTCTTTTTCAAATATCACAAATCCAATCCTGTTTATGCAGGTTTTATCAAATATATCATAAATAAAGTCCTATTTGTGCTCTTAATTTCAAGATAAAAGTGACCAACAAGCCTGAATCAAAATTTTGTATTAGTAGTCTAGTATACCTCACTCAGTACACATTCTTCAAATTTGTTTGGCTCACCTGTTCACTTTCCTTAGAAATCATATAAATTAAATCGAATCGATTACTGCAATGTCGCCTTTGCTGGCTTGCCACAGCGCAGCATCATTCGGCTTCAGGCGGTCATCAACGCTTCTGCTCGCCTGGTCATGAGACTTAAAAAGTTCGACCACACCACAGCCGCGATCCAAGATCTTCAGTGGCTCAGAATAGGCGAGCGGATCAAGTATAAGCTTTGCATCATGGTGCACAAATGCCTGAATAACTGCGCACCACGCTACCTCGCAGACAACATCAGGCCGCTATCGGACGACCCTAATCGGTCGCGATTGCGATCAGGAAAATCCGCAGATGTATTCGTGCCAGCGACAAAAACCAAAATGGGCGATCGGGCCTTTCGGGTCGCTGGCCCGCGTGCTTGGAACAGTCTTCCTGCTGATATCCAGGAAGCCAAAAGCATATTTGTTTTTAAAAAACAGTTGAAACTTCACTTACTAAGCAAAACTTCCGAGCATTAACCTTGACAGTAGACTGTGTGCATGCGTTTTTGTGAAGCATCCTAGAAGTAGCTTGCTACCAACGATGCTATACAAATTGTCGTAATTACAATTACAATTACAATTACAATAAATGCCGTGAGCTCGTACTTAATAGCTGGCACGTTTGGAGAAGCTTGAATGCACATCACAAGGCAAACACTAAGCCAATGTAAAATTCTAAGGTAAGGTAGGGTAAGGTCATAAAAGGCTAAACAAACCCAGTAACATATCGAAAGAGATCTTTCACTTCTGTGGACACAGGCAGCTTATCATAGGCCTCGGGACACATGCTGAAACGAACCAATAAACAACAGCATATAAAGTTTCCACTGCATTATTACTCAAAATAATATTTAATTAATTTAGAATTGAGCATACATGCTAATAAGGGGCAGTGACCTACCTTCTAGTCAATATGCATAATTTCTGTGTTGTCAAGGCTTTGCCATACTGATGTATGTGTGTTTCAAGAGTCAAGACACTTAAACTATGGTGCCTTGAAGGACTTTCAAAAGCCCAGCACAGGGTAAATAGACTAAATGAGAAAAACAACTAACATAGGCCTATCACTTTCCCAGCTTTTTAAAATACCATTACATTTTATGAATGCGAGATCCTTAAGCATATATTATAACCTAGACTGTTCATACTGGCACAGCCCAATTTTATAGTGCAAGAACTGTGGACAGTTTGCACAAGACTTATTGAGACCTCTTGTTCAAGACAGAACCAGACTTTCACTTCAAGACAGTTTCCAAAAATTCAAGAAATAACCTCGAGACCAAGACTGAGACCAAGACAATAGGTTACCAAGGCTGAGAACAAGACTAAGACATCAAAAACCAGTCTTGAGATGTCTCGAGACCAAGACTGAGTCTCAAGACCATATAACTTTGGGTTTAGCTCATTCAAGACTGCAGCTCCTCTGTGTGTGTTTCTGGCATATTCAGGTCCAGGCATTGCAGAACTCATTAATCTTTGCCCTATAGTTATTGCATTTGCTGCAGGTCTGTATGAAAACTTTATTTGTATCACTTCAGAAGAGATTGCACAAATTACCAAACACTCATTTTTACTACATTACCTAACTGCCATTTCAGATTTTATTCCTAACCTCCAGAAATTTTCTAAATGCCAAGAGATCATAATAACAATATAACAATACAAAATTAATATAAATTTTACAGTGCCGAATGACAGCTAATGCAAAGGTATAGAGCATTGGACATAATTTAGTTGATTGATTGATTGATTGATAATTTGTGAGATTCAAACTAAATAACAAAAAGGAAAGCCTTCTGCTCTGATTTGAAAGTATTGAGTGATAGCAAAATATAACAGTCAAAGTCTAAGTAGATGCCAAATAGCTCATTTACAGTTTTGCGATGTGTTCACTGTCCTCCTCATCATCTTCATCATTAGATTCCATTGTCTCGTTAGAGAATTCGTCTCTACTATCTTCTTCATCGTCACCACTCATAAGCATTTTCTGCAGATTGAATCCAAGAAGATCAATACAGTACAATAACCAAATAGTATCAAATCCTATACTTAGCTAATAATCTACTTAAATGCAGTTTAGACTTCATGTTAACATCAACAACCTGCAGCAATTTATGCATAATGAAGTCAAGCAGTTTAAAGTAGTACAAAGTACAGTAATAAGAGAGCATAGTATATTTAGTTAACAATTTATTTAAATGCAATATAGTCTTTGGTTCATTATCGCAATTTATTTTAAAAAAATTATCAACATACCGAGCATCTCTACCGCAAAGATGGCCACGGTCTTTGCCCATCATGTTCATTTGATGGATAGATCCTATGATTAATGATGATTGCCTGTCTAGCTAGCACAGAACTAGCAACCCAAAAGTATTCAGGACATTCACACACCACAGTGAAGTTACCCATGGACTCCTATATAATTAACCTTGATATATAGAAGTTTATAAGTAACCACTAACCACATTCATTCATTCATTCAATAACCATGGGCTCAGCGCCCGTAACCACATGCTGAAGACTTTATCAGCTGTCATCATTCTGTATGCTCAACACAACTTGGATCTAAAACTCTGAAGGTGGTGTTAATGTCAACTGTGGATGGGAATAACATTAGCTGGCATCTGCATGCATTTGGGGGTTCACCAGCAGTGACTTACAGGACTCCAAGTATATTTGTTCACTGATGAACTCTTCGCTCTAATTGGATTTAACACCGCTTTGGATAAGAGTGAGCAGAATTTTTGTGAGGAACTGAAAAGGCCCTATATTAAGTGTTTGGATATAGGCATACCTATTAGATTCCAGAAATTTTCTCTGCACATGAACCAGTTAATAATCAATTTAAATTCAAGTCAATTCTTTTTGTAGTACAGTATAGCATTCTTTAACTATAACTTGTAAGCATTATCACAGTAAATACTATTCATGTTAATACATTTATTATTACCTTTGTACAGATGTCTCTGCCATCTCGTAACATTTCTTTTAGCACAGGATCTAATCCTGCAACACAAGTACAATACACAGCATTATAATCAATCTAAAAATCTTTACTTGGCTAATTTTTAGGTAAGTCATAGTTGACAAAAAACGTCAGTTGTAATTGTCATCTAGTCCTAATCTAAAAAAAGACTTAAGCCATGGCAATGTCACATCTAGATAGCTAAATAATTCCTGTAGGCTTATGGGTAAAGTGCACTGGAGGTTGTAAAAGTTGCAACACTATGATAACAACAGATTTTAGTGGATATCCATTCGCTGGGTTAACTACAGGTCTAAACAGTGCTAGTTTGGCACTGGTTATACTTTATGAAAATTGTCAGTTGCAACATCATTTACCATTTTCCTGACCAGTATGCTCACTTTGGTAAACTTGTACTCTACCAAGGTAAAATATCTTCAAAATTACATCAGTAACCCTTGCAGTTAAAAGTTGATGTCACTGTACAAATATAAAGCACTCTGTGGTCTAGTATTAACCTATGTTACTAACTTGTACATTCCATTCATGTTTAATTCTACCAGTATAAACTTAGGATCAGCTTCATTTAGCCTACTGTTTGCCCAAACTTGCAAAAAGACTTGCAGTTTTTGTGCCTTTTCGCTCACCGGTCCTTGTCTATTGAATTTGCTACCACCATCCATATGGAATCTCTTCCTCTTATCTCATTCTGTGCATAAATGATGTCTTATATTTGTCCAACAATGTGTGTTTTGAGGCAAAGTTGCCGTATAGCAGGACATAATATCTTATATACAAGAATAAATATCAGCACAAGCAATTTTGTCAATTCCTGCATAAGGATGGTTGTCAAGTGCAGGGTGAGAATTGGAGGGGTGGGGGTAGGAGGTTCAACACCCCCTAGTCTTTCTTAGCACCCCAACAGTTGAGTCTTCATTGCACCCCAGTGGGGTCGTTTCCAACCCCTTAAGTTGTGCTAGTGTCATTATATTGTGCACATATTTTAGCATTTTCTTTCACAATTCACTTTGTGGTTTACTACTAAAGTAATGCTCTGGTTTGTTGTGAGATTTGTGACCGTGTGACTTGTTTACTAATAAATTTGGTAATGTCATCACTTCGAGGAGTTTAAGCTTTCTATGATATTGCATTTTGAATTTTCTCCATTTGCAAAATACCGATGAAATATTCAACTCCACATGGATCAAACTCATCAAAGTCTACCCCTCCCCAGTCTTTTTTCTGCAATTCTCACACTAGTCTAACGCGTTAACAGTAATTGTCAAGTGATATGCATTGAATAATCATATATTTTGGTATACAGATATCAGCCTTTTTCAACCTAACCTTAAGCATTTTATTCCAAAGCTTTACATGGCTCTAGTTTACAAGTAGGCCTATTATAGTGGCAGGTAGGTCATCTTGCATATTTAATTCTGGCTATAGAAG
The DNA here is from genome assembly GCA_963556255.1 of Allolobophora icterica. Taxonomy (NCBI): domain Eukaryota; kingdom Metazoa; phylum Annelida; class Clitellata; order Crassiclitellata; family Lumbricidae; genus Allolobophora; species Allolobophora icterica. Next base: position 39,774,463 of record OY744608.1, on the reverse strand, counting down.
GTGTCAGTGTAGTTTACTGTTACAATTTACTAAGAGTAAATAATAAATTATAGAAGCTTTATCATAATTTATTACTCATAAAACTAGCTTTATTCTGCTTTTTATATTAGAAGTGTACTTTATAAGATTTATTATTTAATCAGCTGCTCTATTTTAAAGTGGCACTTTTAATGAACAATAATCCATAATAAACATACCTGGATGATCAGTTGCTTTTCTAGGTTGTCGGCTGTTGATGTTGTTACTCTCCATCTCTTCGTCATCTCCAACGAGAATTGCTTCATCATATGGTCTGTTCTTATACATGGATGTCATCATATTCATCAGTTGCATGGGCTAACAAACACCAATTACCATTAAATTTTATCATCCAGGTATGTTAAGTATAAACTCTTACACTAAGCAGTTTGCATTAACGCTCTTTGAAATGTCTACTAAAATCAGACTTTGCAGGAAAAGGTCTTCTATTCAGTTTGCTTGCTTGCATCTCATCAAGGACTTAGGCCAATCATGCAAATAACATGAACAGTGTTCACAGATGACATTTTCTCTCATTTGGAAGCTTCAGTTACAATACCACATATAAAGTGTCTTTAACAGCATTTGAAATTAAATCTTTTGTGAATTAAGGTTCCACAAATGACCAATCACTGCCTCTGACATAACTAGCAATAACCCGATGTAAGATAATATAACTAAGCAAATCTTGCAAAATTACACTTCTAAATTGTAGATATGTAATTGTTAGGGCTGTACCGAACAGGTGATTATCACTATTCGGCCGAATACGAATAATTGGACCAACTATTCGGCCGAATACGAATATGAATACGAATAGTGTACAAAATAGGTCTACCAACAACATTCACAATTTCAAATGTAAGCAAAAGTTTCAGGTCAGTAAATTTAATACATAAACTAAAGGTAAACAGTCACTGTACACAAAGAATGAGACTACTGACACTGCGATACCGCGATCCAGGCAGTATAGGCAACACCTGGCTGCAACCACAGCATATTATGTTAATGAGAGAGTTACTTCAGTCCACTTGCTATAGCAGCCACTTATGCAGAAACAGATGTCAAGTGACCACTATTCGTATTCGGTCCGACCGCTACTATTCAGCCGAATACCGAATACAGTAGCTGTTTGGCCAACTATTCGGCCCCGAAGCGAATACGAAGCGAATATTCGGTACAGCCCTAGTAATTGTAATTGTAATCTCCAAACTTCTAAAGCGCCACTCGAAGGCCAAGCACAGAGCACCAGCGTATTAACCAGCACTGCGTCAAATCAGAGGTGTTCCAAAGAGTAGTCATGAGGAAGGCCGAGTACAGTTTCAAGAGGGGCAGGTCAACAGAGGAGGCAGAGGAGCTGTTAAAGCGGGTGTCATTTAGGGCAAGAAGAATTGGAAGACAAAGGATCAGATGAGGCTGGGAAGTAGGTCTTGAAAAGGTGAGACTTCAGTTTTGAGTGGAAAGCCCAGGGTGATAGATAGAGCACCATGAAAAGGATGATGGAGGGTTGGAATGATGAATGAGGAACTGAGGATTTGCAGAACTCAGGAGGGAGATCGTTCCAGAGGCATGGTGTTGTGCTGGATATGGCTCTGTTGGAGAACTTGAGAAGAGTAGTGACGGGGGGGGGGGGTCGAGAAAGACTGAGATAGGAGGATGCTCGGGTGGAGCGGGTTGCCTGGATGGTGAAAAGATCACGGAGATACTTGGGCTGGGAATATTGTAGGGATTTATAGGTTAGTGATACAACTTTGAAGTAGATTCGCTCTGGTATTTTTAGCCAATAGAGACTGATTTGAGGATGGGAGTAATATGATGATGTTTGGGCGTTCTAGTGACAGCTCTGGTTAGTGAGTTTTTGGGTAAGCTGCAGACCGTTGATTTGGGTGGATTCAAGGTTGAGGAAGAGGGAATTGCAGTATTCAAGCTTTGAACGAACAATGGAAGTAGCAATGGTGGAGGCAGTTTGAAGGTCGAGCATGGGCCGGATGCCGCGGAGGTCACGAATGCGCACGAAGCAGGAGCAAGAAGCTGGAGGTATGGTTAGAGAGGCGTGGATCAAAAGTAATACCAAGATTGCAGACAAGGGAGTCGGTGGTGACGGTAAGAAACGAAGAGTTTGTCAATAGGTGTATGGAAGGGTCGGGGATTTTCTTTATTTGGTCAGAGGGATCTAGAATGATGAATTCGGTTTTGGAAGGGTTAAGGCAGAGGAGATTGGATGACATGCATTGAGAGATTTGGTTAACCACGTTGATTAATTGTGTGATGGAGGTGGATAATAAGCTTGGGAAGAAGGATATGAAGAGTTGGGTGTCATCTGCGTAGAGATGGTGGTCAACACAGAAGGTTTTACGTTATTTGTAAACAGAAACAGATAGTAAACGAACATGTTCCAGATTTGTGTCTAAATTAAAATCGTCGTCGTCTGCCATAAAAATCAAGAATTTGTCATCGGATTTTTAAATACGACACTTGGACGCAGAGCAGACTGCTTTCGCGTTTTTAATGTAACTAACGATGCCGCGTCGTAGATTCAACCACAGATGACATATTTAGAACAGATTCGATGGCGTTTAAACATGACCTTTTCTGTTTAGCACCGTTCTTCTATTACCTCATTGTTTACATAATTAGCAGTTTAAATTTAAAAATTGTCTAAAAAGTTAATTAAGCCAAAATTTTATCACTCTTGTTAGAGTGCATGAAAGAAAATGCGAGTGAAACTTGAATTTAATTTAAATTGTACTTTTAAAAATTGTTCAGACTTCTGTCAATCAATAGGAGGCGCTCGCAGCTGGCGTTCAAAGCAATGCAGAGTTTGCGAAATGACGAATAACAATAATTATTATAAAGCGGCGTGCTTAAAATCGGCTGGTCTTCGGTGATATTGTTGTTTTTGCTTCACGGTGAGGCTAAACCTTCGAATTTTACCGTATTTGTTGCTTATAATTGCCTTGGTGAAAATGCCTGGGCTGAAGATAATTACTTTTGAGCATTTGTTTTAATAACAATGCGTCGTTTTACTTCAATACTCTTTCACGTCTAATCTAAGAACTTCTATAGCGCCACTATATTAATGCTGAAGGCTTCAGTCAATGGTCGCCACTAAGCAAAATCGCTCTGCCAGCCAAGTTCTTGGGTGAGTGTGGTCGAAAGCCAAGAAGAAACGGAAACACCCTATGGAGAAAATGCGTCAAAGAAAAGATGAGTTTTAGTCGAGATCTGAAGGCCAAAGCAGACTTTAAAGAGCAAACCATTGCTGGAAGTGAGTTCCAGAGTCTAGGGCCAGCAACAGAAAAGGTGCATTGCTGAGAGCTGTCCTTCCATAGAATAGTCAGACTGAAAGAGTCAGAAGACCTGGTCAAGCTTAAAAAGAAGTCTTTGGAGTCAGCATAGACTGAATTATATTGTATTGTATCTGAACATTTATAAAGCGCCTCTCACAGTGTTCGCTAATCAGAGGCGCTCCGAGTGCGAAAGACCCAATGAATAGAAAGTGGTTTTAAGACAGTGGAACGAGGCACTTGGGCCACCAGCTAATAAAGATGCATGTGTCAATGGAGGGAGTTGATTCCAAAGAGCAGGGCCAATGCAAGAAAAGGCTAAAGTTTTGGCCATAGTAGTCCTGGTTCGTGGGACAAAAAGATCATGGCGGTTAAGCGATCGTAATGGATGGAGGGAAGTAGCTGAAACTGGCAGACAAACGAGGTCACAGAGGTACTGGGGTGCCAAGCCTGTATAAGACTGAAGGACCAAAGTGAGAACCTTAAGGTGAATCCGAGCAGTAAGGAAGCCAATGAAGATGGTTGAACATAAAAGAGGAAATGTGAGACGAGTGAGGAAGTCAGGCTTTTAATCTGGCCGCAGCATTTAAAACAGTCTGGAGGGGGGATAGACAGACTTTTGGCAGACTAAAGGTTATATAAGGTTGACTGAAATTGTATTGTATTGTGTTCGGGCATTTATAAAGTGCTTCCATTCAAAAGTGTCCCCAGTGCAAGAGACCCAGAGGGAAAAAACAAGTTTTAAGAAAGGTAAAAGAGGAAGAGACGTTGCTGGAGAGAATTGAACGAACCTACGGAGAAAGCTCACTCCAAAGGGCAGGGCCAGTGCAAGCAAAAGACCTAGATTCAGCCAGTGAAGTCCTAGACATGGGGAACGAGGAGGTTCAAACAGTCAGAGGAACGCAGAGGATGGGAAAAAAGCAGCGGAGTGAGGGTGAAGAATTAAGTCACGTTAGAGTTTTGTATGGAATTAGCCCAGTCTTGAAAGTTGTTTGCTTTTCAATGGGCAGCCAATGCTATGATTTTAGTTACACAAATTTGTTTATACTTTTGTAGTTTCAGCTATACATGTAACTCTGGTCAAGGTATTTTTGACTCTTTGAAGCTTGTATAAGTTTTGAAATACCACTAAATACCAATTATGAACTGCATAGATTTTTCATGAGTGCCTCAAACTAGCTGAAATGTGTCTGGAAATGGTTACTTTAAATTTAATAAGAAATTATGAAACAGAAATTTGGGGGCAGTAAAATCGTGTGTCTTAGTTTGTTGTGGCATTCAAGAATTGATTGCCCAGAGTGGAAGACAGTGTCCTTTGGTTGAGCAATGAACCATATGTATCAGTGCTGGTTGTACCTTTTGTCGTAAAGGCTGTGTCTATCTCCAAATGACTGATAAAATGAGTGAAGACTGTGCAGCTAATGAATGTCAGATAAAGTTCTTGACCTTGTGGTTGTATTTTATATTACAAGTGTGTGGGTTAAGTGGCTGTAAATCTAGGCAGATACTGTTTATTTAACAATGACTCAGATGCATTTGGTTTATTAATAAGAATTGCGTAACCTCATAATCGATACTACACGTACATGTCTGTTGAATATATATATAGACTGTTCTTTGTAGCAGAACAGTCTATATATTAGTGGATTGTAGAAATTTTTTATATTTCTTTGTAGCATGATTCATATCATAGTCTTTACAATCTGAAGCTTGTTCTTATCAACCAAATCTAGGTCTTATTTAGACAGGGTTCAGTAGTCTCAAGTCATCTCTGTTATAGCTATTACATAATTTTTTATGTTGTGTAAGTCTTGAATATAGGTTTGAAATATTAAATATGAAATTAGACTTGGCACCCCAAAACAAACTGTAGTCAGGTTAATATCCAACAGATAGTCTGCTAAGAAATCTGTAATCCCAAGAGGTGGGTTTTTAAGCTTTATAATGAGATTGCTGGGATGTAAACAATGTTTTAATTTGGGGGATTTCAGAAGTGTGAGAGAACAGTCGGTGTCCATTTTGCTCACTCATACATGCTCTTTTTGACCTCTTGAGCTCTCTGAATTTAAAAGATTAGATCTTGTATTCAATCATTTTAAAATCTGATTTTATACCAGTAGGTGAAGGAAATGTTTGGAGGTGCAAGTATGCCCAGAAAAGTTTCTTTGCATGTTCTATTGAAGATGTGCAGACTGCTGTTCGTAATGCAACATGTCAAAGCAGAAAAAATAAAGAATTAATTCAATACCACCAAGTTGTGCTTCCTAAAAGGCCAACAGAATGGGGATCGACTGTAGTGAGACCTGATTTTAAGATTTCATAGTAATAACTGAGTTTTGCATATGTGTCATAGTCCTATTGTTTGCATGGTTGCGGTGGAAACAATCAGACTCTATCTGAGGCAGTCGATCAAAGACTTAGCCAGGCCTTTAGTTCACAACGTTATCAGCCTTACATTATGTTTTATGGCCGCTCTTGAGCGCCCAATGAACGTTGACGCTGTTAAGGGTCTGTCGTGTTGCTGACTCATTACCGTGTGAGTCTGTCAACGATGACTACTCACTGACATCATGCCATTCATGAAAAGCTTTAAATACAACTGCAATGTGCAGTTGTGTGCATTGACCATCTGATGTTGTAACCTTACCTAACTGTAAGTCTGAGATTTTATGTTTTTTTACTTTATTTTAAAGGACTGAAAGTAGATGATGTTACATATACAATACAATACAATGCAATACATTACAACATACCATGTGTTTGTGGTAGTTTATGTATAAGTAGCACATAATAAAAAATTGATTGAATGCTAAACTTTTTTATTTCTGACTAAATCTTTCTGACTGTTTAAGTTATAAATATTGATGCATTTAAATTGCGTAATATCAATGAATAATAAAGAATCTTAATTAGGCAATAAACATTCTCTAGTCTATCTACCGGTAGTCGTACGTCTTCTGTAGCACGGTTTTCATACTGCAGAAGTTGATGACCAGTTCAAGTGAGATTATAGTCAAAATCATAATCTATTAGAAAAGCCTGGTTGAAATGCACTTGGCAGGGAGACCAGAAATCAGTCACTAATGGGATTAGCAAGTTGATGCAGATTAGTTAATGACATTTAAAGAGCTAAGACAATGCTCAGAACTAGGCATTGAATTCCAAAGCTTTGGACAAGTTTACAGAGGCTGCCCGAGAGCCCAGAGCTGTTGCGGTGCAGGGCATAGTTGTTGTTTTTTGTTTTTTATTTTTTCAAAAAATCTTGTTTTTTTTTTTTTCTTTTTTCTTCTCAGTTTTTCCGTCTTTTATTTTTAATATAATTTTATTTTTGTCTGATGTCCCTTACGTTGTCTCCGTATTTTTCAAGGATTCAGCTAATTTCACTATTTATGTCGTCATTTGAGAAATAAATACTTTATTAAATAGCACAGTACAAGAAATAACATTTTTTAAAGTTATTTCTAAGTTACTCAAAATGCCAAAAGAAAAGGGTGCGGAATGGATTCACGTTACTTTGATAAACGAGAAAGGATTAGCTAAATTGAAATGCATTTACTATAAGAAAGTTTATTTGGGTGGTACGATCCGTATTAGGGGTCATCGTGTGGGAGACGATAAAAATATAAAATCATGTGAAAAAGTACCCACAGACGTCAAGAATATGATCAGAGAAGAGAATACTGAAAGGATGAAACAAGATACAATGAAAAGAAAATAAGAAGCCTTAGATAAAACAACTAAGCATACATACATCACAAGCTCACACTTCAAGTTCAATTTAAATTTGAAAAGATTTCAAAATTTTTAATTTCTCAATTTCTTATTAAACCAAACTTATAAGAAATAAAATAATTGTTGTAGATTAATGTTACTTAGTTTTACTAATAAAGTTGTGTTATTTGCTGATTAAATTCTGTAAACAAGGTTTTTAATTTTAAATTGCAGTATGGCCTACAGGATGTGACAAAGTCAAATTATTTTCGTTTTTCGTTTTTCCCCCGTTTTTTCTGTTTTTTTTGTTGTTGAAAAAATGACGGTTAATTGTAAACATAAGTCCAAATAAGTCCATGCTGACTAAACTAACACAATTAAAAACTAAACTTTTCAGGTAATTATTATATAGTGTAAGCTATATAAACAGTAAATGCATTTCAATTTAGCCAATGCTGAGTTTTTGTCTTTCTCGTTTATCAAGTAACGTGAATTCATTCCACACCCTTTTTTGGCAGTTTAGATAGAAATAACTTTTTAAAATTATATTTCTTGTACTGTGCTATTTCATAGAGTATTTATTTCTCAAATGATGACGTAAATAGTGACGTAAATTAGCTGAATCCTTGAAAGTACGGAAACAACGTAAGGGACATCAGACACAAAAATTAAACAGAAAATGAAAAAATTAACAGACAGTAAATAAATAAATAAAGTTACATACAAAAAATAAAAAATAAAAAAATGACAAGGAAAATAAAAAACGAAAAAACCGAGGTTTTTTGGGAAAAAAAACGAAAAAAACAGTTTTAACAACTATGCATTTACACATCCAGAGTGATGCATCAATTGGGTTTTGTGAAGAATTAAGTCAAAACAATCGAAGTTTTGTAATCTTTCCAGTGCAGATTGTTCTTTCTGGATGTGATGAATTGATTCTAACGTCGGCCATCTTTGTAAGTTGCCAAGTATACCCAGGTACCATCGCGCAAGATCGGGCAACCAACTAGCAATTTAAACTTGATTCTTTAATTTTCAGGAAGGGCTACACGGTTTTCAGAGAAAAGACGCTTCTCACTGATGGATCCACCTGGAGGCAATGAGGCAGGTCAGTACTTTTGTTTGCTCATTGTTTTTCAGGTGCCACTAAAGTCAGTCACCTATCAGCTGACCAAATAAGCAGTGCTCGAAATGGACCGGAACGCACTGGAACGCCGTTCCGGTTCGTCAAATGCATCCGTATTATCGTTCCCTTTCGTCCAGATGAAATTAACGTCTTTATTGTCCTCTGAAATGTGAATGCTCCCATATCTTTGACTAGCGTTCCGTTTCGTAAAATTTTCCATTTCGAGCACTGCAAATAAGTCTAGCACCATATGACAAATTCACTGTGCAAGAAAGATAACGGTCAGCAATATACGCACCTTACACAGCCTAGCTATGATGAATATGCTTGGACTTATTTAGCGTTTATAGTAAGGCTCTTCTGTGCTATCATTCCCAGCTGCTACAATCTCAGGCAACTCTTGATGATTGACAGTTGCTGCTATATGAACATTATTGAAACACTACTGAAAACAACTAATTAAATGTGTGAAATATCTCAATAAATGTAAGAAAAAAAAAGTCTGCAGAAAGAAATTATTATAGCCAAACATTTTGCTGCAGAATTAACAGCTTAAGAAAGACTAGACTACTTATTCAAACCTTGTTACAGAATTGGACTAACTCCATGATCTTGTTTTCACATTTCATTAAAAGCATTCATAGCTGACAAAACACTGAATTATTTATTTTAGCAAGTTTTTTGGTAATAATTTTATTGATCAAGCACTTGCTTCTAATTTACCTAAATATTACTAGAGTTTTGCAAACTACTTAAAGGCTTCTCACACTTGGTCCATAGGAATTTAATTAAACCACTCCTCAGGAAATTATCCCAACAAAGCAGCCCACAGGCTATGTATACAATATTTTATAGCCAATAAATGGACAGTAGGCCGAACTTAAAGAAACAGAAAACATTACTAGAGGCAGTGAATAAGGCAATGATGCTGATGCCATTGATAGGAACAGTGGTAGTGTCTTGCAGCTTACATGTGTATGATTTCTGTCTAAGTGTCTGCGCTTGTAATGTTTTATCTGTTATGTGACTACGTCTGTCGTTGACTCATCTTCCGTGTCATTTCAGCGGATTATTTTGTCTAAATGCAAAATTTGCTCAATAATTCCTAACATGTTGAAGGTTCTCTTTGTCTCTTTGTGCCGTCGGCTCTAGGAGCCCTAGCGATCGTCATGCCACACAGTCTCCGTTGCCGTCTTGCTACTTCTCCCAGTAGCCCTTGAGTCGCGCTTTGGCCTGGGAGTCCCACCTCAGCGCTCCGGCCTGGGAGTCCCTCCATCCGCGACCATCGGCGTGGTTTGGTGTGTGGCATGACGATTTTCTTGGCATGATTAACAGGGGTGGTTTGCCATTGCCTTCCCCTGGTTTTGCCTGCCGTGCCCGTTCGTTCCCCCTCCTAGGAAGAGTACTTCCTAGGAAGGGTACTAACGGTCCGCACCACGAGAAGGTGGGCACGGAGGACTTTGGTTCACCAGCCCAGGTCGGATCCGAGTCTACGCTCATCAGAGTCGTCGGTCAGGTCGCCTCCCTGCTTTACTCTGTACCAGAGTGACTGGTGAACCTTTGCGGAAGGTTACTGTTGCTAAGTTTGCATGTCAGACTTATTTTTAGTTTTGGCTGTGGATTTTTTTACATTCTTGTGGTATTTTATTTGAGTCTTGGCCTGTATGAGGAGGGATGAGCTTTCTGATTTGCAGTCTAGTATTGAGATCTGCAGGCCTACGATCTCTATCTCTGCAGCCATGTGATTTTCGTCTCAGTGGAGGAGGAACAACATGGATCTATGGAGTGACATATACTGTTAGTCACTTGTGGCACATCAGTATACTGCGCTGATGAATAAGCTGGAAGCCTGTGCTTAGCTTCCAAGTGGCACTTTACAAATGGAGATTACGATACTGACTTGCAGGTGATGAATACCTGTTCTACATGCACTCAGCAGCTCAAGGGATTGTTGGACACGTGTCAATCCAGTCCAGTTCCTATCTGCACTGGTTGAATCTGTCAGTGAGCCAGTATATCTGACTGGGCACTCCATGGCTTGTTCAAAAATTGACTAGGATAATTATGCAGTACAGTTGTGATTCCTTGACTGAATTGAACTATTGTCATCCATGACCTTGTTGTGCTTTTGAACTCATCTTTTTAATGTTTGTGATTTTTCGGGGACGTTTTTGTTAGTTGGTTACTTGAACATTTTAAAGTAGGCTACTTGCTAAACAAGGGGAGGGAGGATAGATGAATGGTAAGACTCTTGCTTGAAGAACTTAAGATCTTGAAAGATGCTTTTCGATACTCGTAAGCTTCCTATAGGTTGACTCAGCCTTCCATTCCCTAGGGGCAGCTTAAAATGAGCAGGCACCTAACAGGCTGCCAAAACTTGTGTAGTATAAGATTTTTATAATTGTACCTTCATATGTTTCAATGCAGTTTACTGTGCAGTTTGTCAGTGAACTTGTCAATAAACACGAATATATTATTATTATTATTTTTATTATTATTATTATTATTATTATTATTATTATTATTATTATTATTATTATTTTTACTACTCTTATTATTCTTATTATTTGTTTTTGAGGTACATATGATCCCTTGGAACATAAAAATCTTCAAAAAAATTATTATTATTATTATTATTATTATTATTATTATTATTATTATTATTATTATTATTGTACTATGCATTTCATGTTGTGTTTTTTGTCTTTTATTAGTTGTCTGTGACTTCTAGAAGTAAGATGCTATCAAAACAGGCCAATTTGGTTTTGTTGCACAACATATAATTCACTACTAATATGTCTTTGAATTGAGCTACTTGATTTAAATATTTGGATTTGGTCAAGTATTTTTATTTAATTTCAGGTCCATCTTGCGAAGGTCATGATCACTATCCAATAGTCGTGATCAACGACGTCTTCAACTTCAATGTCGATAACTTGTTTAAAGCTGTCTTCGATGATTCCCCTGTGCAGCAGAAGTTGTCCAAGCAAAAGGGCAGAACAGGTTACTATACGTAGACATATTGGCAACATTCATTCATTTATTCATTCATCCATACATTCGAGTATTTATATAACACCTCTTCAAGGTGGCTACTCAGAGGTGCTCCCGAGTCCCGACTCAAGCACTGCCAAATAGGACAGTTTTCAGTCTAGTGTAGAATGTATCAGAGGGAGTTGTGATGACATGACAAGTGGTGATGGCTTTCTTTTTTCTTGTCGCTACAACATGTCTTGCTCTGATCATTCTTCAAGTCTAAAAAGGTAGAAAATAGTGATAAATAGTTACACCTATGGGGCCCAGTGGTAGTTCTATGGGGGCTGAACAACCATATGAGGGGCCACCAGATGAGGAGCCAGAGCTGTATGCTTGGGTTTGCCGAAAACTGTGAATGCTCTAAAATGTTTTTGTACTGAATCACAGATTGATAAGATTTTTTAATTGGAGCTACGTGAGTTTTTACATCAACTACCTCAAGTTCAAATACTACAATTGAAAGTACAATCACTTTTCAAAACATGTAGAACAGCCTATAAACTTATTAATTTAACTCATTCCTGCCTGAATAGTTTTTTCAGAAAATGAGTAAATTGATGGTGCCATGGTGGACGATGGATTGATGGGTAGTCGAGTAACCACTTAGACCAAAGTTTTAACATGTCTACTCATTCAGTTCTTTTAGACATGTGGTTATAGTACTTAAAGTGTCTTCTTGTTCTGCTGCCTTTAAGTTTGTGTTGGATATTTCTGACTAGATGTTGTGTGGAATCCTTGGAAATTGGAGGCAGATGGCTTCAAGCGAAGAGATGTGACTTACACTGTGACAATACCGAGCCAGTCAAAACCTTTTCATTTTACAGAGAAGCAGGTTGCCTTGCTTACAGTTTTATTTCTTCAAATGAATAGTTGTTAGTTTTCATTTTACGGAGAAACAAGTTCACTTGTTTACACTGTATTGTTTTCAACTGGGTAATTGTTAGCGAGGTATTATAAATTGCAACAGCTGTTTATGGGAATTTAAGGGTATTCCGGTATTTCTCCTCAAGCATCTGTTTGGTGTAATTGTAATAAATTCCATATGCAAGAAACAATGTGGTAGAGAACTAAGCATCTTGTTATGTGACCAAGTAGTGCATGTACCCAAATTTATTTTACCGAGCTTTGCTTAAATTGCTTGCGCGTATGTGTATGCAGTGCTTTTTTCAGCCGGAACGGCGTTCCGGCACCTTTTTTCAGCTGCTAAAAATAATTTATTTATTCTAATAAGTAAAAACAATAATTTAGTTATTTTAATTTAATTTCAGTGTTGTGAACTGTTTTCATTGTTTTTTTAGACCCCTCCCATCCCCAATCCCGTTTTACTCAAGATTTTAGCCCTACCATGATTGTTCAGTTCTGGAACCTATTGTTCAGTTCCGGAACCTTTTTTCTAGAAAAAAAGCACTGTGTGTATGTATGTAATCACTTGGACATTTGAGTACCCTGCAGATAGTATACTGTGCTGGTGGCTATCTGTGGCAGGTATGCGCATTTTTATTGTTAACGTGCTAATAATCACCTAACAGTAGTTTAAGAAGAATGTGTGATATAATATTTCTATGCATTTTTATACGATTCTACAATTTACCGAAGCATCATCTTGCTATGGCAAACAGATTTGACAAACTTCAGCAAACACACTGGCAATCAGTTGAACGAGCAGTTGAATTAAGTTCTGATTGATTTTTTTTCAATAATTTATTGTAGGTCCTTTATCCGGAGAGCAAACCTGGGGTTTTCTATTTTGTGGATGCAGAATGCATTTCTGCAAACGTTCCATACGGAGACAGTTTCTCTGTGCTTGATCGGTGTTACATTTCACAAATCTCAGATGGAAAATGTCACCTGTGTGTTACGTGTGATATCAACTTCTCAAAAACGGTCTGGGCACCTGTAAAAAGTCAGTTTTGTTCTACATCACATTGTTTCAATCTCTATTATTAAATTGACAAACTGTATTCATTAATCAAGTAGTGTCTGTGAATTCACAGCTACTATGTATTATGTATGTATATTTGTATGTACATAAGTATGTTTTTGTATATACATGTATGTATGTTTGTATATATGTATGTAAGTATGTTTGTTTGTATGTAGATATACATTCTTTGTTGACTTATGGATTGGTTTAACTATTAGTTAGGAGCTTTGATAGATAAGATTATGCTGTAAACTTATACTGCACAATTATCTTCCGTTCCACCTGCGATCGTTATTGGGTGCCCCGGGTAGCGGGACTTGTCCCTTTGGGGCTATCTGTTATGATGCTCAACCAGATAATCTGTATTGTGTGTGTCGATTGCTTTAACTATTTTGGTTGTTGTTTCTTAATAAACTGATTGATTGATGTATGTATGTTTGTATGCTTGTATGTATATATCGCCACAATTATTATTTATTACAGAGGGTTTACATAGCGCCCTTCCAATGTTATCTACTCAGGAGCACTCCCAGTCCAACCCCGTCCACACACGGGAGACAAGGAGCTCAGCCTGCGATCGCAGAGCGAAGTGAGCCACGACACTGGACAGCCACAGTGAAGCAGCAAAGTTTCCGGAGGTAAGGGGGATCCAAGCCCTCAAGGCACCGCTGAACCAAAGCAGAGACCCGAGAAGCAATGCACTGTGGGTAGGGGAGCCAGTGGAGCACCTCCTGCATGTACTCCGAGACCCATAACATCTTTGAAGAACTTATCAAAAGCTCTGTCACCTGGATATGTGGCAGATCTAAAAGGTGCAGTTTAATTTAATCTGAAAGTGTTTCTTGATCTGGCGTTAAAGTTCAATTTTTCCAGGAGGATCTACCAATGGACAAGAAAATACATATACAGTATGCCCATCTTGCAGTACTGGGATTCAGTGTGAATGAATACCTATATATACTATAAGTTAGAGAGTTTGTGAACCTAGGTGACATGTGGTTTCCAGCCCTGGAGCACTGCCACTGCCATCTCCCGCTTTCTCTATGTTCCTGCTTTATCTGTGTTGCTGCAAGTCATGTCACCAAGTCTGGAGACATACACCCAAATCCAGATCTCGTTGAACTGTATTCTTCTTCAACTTTTCCTCCTTTTCTTTTTCGATCACCTTAACTATGTGTTAATTATATGATTTAAGAAACGAGTTACAATAGCTCAAATACATTTACTCCCAGAACAATTGTTTTTGATTTACATGTATATGAAAAATTTGGTTTTGATTGCAAGACAATCGTGTTTATTAGTTCGAAGCGAGACCCAATCGAGAAAACGTCTATCGTCTGTTTTGTCCAGTTTCTTGACTCACTTTGCAGACCGGCAACTGAGGGCTCATGGACCGGTGCCGGTCAGCTTACCACTACTTTGGGAAGCACTGATCTAAATCACCAATCACTATGAACATTGCCTGTGGGGCAGTGGCTTTGTGACCCAAGAATCTGCCATTGTTGTTTATTCATCTGGCTACTGTTTTGTTCCTTTGAATGTGATTCAGTTACTCTGAAACTTCCTAACATGATTCTTACTCTTTTAAATGTCTACTTCCCTCCCTCCTCCTTCTCATATTCAAGTCGTCTGTCTGTTTTCCTTCTCTTCATTACCACCACTACACCCCATGAATTCCTGGTTACACCACACAAAAATGTTTTCAAAGTTTTGCTTTCTGGAAAAATTTTGTTGATTAAGATAGACAGCTTAATTTCAGATCGATTGTATCATGTAGGAATTTGGAGAAGCATGAGATTAACTTTTATTGAATTTAGCGTGTTTAATCACACAATGATGCTGACATATTGCATTTGCTCAACTGAGCTAAAAGTATTTTACTGCTGATTTTTGTTTGTACTCAGCATCTGGTGCTTCTCGTTTCAGTGTCCAACAATAGTCGGCCAGAATTGATGGGTTCCAGTTGCTGAGATACTGCTTTTCCATCGTTGCAATGTCTTTAAGAAACCTCTCACCATGTTCGTTACTGATTCCGCAATCCTTGTCAATCACTTTATGAAATTTCTCATCAGTCCAGTTTTGGTATGAAGAGGAGGAAAAAATATCTTTCTTTTGTTTATGTGCCACACTTTCTGCCCTGGAACCAAATGCTTACGAGACAGCCAAATCTTTTCAATGTATTGGGACTCTAGCACAACTATCCCATTTGCAATGAAACAACAGTACTTGTTATATCAGAGTTCCTAGTAGCAGTGCCAGTATTATTAGATCACCACAGATATTCCAGTTATAGTTGTACTGTATGTGCTTCAACTTAAGTTCCATTTTTTTCATAGGTTTCTTTCATGTGTACTGCTTAGCCAGTCCGTGTTGAAGGGTGAATGTTGCCATTGTGTAGCAAGACAGCTTTTGGGTTTAACAATGATGAATCTATAAAAAGATGCCATTGTTGTGGTTCAGGCTGACAACCCAAAGCCTTGAACAGCCCATGAGTGTCAATGCAGAAACAGAGGTGGTCAACCTGCACAAAACATTTTCTCATATCTTCTTGGCAAGTCTGAAGACAAAACTTTTTGTGCCTAGCGACATCAAACCCTGTCCTTGCAGTGTTGAACCAAGAAGTCTTGTTTTTTAACAGACTTTTAAATTCCTTGATCAGGTCATTTAATTCTGACTGATAGGCTCCATGTCTTTGGTGGTTTCAGTACTTGCAAACTGTCATCATGCAGCATTGTTCTCATGGCTGAAGGCAGTTTGGGGTATTCAATAGATTTCTTATTTTATGACCAACTTTAAGTTAGCTGTATCACGGCCATCAGAGGGAATTTCTCAAGGTGGATGCTATTTCAGTTTCACTCAGTGTGTATGGGCGCATGCTGTCAAGAAATCTTCTAGCAAAAGTGATACTGAATTTACACTAACCAGAAGGCTTCTGCCTCCTGCTTTTGTTCCAAGAACTGATGAAATTATTTTGAGGGCACATGGTTTGGTCAGAGGCGCGTTTACAGAAAACGGGGCCCTAGGCGCAAACATTTTTGGGGGCCCTTCTGAACTTGTAGACTGAAAGTCTGAGACTCTGGTGGTGTTAAACCTACATGTGCAAAAAACCACGAAGTTGAACTTGAAGCCGTTTTTGCGAATGTTATTGACTTGTAATTACAATTAGTTACAGAAACTATTTTCAAGGAATGTGAAGTTATTTGATTCAATGATTTTAGTAAACAACGCAATAATATTTATAATTGTACAGTGTACAGTACTCGTTTGTGTGCAACATAATGCGTCAATGCTATATTGTAGGCCTAGCCTAATGTAAAAAATGCTTGAAAAAAATATTTGAAATTTAATCGCAGAATTCATGTTACTTTTTTAACAACTAAGCTGTCTAGTCATAAACAAAGTAACAGAAACAGAAGAGAAAGTTTAAATTGCAAAAACATGCGAATGCAGAATTTAAAAAATTCTATTCACCGCTTTCTGCAGGGCTTTCTTTCTGCATTTGAGCCTAGCAAAATTATCAATTTGTTGGTCAAAGTTTCAGCAGATTCGATGCAGAGCAAAGCTAAATTACCTAGCCGATCTTGATCAGTGGAACTTCTGATATAGTTTTTCACTCTTTTAAGTAGGCCTACAGAAAACGACCGTTCTCCAGAAGTATAACTTATTGGTAGGCCTAGGCCCTATCGTAAGGAAATACTCAAAATTGTTTCCACATTTGGAAATGTGGATTGTAGGCCACGTAACACAAGCTGATACATATCGATGGGATTTGTGATGTTTACATTTTAACAATATTAATGAAAGTTTCAATTATTTTAGAAACTAAAAATTACGGAATAATCAGACTTAAACATTCAACACGTAAACTGCAGCTGCAGACGGCCGTTGCTGCTTGTTGCTAACAAGTTTGATGCGCAAAGTCAGAATGAATTATTAGCCCAAATGAACAAAACAATTATAAATTACAATAATATTTTTTAATATGAATGCTAAACTGTAAAAAATAGAAAATAGGTTACATTTAAAAAAAATCAAAATTCACATGTTATTTTTATAATTTTCCTTCTTTTGGGGGCCCCCTAGATTTGGGGGCCCTAGGCGCGCGCCTAGTGCGCCTACAGGTAAACGCGCCTCTGGGTTTGGTCATCCAATTCACTGTAACTCCCAATGATGACGTCAATATCAACACGAGTTACAGAATTGTTGAGAGTGGTTCTTAAACGTATTGCAAAATTTCATTCGAAGGTTGGCATAGAATGTTTTGGAGTTGATTAGTAGTTTTTCATCCGTCTATATGGACATTTTTGAAGGTTTGAAGAAATGGAGCTAAGTCGAAATGACATATTTATCTAACAGCACTTTGCCAGCGAGCATCAGCAAACACGTAACTTGTACCATGACATGGTAGAATGTATACCATAATCAGCATTGTGGAGAAGTACTGATAAATAGACTATCTGTGGGTTTTATTGCATAATAATTGATATATGATTAATGGAGCTTTCCTAAGACATTTTGGTTTGTTTGATATTTGAATTTTGTGGTGAATAACTGCTCTGAAGCGATTGACCGCTTACAACGCAGTCATTTGTTTAAATCTCATTGCACACAGTCAGTGGCATACCAAACTGAGCTAAAAGTTCAGTCAAACCCCAGAAGATCACTGCTAATCATTTCATGGTGTAATATTAGGGTGTGTGCCGTTGAGCCTCAATCTTTACCTGGTATGATGAAGTAAACAGAGTTGGATCCTTATGGGTTGGCCTATCAGGGCATTTGAACAGTGAACAAAGATCAACCTTCAGTTTGTAACATGTTAATGTTTATAATGTGTAACAAGCATTGTTTTGCTGTTGATTGGATAGGTGTCATAACAGACATGGCTACCGATGGCATCTCAAAATATTTTAAATTCTTGGGTAAGAACAGTTATTCAGTTTCGTTTGGTTGCACGTGTTCTGAAATTTGACCCTTTAAAATTAACCTATTTACTGTTTAACGAAGTTTAAAATGTCTCTATATCAACCAATAACTAGCTCCAGTATATGGAGTTTGGGAACAGGAAGGGTGTATTAAAGCTTAAGATAGTTACTACTCTGTGCCTGTATTTTGGGAGATGTTCAGGTTCATGCAGGGATGCCACTTTGATTTTAGACTAGTTCCAGTGATAAATTAGCTTGGTAGAAGCACATTTTTATGTTTGTATTTATTTATCAAGCTATTTGCTTCATTCAACAGGTGAGCTCAGGGTCAAGTTTACAGGAACTCACCAGTACCTGGTTAAGTTAGCTGCAGTAAGTAGGCAGGGGTGCAATTACCATTGTTTATCTTGTTTAGTGATGCTACTTAACATAGGTCTAGCCCCTACACATGGCGGAAGTGTTAAGTTTGCAGTTATGGCTAGTTAACTGTTTGGAAGGACCCTGCCTTTAACTAAATTATACTACCCAGTAATGTATATGGGCGGGGAGATGGTTGAATGGTAACACGCTGGCACGAAGAGGATCTGAAGGATGCGGGTTCGATACCTCTAGCCCCATAAGGTTGACTCAGCCTTCATTCGCTATGTGGTAACTAAAATGAGCAGTAGGACAGATGGGCACCTTGCATGGCTGCCATACAGTTAAATTCGTCTCCTGTTAAACTTGTTATCGTCTGTTACTACTATATCATGTAATCTTACTGCATACTTTGTCAGTTTGAATTATTAAACAAAGATATTATTATTATAATCTCATAATTAGGTGATTTTGCCTTTGCTAAGAAATTTAGTGATGTTCCCACCCAAAATTTGTGTATCGGAAATGCGACATTGAAGTCTTTAATTCTATCCAATCATGGAATGACAGGTGGCAGAGTACCAGTTAGAATGAAATCAAGTAAAAGAGTGTCATTTTACTAACATTGTGACACCTCTAGTAACAACTAGCGAGTGACCAGCAGAGAAGATTGCTAAGCCATTTCAGTTCGTTACCATTCTCCAATTTGAACTGCGTATCGTGTTATCACATGTGTGGGTGAAGCTGAGCCATCTGTCTCTTTATGGACATCTAAGACTTCTTAGTCATATATAGGTCCAGGTTTTTCTGAGGTCAGTACTGAATTTTACAATGTACACAAATGGTCCAGCAGTGTGGACATGTCAGTCCAGAGCAGCTGGTTGTCCTTTGAGCGATGGATGATCAGACTCTTCCAGTAGCATCCCCCTCCATGTCCTGAAAGAAAATTGTGCTCTTTCCCCAGAAGCTGAATCCATTCAGGGCCACCGACAGAAATTCCGGGCCCCTAGGCAGAGCAGTCACGGGCCCCTAAACTATCATTAGGCTTTATGAGAAAAGTTGAATGTGGGGCACTTGCCCCCCTGCCCACCCCCTCTCGGCGGGCCTGAATCCATTATCAGCTGTTTTTTCTAGAAGTGTCCTGCGTTTTCTACATTAACTGAATGTTAAATGCATCTGTTTAGCGGAACTGTTGCGGAAAGAGGACCCCGCTAATGAGAATTCTGATTCAGAGTCTTCAGTGATACCCGTTGTTGCCTCTGCATCCAATCTCGAATTAGAAGCAGCTACAGGTAGCAATGAGGAGATGTGAAATTACACATTCTGCTTATTATTTTCAATATTTTTGTTACTGTAATTGCACATGTTTACTGCAGTTTCTTCAAGCATATGCTGACTTAATTGAGCTTTGTATACATTTTTGCTTCACTGAAAGCCAGTCAGCATTTTGTATGTGATTCTAGGATCATAGGCACAGTGCTTTTGGGCTTTGAGGTGCTGGGGCATGAGAGCATACCCTGATACCTTTTCGGACATAAGACCATCTATCTAATTGGCTTTCCTTTGGACCTGCATTTATTTGTTGTCAAGATTTAAAGATTGTCCTCTATCATTGTGGTGTGGCTAGGAGGTTTCTTGAAAGTTCTGTGTTAACATCCTTTGATCAGGTTGTGTGATATGTGTTACAAACATTCTGGACATTACCTAACGGTTTTGCTGACACTTAGCTACTACATTATTACCCTAAGGATTAAAAGATTTTAAACACGTAACGGAAGTCTTCTCAACCAAATAGGAAAAAGCAGATTATAGCATTATTTGTAAACAACTAGAGTTCCAGATATTTATTTTTTAGAATACGTTGATGCTCGAGGTTTCTTTACTACTGGAATCATCTACTTCCTATTCACTTGGTAAGTCTATTCAGATAGAAGAAATTGGGTCTTTAATGAACCTATTATGCCTACCTATCCATTCATATAGAGAAAGCTTGTGCCCCTCTCAACCATCTCCTAAGAATCGTTCACTAATTAAACCTTGATGACAGAGAACAGAGGTCCGCAAAGGTTCACCAGTCACTCTGGTACAGAGTAAAGCAGGGAGGCGACCTGACCGACGACTCTGATGAGCGTAGACTCGGATCCGACCTGGGCTGGTGAACCAAAGTCCTCCGTGCCCACCTTCTCGTGGTGCGGACCGTTAGTACCCTTCCTAGGAAGTACTCTTCCTAGGAGGGGGAACGAACGGGCACGGCAGGCAAAACCAGGGGAAGGCAATGGCAAACCACCCCTGTTAATCATGCCAAGAAAATCGTCATGCCACACACCAAACCACGCCGATGGTCGCGGATGGAGGGACTCCCAGGCCGGAGCGCTGAGGTGGGACTCCCAGGCCAAAGCGCGACTCAAGGGCTACTGGGAGAAGTAGCAAGACGGCAACGGAGACTGTGTGGCATGACGATCGCTAGGGCTCCTAGAGCCGACGGCACAAAGAGAAAGAGAGACAGAGAACAGGTTTTAACCATTGACAAAGAATGTTTCTTCTCATGAAACAGTAATTATATATACAGTTAGTTTGGTACTTTTATGTAAATGTACTGTACACTGTTTCCTAAAGTGACCGTTTGACCTCAATCTTGTTCATTTTTTTAATAAATTGGTGAGATCCTCATTCGCCATTGCTGTCGGTGTGAATGGGTGCCACTCCCTTCACGGTCTGTGTGGACAGACAGTGCCAACCCCAGATTCAAACCTCTTAAAATATATTACTGAAATATCAACAGCCAATGACACCAGAAGTTTAGGCATTGTATATGATTCTAGGACCATCACTCTTCAGACTATCTCTCAAAGGACCAGTTGCTATTAGGACCTTTCACTCTTAGAACCATCGCTCATAAGCAGCATGCAATTAAGCATTCGGTGAATTTCCGTGCAGTAATTATTATTCCACTGTACTTCTATTTTATTCTTTACATGCAGTGATCTATCAGAGCTTTCTTCTTGACTCATTTGCTGCAAATGTTTATTTGGCTATCGTTTCATGATCGTTTTATACCATACAGGGGAAACGTTTCTTCTTCTAAATGAATTATATTGCAGTTACAGTATTGTTAAATCATTATTAATAATATAAATGAACAGAAATGTCATGAAGCATGCTATGTAGTCAATTTGTTGTTATGCTCCTCTCATTGGCCACTTCCAACTAGTGAATATTAATATCCACTGATTCACTTTTTACAAATGGCGACATTCCAAGGGATGTCTTTTCACACTTAATTCTACTTAAATCCAGACTTGTTGTCCTCGAGACCAAGGTCTTGGTCTCGAGTGCACTCGAGTTCGTTTTTAAAAGTCTTGGTTTTGGTCTTGGTCTTGAGACCAAAAGTCTTGGTCTTGAAGTTCAAAGTCTTGGTCTTGGTCTTGAGGTTCAAAGTCTTGGTCTTGGTCTCGCAAGACCAAGACCAAGACCGGCTGTCAATATGAAGTCATTTAACAAAACTCAAGAATTAAAAAAATTATCAAGCCTGTTTGCATCATAGCCTACGACAAATACCTACGGACGGATTCAAGTCTTGTTGGTCAGGAAAACCCATTGGCAGCAGCAACTAAGTTATATGCTGTATCTGGAAGCCCTGCCGAGACTATTTTCTGAGCCAGACGATCTGATAAACCATGGCAGGATTTGGAAAAAAGGCTCAATATTTATACATTTAAATCCAGTGCTTGAAAATTTACGGTGTTTGCCAGCGACTTCAGCACCCAAGGAAAGTATTTTTTCACATGGCGAAATTTTTATGAGGCCCCACATCTTGGTCAGAAAATTCTGAGCGAATTCGTTTTTATAAAATACAAAAGGCATTTGGAATAACATTTTACATGAAGGACATTTGTAAATACGAATTCGCAATTCTCTGCAGTCTGCATTTAAAGTTAATTTGCTTGAATAAAACAAAACTCAGTTTTCATTAAAATAGCGAGTTGTCCGACTTGACAATTTTTTTGTAAGAAAAAAAGTCTTGGCCTGAATGTGATTTTTGGGTCTTGGTCTCGGTCTTGGTCTCGAGGTTCAAAGTCTTGGTCTTGGTCTTGGTCTCGAGGTTCAAAGTCTTGGTCTTGGTCTTGGTCTCGAGGCTCAAGGTCTTGGTCTTGGTCATGGTCTTGAGGTTCAAAGTCTTGGTCTTGGTCTTGGTCTTGAGGTTTAAGGTATTGACAACAAGATTGCTTAAATCTAAATATACTGTAAAGGGCTGCTCTTTTAAAATAACAGCTTCAAACAGGCTTAAACTAATTTACTGAAGTGGCGAACAGGCTGAAGCGAATGAGCTTGACGGGTTTAAACGGGCCAATTTACTTAGGTCACTCTGAGGTTAGGTGTTTCAGTGCCATAGTCTACATGGTTTTTCGTTGCAATCAACACTCTTATTAAACTATGAAGGTCATAATAAATTTCACACACGTTGGAAAATACATTTTAAAATTGTTTTTAACCGTCTTGGGATGGGCAATAATCTATTGTTATAATAGTTATTAAATCTTCATTTAAGTCAATTGTTTGTTTCTTATCCTATATGATCTGTGCAATGTAATAATCAATGTATTTGTCCAAAACAGATGCATGTCCCTACTTTAATTGGGCAGAGACCAGTCCAGTTGATTACTTTTATAATTGCAAGCTAATTGGAAGTTTGCTATAATTGCTCGCGGCCTATGGGTGATAAGTTCTACAAGTGAAAGGCCCTATGAGCAGTGGTCCCTTTGATCGATAGTCCTATGAGTGAAAGGCCCTATGAGCAATGGTCCCTATAAGTGATGGTCCCTATGCGCAGTGGTCCCTATGAGCGATAGTCCTACGAGTGAAAGGCCCTATGAGCATTGGTCCCTATGAGTGATGGTCCCTATGCGTGATGGTTCCTTTCGCGATAGTCCTACGAGTGAAAGGCCCTATGAGCAATGGTCCCTATGAGTGATGGTTCATATAAGCGATAGTCCTACGAGTGAAAGGCCCTATGAGCAATGGTCCCTATGAGCGATGGTCCCTATAAGTGATAGTCCTATGAGCGATAATCTGATTACCTTATATACTAGGGTGTGTCTATAATTTGAAGTTTCAAAATTAATATCGGCCAGTTTGTTTTTGTGTTCCACCTTGAGAAACATTAGCATTTGCAAAATTAGATGAAAATCGAAAGAGATTTAGAACTGGCGCAAAGCCCGGAAAAAATTACCACTTAGAAAACAATGTCATACATTGTAATTCTCGAAGATCCAAACAATTTCAACACTTAAAACATAAAAAATAAGGCAAAAGCAAACCAAGAACCTTCAGTTATTTGTCATTACCTAGTCCCTTTAGTGCTTTTGGGAATCTATTTCGATGGTATTCAACCATTTGAAGAACAAATTGTTTCTCTTCCTCATTTCGAACCAGGGCTTCATTGAAGGACTGCATTAGAGCCACTCCTCTCTCCGCTAAATCGTTCGTCACTCTTAGGGCGGATATAATGTCTTTCGCCTCATTGAACGAATGCTCTGACTCCCATTGTCGTGGATCTCGATCAAGAAAAGCGTAATCGAATTTGAGGAGCTGGAAAAGTTTGATGGTAGAAGTGGTAAAAAAATCGGATAGCGCTTTTGTAGATGGATCATGTATGGGAGGAAGCCTCTTTGGAGGTTCGTCGGATCCCTGATTGTTGCGCATGTTATCGACCATGCGCTGTTTTTCGTCGAAGGTGACTGAATCGTCAAAAAGGCTGAGGCCAACTAAGGTCTCCGACAAATACCAAATGTGTCGGGAAAGTGCTGTTAGGGCTACCTGTGAGACTTCCTTGTCTGTGTAAGTATGGATTGCCTTCGAGAATTGAAGATCGTTCCTTGGGGCTTCAATGGGTGATGTACAGGTGAACCAGTACTCCACGTAGGTTGTGGTCACAAAAAGTGAAACTCGAAGTAGATGATTCCACATCTTTTGAGAGTAAGATTGTCGAGATGCCCTCTGGTGTTGTTGAATGGGAAACTGCTATCTGAAAAGCCACATCTTGATTGCATAAACCGCACGTGCCATCCAACGCGCGCGGTGAAATGCCCCTGGGTACCTGAACTTTATTCTTTTCGGTTGAATTCCTCCTAGGAAAATGACTGTTAGTTCTAGTAGCTCTTCGTAGTCGTCTCTGTGGTATTCAGCATTCAGTTGCTGCAGTGCGAAGGTGATGACATTCTCTCGAATTTCTTTGACTCTTTGTGCTGCGTCTCTATCCTCTACTGCTGTGCGATACTTGGTCTGATCGATTTGCGGCCAGAAGTCACGGAAATGACTGAAGAGTTCCAATTTTGGAGACCTTACAGAATCATGCAGTGAAAATACCTTTTCCAGAACAATTTCAGAAACATGATGTCGACAGGCAAGGTTCAAGAGGTCTTTTCCTAATTCCGTTTCCAGCTTGATGCATACGCCGCCCTTGCAACCCGTGTTACTCGCCGTTGTGTCGAAACACATGGCCACGATTCTGTCTTCCAATCCCCAAGTTCTGATCTCGGCCAAACACGCATCTGCCATGAAGGCAGCAGTTCCGGATTGGAGTTTGGGGATGGCCAATAGTTTGGTCACATCCTTACCAGATACCATTATTGGAAGACGATCAACGCACACTCGTCCAGTTTCTGTAAAATCTGGCATGATCTTGCCGTCCCAGTGGATAGTAAGGGGAACCTTCGGATCGAAAGATTCACGAATCTCAGCTGCTGGGGCTGCACGGTTATCCTTCCTTGCTCGATGGATAGCAGGACTGATGATCAGCTCACCAGCTGGTGCTGCATATAGATTGGATGCAGCGAGAGCGGAGAAAATGTGAGAGGCATTCCTGCTGCTGGTTTTGGTACGATCTAGAGCTGCTGCAACATCACGGGTAACTACAGAGATTGTTCCCTTTCGCCGCTTTGGTGGTCCAGCTGACGTTGAAGGTTCTGGTTCTCTTTCTGAGCTATTTGATGACGCCTCTTCCTCAGATGATGTTGCCAACAGAGAAACCTCCGTCGCTACCGCCATGCTTGCACGATATTGTCATGGGCGAGGGAATTATTGTTGTAGACAGATTGCTCCGATCGGAAACCACGACATTATCTGATTGGCACAAACTCATTCGGGGATCAAACACATACTCTTACCAAGGGAGACAGCCACTCGCGTTAAATACCATGCTATTGGTGTAGCACCAGGTGTCTCCTCTAGAAAACCACAACAGCTTAATTAATTACTATAATTATGTTGAAGATCGAAAACACGAAGAACAGACATCGTAACGTCTAAAATTTTGGCCAAACCGAGACAGATCACCGGATTCCTAATTTCGGTCGCCTTGCGCCAGTCCTAAATGTTCAGCTATCGCGATATAATTTCGGATATGGCGTTTATACGCTAATTGGCATGATAATTCGAACTGGCCGTTAAAAGATCTTTGAGTTAAAAAAATCATGTGCATCATAAAAACACCCTATTATATACTGTGCTAATATATAAGCGCATATCATAAAACAAACTTTTCGAGTGCAAGTACAGTAGGCTTGAAAAAGTGGAGTTGAACTGTCTCGGCAGATACAAGCAAAGATTTAAACAAGCAGGTTGAGAGGTATTAGGGAGTATGGTAATGGCTCATTAACCATATGCCTCTCTGAAACAGTTGTCAGACGAGTGATCCTGTGATTGTATGATATGTTGGCTGCAGTGCTAACTTGGCAACAGCACAACAATTCCTAAACCACACCAACTTTTCCTCAGATTATGCTGATGAAGAATTATCAATCTCCATAACACACCACAATTTAAACCTAGCATTCACATGCAAATGCATTGGCTGCCTGCAACTTTGCAGCAGTTCTGAAACATATGCTGTCTGAACCACTATAATTATGTTGGGTGGTGTTATGTTCTAGAGATATGGTGTGTTTGTTCTTAAAATCTGGTTTTCTTGTTACATATTGTAAAATAAACTAATATCGTCAACATTCATAGATATTCATTTTGTCTTTCAGCAGTATATTTTGTCTTGTGTGCGTCACGGGTGTTTTGTTCTACGGATTGTGGTCTTCAGTTAACAGAATCAGCTTCATGTCTACCAAACACCTCAGCAAGCAGTGAGCATGATTCTTTTAAACTCAGTAGTTCATGATTGTTACAGTCAAGTCTCACAGTTAGCTCTTAGTATCAGTAGTTTAAAGGCATTAGCCACAGAAATCACGCAATCTCAGAGGAGTTTGTGTAAGGGTATGTGAACTAGGACACGGTGTTGTGGCGGTATGTTCTGTGCCTTCTAATCGGAGGGTTACAGGTTTGAATCTACCTAAAGCCAGGGAGTAGCGACCTTGGACTAGTTGCTCACTCACAATTGTCTGTGAGGAAGGCAACGGGAAACCACCTCACTCATCTCATCCCCGGGTGGGAGAAAGCCAATAGACCTGCCTTCAGGCAGAGAACTAATCATACATACATTATTACTCTTCCTCATATTAACAATGCCAAGCTGCCGCCCTAAGGTATGGTAATCATTCAAGACATGCCACTTTTGACATTGTTCTTGAGAATTGTGAACATTAGGTTGAAGGACATTTGAGCTACAAGTGTGACAGGAGCAATCCAACAACTGGATAACTTCTGCATGTAAGTTACTTGAAGTGACACTTTCAAAGATGCTTTCGGTTTTAAACCGCTGATTCACAGGTCAAAGTCATATGCATATTATGCACTAGTAATGGTCTGCTAGCCTGTGTAAAATAGCATTAAGTATGACTTTGTTGTATGTCACATTTAACCAAGTTGCCTGTTGTCAAATGTCCTGTATTTCAATTCAAAATTGCAGAAGAACGGCGCACCTACATGTATACAACCGAAATCCTGTTGAAAACATAGCAGACGACTTGGTGGCACAGCTGAGCGAGCTGCTGGCTTCTGCCACCAGGCTTATTGAAACGACTACAGAGAGCTTGGAAGAGCTTACAGAAAAAGAGTCAAAACTCCAAAAGGGTCTGCAAAAGGAGCTAAAGGAGCAGGAGGAGCAGAAGGAGGAGGTCTGCCTAAACAATTAAATGAATCATAATTATAGGTCTACATGAAAGAAATTGACTTCAGCCTGTGACACATAAACCCCCCCCCCCTAAAATGTATTAGAAACAACTGTCAGACGTATCCTCCCGTTATTGTATCTATCTATAAATGTACAAGAAACGCCTAGCCCCTCCCTCCCCCCGTATGTTGCAGACACAGAACACATGCCCCCTGCACATCTACATCTAATTGCAACTGCATGCAAGCAAGTGCCAAGATTGCCTGAACGTGCGTGTGTTTAGAAAATTAGTTGTATGGATAACACAGTGTAAATGTAAACCTTCCAATATATTCCCATCTGTGAGGTTGTTACATTTGCAAACCGAACTGCTGAAACAAGTGCGGAAACACGAAGGTAGTTTAGTGAAGAGAGAATTGTAGAAATATTCCAGTGATTAAACGGACTTGTTGGATACGTGTACTTGTATATATATAAAGCTTTTTAAAGAAAAATCTCAAGAGCAACTGCCACAACTATTTAGCCTTGTACAGTAGATCATGCATGTAAATATCTTGCAGAGGATGATTGTATAATATGTAATCATATATATATAGGACACTGATGTATGGGATAGTCGTTTTTATGATTATTTGACATTTGGCTATAGGATATATTCTCTTGTTTTAAAGTTTACTCTTCTAGATGTAATAGATCTGTGTTTATCTTGTTCTGTTCTTTAATGTGTGGTTAATTGTAGGGACATTTTCATAGGGTGCAGGGCTGTAGTCGAGGGTATATGCGGGTATACAGCGTGTACTCACTTCTGGAGACCGTATACTCACCTCACAAACTATTTGTACTCACCTTTAATTTGTTTAGGAAAACTGACCGTTAGCGTATAGCCTACTCACCTCTAATTTGTTTAGGAAAACTAACCGGTACTCACGTGTGTACTCACCTCTAATTTTATCAATACAGCCCTGATAGGGTGTCATCCATAAAGGACGTCTGCAAAATATGACCTACTTTGGTCTCCTCCCTTCCCCTTGTCCGCATTTATCCGCATTTGAACTTGCCATCTCCCTTCCCCTTTGCGGACGTCCGCATGCCAAAGCCAATGAACGGTCGCTATACAGAAACGTGTATATTTGCTTAGCTCTTCCAATTCCTGTCCCCTTCTGTCTTGAAGATGAAATATTAACCTGTCAGATCAAAACTTCCTCCCTCTCTGAAGCAATCGAGAAGAAACTCACTATTTCAATACGACCATGTTATTCCGTCAGAGTTTTCAAGTCCAATGTGTATTGACGTTCTAGTACACGGTGTGAGGTTTGAGGCAATCACTTCACTGACCTTTTCATCTTTTGGGAAGGTTGAAACAAGGAAGTGTTTAAAAAACTATAAATTTAAAAAATGTTGGTGCGGTCGTCCGCACTGGTCATAGCCCCTTCCCCTTGTCCGCTTTTGTCCGCATTTGAATGATCCTCCCGCCCCATCATTGCGAACGACCTTTATGGATGACCCCTAAGTTGACGGAGTTCTGCCCACTGCAGACGTCTGCATACATGTATAAATTTGGTACGTACATAGTTATTGCAGTGTAGCGATGTAGTTATTGCAGTGTAGCGATGTAGTTATTGCAGTGTAGCGATGCTGGGAAGTTGTTTGCGCACACAAGGCAGTATTACTGGTACCGGGATAAGCTGGGAAGTGAACGGCAATCCTGCGATGTACTGGCCCCGCGTCCAGGAACTTGGGATTCGTCCATTGCGGGTTCAACAGCCTACTCAAAAGATGTGAAAGCCTCCCCAAGTCCCACGTGGGACATATGGGACCTATCATAGTTACTGCAGTAACCTGTGCCTTAAACAACAACGTAAACTTGCCTCTGTGTAAGTATTGACATCTGACAATGGCGCCGTAACAAAAGCGCGCAGGACAAATGCGCGCCGACAAATGCGCGCCGACACAAGCGCGCAATGATAACTACCCCGACAAATGCGCGCAAGACAAAATCGCGCAAATTTAGCATGTTATACCCATTGTTTATTAATGGTCAATAACGTACCGCCTAACTTGATAGGTAGGCTACCCCTCAGATGTAGGTAGGCTACAACCACAGACCCGTGCAAGTGAAAGGCAATTAATGTCCATTATCGATAAGACTGTAAATAAATTATTTGCATAACATCCACTGATTCTCTCGTGTTTTCTCATTTTCAAATTTCGTGCAGGCCCGGATTTAGGCATGGTCATCATGTGCCTGTGGACAGGGGCCCCAACCACATAGGGGCCTCCACCACAAAGGCGCAAGACATTTTTGACTTGTGTTTCATAATTGATTATAAAATATTTTAGTAGTGTGCACCCAGACACAATTTAACACAAATTTCTAAAACTAAGAAACAGTTAAAGGTTAGAAGATAGTTTGTCTCGGGCGTGAAGTCATGCCAAATTACTGAAACTTTGCGTGTTTTCTTCGCAAATTCGGTCACCAGATCCTCAAAGTTGATCTCACGCAGAATGTCAGCTTCTATGCTCATCATAGCCAGGAGGAACAACCGCTCATTGCCCAACGATGTGCAAAGTCTGTTCTTTATCAGCTTCATTTTTGAGAATGAACGTTCCGCACTACAGTTACTGACCATCAGCACCAGATATATGCGGGGTGCTATCTCCACATTAGGAAATGATCCCTGAACTTGTTTCTATAGTATCAGCCGATACATGAAATTCTCTAGAGACATGAGCTTTTTCGTCTTTAAATGTGTCCACAAAGTCAAGAAACTGCACAAGCTCATTTCCTAGGCTTGCATCAAGGTCGTCTTTATAGACCTGAAAGAGATTCGATGCCGCTGCCAGCAGTTCTTGTGATAAAAGCACATCCAATTTGCGTAGAAAGCCGAACCGAGACGAAATAAGCTCGTACGCACCAAGCCGATGTTGCAAAGCAGTATCAAACTGACCAATGACGGGTAGAAAGTTCGGCGTGCTATGGGCCCCCACCGCGGCGTTGCACTGGGGCCTCCACCTAAGTTAATACGGCCCTGCTTTCATGTAGCCTATTGTGTCTTTAATTCTTTCATATCTTCTCGATTTGGTGCCTGATCGCGATCCCTTTGGCTTATTTCTTGTAAGTATACAGGGCACGATTTCATTAGCTTCGTAAAAATGAGTTGGCATAGAGAGAACGACATCGCAACACGTTAACATAGGGCCTATAACCTGGTTTTATTTTAATTAGAGTAGGCCTACTACATATGAATTACATTACTTAATGAATTTACAGTGTATTTCACACGGTTATTTTTCTAGTATAGCCTATTTAGTATATTTTTGTGTGCTTCTATTATTAAACTACTATCAAACAACTGATGTTTTTAATTATATTGTCCTGCGCGCTTTCGTCGGCGCGCATTTGTACCGCGCGCATTTGTTACTGCGCGCGTATGACGGAGCGCTTTTGTCGGCGCGCATTTGTCCTCCGCGCTTTTGTCGGGTCACCCTGACACTTAGTCTGTACTGCATTAGATAATCGTTAGTGTTCTTGTGGAGCAGCGTATACGGTCGAGCGGCTGTTCCCATGCCTTGTTTAATTATGTCACTGTTTACAGAGCTAAGCAGTCCGATGTGTGTTGGAAGAAGACTAAAGCTATGATGAAATAAGTTTTTTTAACGACGCCATCATATTGACGATGATTGGCGTATCTATCACCTGAAGCTATAATTTCGTGACTGGATGGGGGTCATCCATAAAAGACGTCCGCAATGAGGGAGGAGAGGGGTCATCGAAATACGGACAAATGCGGACGAGGGGAAGGGGTTATGACCAGTGCGATAGTTTTTTTTACACACCACCTTGTTTCAACCTTCCCCGAAAGACGAAAGGTCACTGAAGCGATTGCCTAAAACCTCATGCATGGTATAAATAAACGAATGAATGAATTAATAAACGAACGAACGAATTAATGGAAGAAAGAATGAAAGAAAGAACGAATGAAAGAATAAATGAATGAACGACCAAACGAATGAATGGACGAAACGAACTAATGAACGAGTGAAAGAACGGATGAATGAACGAATGAATAAGTAAATGAGCACAAAATGAACGAATGAATGCATGAAAGAATGAATGAACAAATGAATAGATGAACGAACTAATGAATAAGTGAATGAGCACAAGTAGGCTATGAACGAATGAATGAATGAAAGAACAAACGAATGAATGAACGAGCGATTGAACGAATAAATGAACGAACGAATGAATAATTAAATGAGCACAAGAATGAACGAATGAATGAATGAAAGAATGAACGAACGAATGAATGAAAGAATGAACGAACGAATGAATGAAAGAATGAACGAACGAATGAATGAATAGATGAACGAACGAACGGAGTGAAGTAACGAATGACTGAACGAACGAATTAACAAAGTAATGAAGAACTAACGAACGAATGATTGAATGAATGAATTTTCAATGAAATGAGGCGCTATGTAAACAGGGGTGTCTACACCATAGAAACCTTGGAGCAAATGC
Organism: Allolobophora icterica; assembly: GCA_963556255.1. Classification (NCBI taxonomy): domain Eukaryota; kingdom Metazoa; phylum Annelida; class Clitellata; order Crassiclitellata; family Lumbricidae; genus Allolobophora; species Allolobophora icterica. The sequence continues at coordinate 39,742,502 of OY744608.1, read as the reverse complement.
TCCATCTAAGAAATAAGTGGGGGATCTGTCAATGTGTGTGCCAGCATTTTAGGGGGGAAGGAACGGGGAGGGGAGAAGAAGAAGGGGAAAGGGACGTTGCTCCAATGACTTGAGGGGATAGACGCCCCTGTATGCTAATATAAAAACGCCAGAGATGGTCCAGCAGAAACAGCTCGCGCAAACAGGCCCATAATTAACCTGAACTTAATAGGTCTATTTTAATTGTTATTGTTATTACCACGACCGTTGTTTATTTTTTTATTTATTCCAATTATCGATAGCATATCTATTACGTGACAATTATTTTTATTATTATTATTATTATTATTATTATTATTATTATTATTATTATTATTATTATTATTATTCTGACGTCATTTCAGGAAACAATAGCAATATGAGTGTAAGCTAAAAATGTTACCTACGTGTATTATCTGACCTATAATAATAATAAGCGAACTCGACAGTATACAGGCCTAATCATCGACAGCGAACTTTCAGAATTATTATTATTATTATTATTATTATTATTATTATTATTATTATTATTATTATTATTATTATTATAAACAAATTTTATTATTTAAAATGAACCATCAGACACTTTGAAACTGTCTTAGAAGCGTTAAGATCCAGAGTTTAGCGGTCCTCGTCCACGATTAACTGTGCAAATGTGCCTCGAAAAGCGACGGCGTTAAATCGTTGAGTGCATATAGAGAGGCGATTATTATTATTATTATTATTATTATTATTATTATTATTATTATTATTATTATTATTATTATTATTATTATTGTTATTATTATTATTATTATTATTATTATTATTATTATTATTATTATTATTATTATTATTATTACTACTACTACTACTACTACTCAGAGGCGCGTTTACAGAAAACGGGGCTCTAGGCGCGAACATTTTTGGGGGCCCTGCTGAACTTGTAGACTGAGACTCTGGTGGTGTTTAGCCGATCATGTGCAAAAACCCACGAAGTTGGAACCGTTTTTGTGGGTGCTATTGACACTGTAATTATGAATAGTTAATAGTTAATTAGTTATAGAAGATATTTTCAAGGAATGTGAAGTTATTTGATAACATAATTTTAGTAAAAACACGTACATTTTATTATTCATAATTTAAAAAAAACTATTTTCATTCGTTTGGGGGCCCTCTGAGATTTGGGGGCCCTAATGGTAAATGCGCCTCTACTACTACTACTACTACTACTACTACTACTACTACTACTACTACTACTACTACTACTACTACTACTACTACTACTACTACTACTACTACTACTACTACTACTACTACTACTACTACTACTACTACTATTGTTATAACTAGTGTATTTGCCCGTCATAATTATGACGGCAGTGTATATCGTTCTAGAGTATTAGCCCGTTATATTATGACGTCATATTATAGGCCTATATGTATCGTTGGTTATCGCCGTCGTCAAGACCGCCGTCGTCAAGACAACCGGTTTATGTTTCACAATAGAACAGAACCCGTTTGTGACGTAGCGTCCCCCGACAGACGGACACTATATGGATATTTTATGTATACATGTAGATTATAAACAGATTAATTAAAGTGACTGTTCACAGCTATTAACCGTCATTTAGTCCTGGATGGCCCTCTGTCCCCTGGTGGTTTCAAGCCGACGTGCCCAAAGCAGACATGGTGTTTCCGATCTGAAGGGCAACTGATAGGCCCTGGATAGATGGCGGGTCTTGACATATCAATTACACTTTTTAAATGATTTCTCGGAAATAACAAAGTGACGTCATTTCCAATATATATACTTCTGTTTTGTAAATGACGTTATCATCTGTCATTCTTGCAAATGACGTCATCATCGCTTTGAACTTAATCAGAAGGTGGAAGGATTATCAAAGACACATCGAAATTGAACTTAATAGCCAGAAAATTGACTTCATAGAAAATGGTTCTGTTTCGTCTGAAATCTCTACTGAAAATAAACTGTGATCCGCTGCAAAAGAATTGTTTCGACCAGAATAGAGTCATTCGCTGACATGAACTCTCTATCGTCTGTGAAACGAAGCGTTATCTACTACAACGAACAGACTTGGGGCGACAGACGAATGGTGAGAAGCGTTTAACAATTACCATACCTATTTTTCCTTGACTTACCTTCCATTGCTTTACTGTACCTTACCTCAATCTGCATCACCATGTATAGGCGTAATTTGTGGGGGTACGAACAATGCCAATCAATATTTTATTATTGTTCCTTCTTAGAGATCGCAGTCAACGCCTTGTTTCGTGTATGTAAGAAATTGGTACACCCCACTTTATAGACCAAAGTTACGCCACTGTCACCATGCCTTACCTTACTTCCTTACTTACACCTTACCCTGTGTCATTTTACCTTACCTGCAGACCTTATCCTATTATACACTATCTCACCTTGCATTGCCTTATGTGAACTTATGTAGGCCCTAACGATGTTGTTTTACCTTACTTTGATCCCGTCAACCTCTGGGTGTGGGGGGATTCATAACCAGCCCGGCATTCCAGGGCTTACTATAGGACCAGAGGAGATATCACGTAAGAATACTCCTAAGAGCCCATCATGTTTAGAAATGGAATTAGATGAGGAGGCAGCGGTTAGAAGAAGACCTGGTAACAAAAGTCCTGACGGGTCGAATATTTTAGTTGAGTTTGAGGTATTTCCAGAGGAAGAGGAAACTAAGTCAGAACCAGACAACGTTAACGCTGATCCCGATCAAAACTTCTATAGGAACCCCACCTGGTCTAGTGACTATATAGCTCCAGAAGCATTTATTAAATACAGCCAATCACGAAGCCTCCAAGCTGAACAGTCCCTAACAGTAATGCACATTAATTGTCGTAGTATGGCGTACAAACTGGGAGCGATCAGCGAGCTGGCAAATACATTTCACGCTTCGATCATAGCTTTAACTGAGACTTGGCTATAGACTCTAATCTGGAGGACACCATTCGGGTTAAGGGGTTCAACTTTGTGGGCAATTCTAGACCGGGTGGAGGGGGTGGTGGTGTGGGATTGCTTATAAAGGATGATCTAAAATTTCAATTGTTCACTCCAAAGGGTGGCACTGTAGATCACAGATCCTATGAGAGTCTTTTTATCCGCGTAGCCCTAAAAACAACTTCACCAATACTGGGTGTAATTTACAGGCCACCAGGACTACAGCTAAAAGAGTTTAACGACGAATTTGATGAATTAATAGCGAGACTAAAAAAGAACTCAAAAGAGGTATTGTTAATGGGAGATTTTAATATTGATCTTCTGAAAATAAATGAACACAACGACTCGAATGCTTTTTATAACGGTCTTACAGCACACCATTTCCTTCCCACTATCACTAGGCCCACTAGGATTACTCCAACTAGCCGGACTTTAATTGACAACATATTCTGTAATGCTTGGTCTAAGTTAATTGAGGCTTTTGTCATCATTTCGGACATTTCTGACCACCTCCCAATCTATGCCCGATTTTCTTTGGAAACCACTCCTAATAATACCCATCGTTATAAGGAATTCCGAAAAGTCAACGAGGTAAATCTAAAAAAAATTCCAGATAACCCTCGAAGAGGAGAACTGGGACCCTATTATGAGGGCTTGCGAACTGGGGAGCGCTAATGAGGCATACGAACTTTTCTCCGACAAATACACCCAAGCTTATAACTCAGCATTCCCACTCGTTAAAGAAGCTGGATCTTCGAAGGAGAAATTTAAACAGCCTTGGATGTCACTAGGAATTTTAAAATCCTGCAAGAAGAAAAATTTATTATATGTAAGATATCTTAAAACTCCAACCTTGCAGAATAAAACAAAATTTATTGAGTATAGGAACAGATTTAAATCTGTTAGAATTAATGCGGAGCGAAACTATTATACCACTGAATTCTACAAGCATCACAATGATTTAAAAGCCACTTGGAGGCTGATCCGGGAAGCCATGCAAATTGAAGATAAAAGAGACAGACAGATTTCTCTTAAAATAAACGGAGTCTTAGTGGAAGACCCAGAGACAGTAGCAAATAAATTCAATAATTATTTTGCGGGTATAGCTAGTGAATTATCAAAGAAAATTATTGATTCTCCAGACTCATTTGAAAAATTTCTTCCACCGTCCAAAACATCTTCCATGGGCCTACTCCCGACCTCCGTAGACGAGCTTCTGAAAATCAGTAGTCTTCTAAAAAAAACACACACCACAGGTTTAGATGAAATCGACCCCTATATTGCCACTCCTAATTTAAAACTCATAGTTGTACCTTTAATGGCGATCATCAATTGTTCCCTCCTTAATGGAATAGTCCCTCTTAAGATCAAAATGGCTAAAGTTGTTCCAATCTATAAAAAAGGTGATACTGACAACCCTGCCAATTTTAGGCCTATCTCAATACTTCCTTATTTCGCTAAGTACTTCGAAAAAATAGTATACGATAGATTAAGTAATTATCTAACTACCTTTAATTTAATACACCAAGCGCAATATGGCTTCCGATCTGGGCATTCCACCTATATGGCCCTAATAGAGATGGAAGACCGAATCACTAAAGCAATTGATGCAAACGAATATTCTGTGGGGTCTTCGTCGATTTAGCGAAGGCCTTCGACACGGTCAACCATCCTATCTTGTTAAAAAAATTAGATAACTTTGGCATTAGGGGCCCAATGTTAAAATGGTTCCACAGCTACTTTCAGGACCGCACTCAAAAAGTATTATGCAATGGCGTGCTGTCTGACAGTCGATCTATTTTATTTGGTGTACCCCAGGGATCAAATCTCGGCCCTTTACTTTTTCTCTTGTACATAAATGATCTAGCCACAATATCTAAAACCCTCCACTTCATTTTATTTGCGGATGACACAAATATTTTTTTGGCACACCCTTCTTGGCAAACTCTAATGGAAATAGTGAATTCAGAATTGAAACTCATCAATCACTGGTTCTCAGCAAATAAACTCACCCTCAATGTTGACAAATCTAATTTCATTATTTTTAAATCCCACAGAAAAATTGTGCCCATAGATATTACCCTTGAAATCGCAGAAACCCCCTTGGACCAAGTGGAGTCTACCAAATTCCTGGGGGTGGTTGTGGATAAACATCTCTCCTGGAGAGACCATATTAACTTTGTCGCACAAAAAATAGCGAAAAACATAGGTATAATCAATAGGATTGCCCACCTACTTCCTGAAGTGATTAGGCTAAATTTATATTATTCTTTAATTTTACCGTATCTAAATTATTGCAATATTATTTGGGCCTCCACGTACGAATCTAGATTGAATAAATTAATAATTCTTCAAAAAAAGGCAGTTCGGATGGTGGCAGGAGTGCCTTTTGGGACCCATACTGCCCCAATCTTCAGCAGACTTAGACTATTAAATATAAGTCAACTTAGGCTAACACAAATTGGTAAATTTTTCTATCGGTTTGAACACAATAACCTTCCCTCCTCATTCTGTGACTATTTTATCCCAGGATCTCGGATCCACACCCATCACACTAGGAACGCCGCTGCCCTCAGACCAGTCAAGGCTCGTACCAACTCACGACTATTTAGTTTAAAGGCGTATGGGCCCAAAGTATGGGAAACTATACCTCCCGATATCCGTCACTCTCCAAATATAAACTTATTCAAATCTCGTCTGAAATCATTTATCTTGAATGGTTGTTAACGGACCTTGGAACGACCACAGGGTTTGGCCAATGCTGCTCGGTGGGCGCGCCGCGCCGGGTTAAGTGCTGCTCTTCTCCCTATTCATTCATTTTTTCTCCTACTTATTCTTTTCTTATAGGACTGATAGTCCTATTTTCTGTTTCTTTGTTTCTTTTGTTGACGTTTAGTTAAGTATATATAAATGATTAGTTAAGTTTAACAATGATTTATTTTGCTTTCTCTCATGTTTCCACACCAGACCTCAACTATCTACTCCCTCTGGCTTACCATGACTTGACAGTCACTTAAGTTATGTACAACACTAGTAGGTGTCCCTGCTTAGCGGGAGTTACCTCCCTTTAGGGCCACCTTTTGCTCTATCTGAGACAGAACCACAATCCGACTACTTATAGTTTGTTACATAACATGTTTTTGTTTTTGTTTTGTTTTGATGGAAGCAATAAAATGATTTGATTTGATTGATTTGATTTGAACCTATGAAACTTAATTTCAGACTCTGTTATCAACGCGAGAGAAGTGAATCCAGCCGAAGAACCCAACCTAAAGAAATGACCTAACCCGAAGAACCCAATCTAAAGAAATGACCTACCCCGAAGAACCCAATCTAAAGAAATGGTCTAACCCGAAGAACCCAATCTAAAGAAATGACCTAACCCGAAGAACCCAATCTAAAGAAATTACCTAACCTGAAGAACCCAATCTAAAGAAATGACCTAACCTGAAGAGCCCAATTAAAAGAAGTGACCTAACCCGAAGAACCCAACCTAAAGAAATGACCTAACCTGAAGAACCCAATCTAAAGAAATGACCTAACCCGAAGAACCCAATCTAAAGAGATGACCTTACCTGAAGAACCCAATCAAAAGAAATAACCCGAAGAACCCAATCTAAAGAAATTACCTAACCTGAAGAACCCAATCTAAAGAAATGACCTAACCTGAAGAGCCCAATTAAAAGAAGTGACCTAACCCGAAGAACCCAACCTAAAGAAATGACCTAACCTGAAGAACCCAATCTAAAGAAATGACCTAACCCGAAGAACCCAATCTAAAGAGATGACCTTACCTGAAGAACCCAATCAAAAGAAATAACCCGAAGAACCCAACCTAAAGAAATGACCTAATCCGAAGAACCCAACCTAAAGAAATGACCTAACCCGAAGAACCCAACCTAAAGAAATGACCTAACCCGAGGAACCCAACCTAAAGAAATTACCTAACCTGAAGAACCCAATCTAAAGAAATGATCTAATCCGAAAAATCCAGTCTAACGTTTGATCAGCAACTGCCAGTTCTGGCGTACAATGAACCAGAGAACGGACGTTCACGAGGTCCTGCGATTAAGATAAAACTCTCTAACTAAGCATCGTTCTTCTCTAGATTAGGTTGTCGTGTTATTAGATAAACATCATTCTGTACCCAGCACAGATGGGAACTCCGCAACTGCTCACAGTCTGGCAGTGCCAGTCCCAAGCCTGGATAAAGGAGGAGGGCGACGCTAATTATCTTTGTTATGACGCAGTGTCATTAGACAGCAAGTAACCGGCACAGATGGTCTTTGTACCGAGGGTTGTCGGTTCAAACAGGACAAGGGGAAATGTGTTCAACTTGGAATACCAGGAACACTGATCCCATTACACTGATTCTTTTACACTGATCTCATTACACTGATTCTTTTACACTGATCCCATTACACTGATTCCTTTACACTTATCCCATTACACTGATTCTTTTACACTGATCCCATTACACTGATCCCATTACACTGATCCCATTACACTGATTCTTTTACACTGATCCCATTACAATGATTCTTTTACACTGATCCCATTACACTGATTCTTTTACACTGATCTCATTACACTGATTCTTTTACACTGATCCCATTACACTGATCCCATTACACTGATCCAATTACACTGATTCTTTTACACTGATCCCATTACACTGATTCTTTTACACTGATCCCATTACACTGATTCTTTTACACTGATCTCATTACACTGATTCTTTTACACTGATCCAATTGCACTGATTCCTTTACACTTATCCCATTACACTGATTCTTTTACACTGATCCCATTACACTGATCCCATTACACTGATCCCATTACACTGATTCTTTTACACTGATCCCATTACAATGATTCTTTTACACTGATCCCATTACACTGATTCTTTTACACTGATCTCATTACACTGATTCTTTTACACTGATCCCATTACACTGATCCCATTACACTGATCCCATTACACTGATTCTTTTACACTGATCCCATTACACTGATTCTTTTACACTGATCCCATTACACTGATTCTTTTACACTGATCTCATTACACTGATTCTTTTACACTGATCCAATTGCACTGATTCCTTTACACTTATCCCATTACACTGATTCTTTTACACTGATCCCATTACACTGATCCCATTACACTGATCCCATTACACTGATTCTTTTACACTGATCCCATTACACTGATCCCATTGCACTGATTCCTTTACACTGATCCAATTACACTGATCCCATTACACTGATCCCATTACACTGATTCTTTTACACTGATCCCATTACACTGATCCCATTACACTGATCCCATTACACTGATCCCATTACACTGATCCCATTACACTGATCCCATTGCACTGATTCCTTTACACTGATCCAATTACACTGATCCCATTACACTGATCCCATTACACTGATCCCATTACACTGATTCTTTTACACTGATCCCATTACACTGATCCCATTGCACTGATTCCTTTACACTGATCCAATTACACTGATCCCATTACACTGATCCCATTACACTGATTCTTTTACACTGATCCCATTACACTGATCCCATTACACTGATCCCATTACACTGATCTCATTACACTGATTCTTTTACACTGATCCAATTGCACTGATTCCTTTACACTTATCCCATTACACTGATTCTTTTACACTGATCCCATTACACTGATTCTTTTACACTGATCCCATTACACTGATCCCATTACACTGATCCCATTACACTGATCCCATTGCACTGATTCCTTTACACTGATCCAATTACACTGATCCCATTACACTGATCCCATTACACTGATCCCATTACACTGATTCTTTTACACTGATCCCATTACACTGATCCCATTACACTGATCCCATTACACTGATCCCATTGCACTGATTCCTTTACACTGATCCAATTACACTGATCCCATTACACTGATCCCATTACACTGATCCCATTACACTGATTCTTTTACACTGATCCCATTACACTGATCCCATTACACTGATCCCATTACACTGATCCCATTGCACTGATTCCTTTACACTGATCCAATTACACTGATCCCATTACACTGATCCCATTACACTGATCCCATTACACTGATTCTTTTACACTGATCCCATTACACTGATCCCATTACACTGATCCCATTACACTGATCCCATTGCACTGATTCCTTTACACTGATCCAATTACACTGATCCCATTACACTGATCCCATTACACTGATCCCATTACACTGATTCTTTTACACTGATCCCATTACACTGATCCCATTACACTGATCCCATTACACTGATCCCATTGCACTGATTCCTTTACACTGATCCAATTACACTGATCCCATTACACTGATCCCATTACACTGATCCCATTACACTGATTCTTTTACACTGATCCCATTACACTGATCCCATTACACTGATCCCATTACACTGATCCCATTGCACTGATTCCTTTACACTGATCCAATTACACTGATCCTTTTATACTTTTCTCGTGACACCGGTTATTTTACACTGATCCCATTACATTGATCATCTGGATCGTTACAACATTATCAGGACAACATGATCATTACATGGATCATGATATGATCCAGAGGAGAACTGAACTTCTCAAAGCGTCGTTGTCATAGATTGTCATTTCGAACGTGTTAATTTAAGACAAAACATGATTCAAAAGAGAAATTCTGAATTATGCCTTTAAGGTTTCCAGGAAGATATCGAGAATGGAGAACAGAAATATTGCAAATCGGCGTATGCATAAACTTGTTTTCGGGGTCCAATTCCACATTCCTTCGCTCAACCAGCACCCCCTCAACTATCCCATTTCTTTCCTTTTCAATAATCGGCCTTATGCCTATCCTACATCTTTAACCTACTCCTAAATGCAAGCAAGCGCTGCCACGCAACTTTAGCTTACATATCCAGCAAGTTACCGGATAGATGAAATAGCCAACAGAGGCTGCCAACCCCATCAGGATAATCATGTATTTTATTCCTTAATACTGTACAATGATACTACATAATATCTGTTGTAATAATAATCCACATTGGTTTACTCTGTTCCTGTAGGCACCAATGCATTGCGACCCGAAGCGAGATGGGATCGATCGTGATACGTGTTACGGTAGCACTATGGAGGCACCGGTTTGTTGTTGTTTGAGGCGAGATGGGATGGATTGTGATGCGCGTTGTGGTTGCACTATGGCTCTGTCATGTTTTGTGATGTGTAGTTGTTTGTTAGTAGTACCTGCTGGGCCTCTGGCGTGGCGTAAGACCCCGTAAGCCCTTTGTTTTGGCAGGTGAGCCCCTGGCGTGGCGTAAAACCCCGTAAGCTCATAGGGCCTGTGTTTTGAGTGTTGTATTGTGTTGTGCATTTTGAGCCGAGGGATAAGAAGGAGGATGAAGGAAGACTGGATTAGAAGGAAGAGGAGTTGAACGTGGAGCAAAAGCACAGGGGCGTACAGTAACGAATGGACAGTGAAACCACAGCCACAAGAGAAGGACATTCTCAACTCAACTCACATTGAGACAGACGCTTATCCTACCTGGCATAAAAGTACTTCGTTACGAGTCTGATGCAGCTACAAATAATTAGCAGCCTGAGGAGGAGGAACACCCCTCACATCGTCAACTTTGTCATAAAATGAAACAACTGAAAGTTATTTTGTTCAATTTGTTCAAGAAATGGACTCCCATGAACTTCTGCCCGTGGACCTCTGCCTGTGGACCGTGCCAAGCTGAAAATGTGAAATCCACATAGCAAGTTTTTTCCGGAAGAGTCGGACGATGACGATGAGTAGGTCAAGTGAATAATTGAATGTTTAAGCTATGTAACTGTAAAATATATGACCATTGGATTTGTCAGTAAATGAAATGCTATATTAAGTGATTAAAGTTATTTCAACTGAACGTAAGCAATAAAAGCTACGGTTAGACTCCAAAATCACCTTTCTAGGTTGACTAGTGCTTGAAATATAGACAATTTTAGTTCTCGGCAGCAATCTTGGACTCAATCTTGAAATGATACACTGAGTGATTAAAGTTATTTCAACCGAACGCTGAGCAATAAACCCGTTGGTTTAACACCAAAACCACCTTTCTAGGTTGAATAGTGCTTGAGATATAGACAATTTTAACTCCCGGCAGCCATCTTGGACGCCATCTTGAAATTGACCTTTTCGAATGGTCAGAATAGAGTAGCCTAGACTTTTACTATGTTAATTAGCATTCCAAATGGTAGCAAAATCAGTTGAGAAACCTTTTGTATTAATTTTTGTGGGTTAGGTGTTTTTTCGTATCTATCCTACTGACCCGACTATAATTATACTAAGTGCCGGCCTTAGGGGTTTGCGAACCGTGCGGTCGCACAGGGCCCGCAACTTAGGAGGGGGGCCGAAAATGCCGCAGAAAATTAACATGAACAACACGTCTTAATAATAATATTATGATTTGGATTAAATCTTTTCTTTTCCCAATAAAAAAAGTCAAATGGTACCAACAGTTAGGGCTGTTTCAAAAAATATTAGCGCTATAATAGTTTAACTAAGTTTACTTGTACTTGTTAGCAATCTACTAAAATAAAATGATTAGCAATTAAAATCAATTTGACTTGTGTCAGGGTGGCCCGTATAGTATAGGCCTACTCGCACAGGGTCTTAAATGTCCTATGGCCGGCACTGCTCTGCTTGTCTTCAGCAGCAAAGCACTTGTACTCGTAATTGCAACTGCCACTCAGTAGGCCTACTTATAGGCATACTCAGGCCTACTCGTTCTCGAGTTTGCACTGAACCTCTGGAAATTAGAGCAGTTGAAACTAGCTTGTAACCCAGATAGCCACTTTCATTGAATCTACATTGTGCCACTAAAGTGGCAACTGCGGCAGTGTAGGCTAGATGTGGGCCCAACGCACGTGGCTGTCAGAGATACTGTGTAGTAGGACACTGTTAGGATCGTAGCTTCTTTTGTATTCCAAGTTTATATATGTATTCATTACTGGTGAATGTTTCCTTCTCGCCCCAGGTCCTTCAGGCAACAATTCGGCGGTTGGTCCGGTCTCGATATTTGCTGGAATCCTACCTTACTTTCGAGCAACTCTGCCAGAAAGCTGACTCAAACCTTTTCTCAGCCACCATAACCAAGATTTTTTTACAATTGTGGCTTACTTTGTAATTCATATCAATCGGCAAAAATGCTGATTTGTCCATGCGTCGAACTGTCGCCGCGTGGAATTGTCGGGTCACACCCCCATACACCTGATGGATACATTTTAAACATACGTTTCTAAGGGAATATAGCAGATCCTCATTTTGACCAACCGACAATCTGATAGAGAGAATAATTACAATAGAAACGACATATAGCCCTAAGTGTAGTAATAGATGCACCTCGAGATCCCACCTACATTTTCATTGATTTCATGACACTAATAAGTTAGATACTTGTAATCGTAAGTAGTCACAGGCTGCGTAGTCGCTCTGTTTCTATAGGGCCTTTGCAGGCGTGGGAGCAATAGGAGTAGCCAATCCCAAATGGCTGATAACCATTATAATTGATTCGAGTCTACACAACTAATTTACTCGCAGATCAAGTAGCAAGATCGAGAACGTAGTGATAATAATTAGTGTAGTAACACAAAAGTGATCTAAGAAGTCAGTAGCAGCCGAAAGACCTCGCAAGCAACCTGGTTCTTGCACATTTGATTTGATATAGAGCCGGTGAATAGCCTGATCTCCCAGATGCGGATTTTGTGTTGCGCTGAGAAATTTCGGAGTTTCATAGTTGCATTTACACAATCCTATAGCTAAAACAGTACGTAAACACACGCTAGACTAGTCTACAAGCCGTATAATATGGCGGTCGTTCATGGCTCAAACTCTACAGAACAGAACAGCCTAAGGATCGGCTACTTTTGGCGCATCCTTAGGTGTGGTGCTCGGCGGAACCATTTCCTGTCCTTCCTCGCGGTCCAACGACGGAAACAGACGGCGGCAGCAGCGGATACTTCGCAGTTGAGCCCGGACTCCCTGTCGAAACATCGTTAGGATAACGTAACAGAGGACCGGATGTATGCTGAGGGTGAGGCCGTGTACGATTTCAACAATCGGTGGATAGCCCTGGACGCTACGGAAGACAGCACGTGCCAAGACCACCACGAACTGCGACCACAGAATCATGGACGATATGGCGATGGCCATCTTCCGCATCTCTTTGTCAGCCAGGACTTCTTCGTTCTGCGCAGATCCGGGGTTGACGCCTTTCTTCGATGTACAGAGGGCGAGCACCAGAACGACCAGGAGGACGATGAAAGGTAGAACGAACATCAGGATCGTCTCGACGATTCGAAACACAACGCTCGCTACGTATATCGCGCAATACGACCCGTATACCACATCATATACGACCAGATATGGCAACCCGAGCACGAACAGACTTCCGAGTACAACACCAACGACGACTTTACTTGTGAACAGCGTACAGTACCTGGCGGCAAAGACCGGACATCTTTCTCTGAGTGTCATACCTGCGCGTAGGTAACAGGTTAGCAGGAGAGCAACCGAAGGCCAGCCAGATACGAGGAAAATGCTCTTCAGAAAGTCCCACAATTTACACATGACCTGAGAGGTATCTGGCGGATAGTATCCCCTTGGGGCATAGGCAGATATCAACCAGAAGGAGCTGTTACTGAACAGAAGAACGCCAACGTTGGTGCATAGGATGGTCGTCAGGTATAAGTATCCTTCGTGTTTCAACCACAGACGACACCTCACGAGAATCACAAAAGCCAGAATATTCAAGACAACGCCAATGAATATCGTGATTGGATAAGAAATATTTATCAAGTAAAACAGCCAATCCTTCTTGGGATCTTCAGACGTACCCCAAGCACTAGGATTTACTGCAAACGTAGTTTCTTCCACGTCTTCCATGATACTCGTGTAAGTGTTTGCAAAAGCGATCGAAACTTGAACAGCGCCGCAGCATAAGTAACCTACACGAACACGTTAGAAAATTGTCCCTCACTTTTGATCGGCTGTTGATGGGAACTTGTTTTAAAAGGATTTAAAGCATATATAGACGGAACCCATATAGTTCCGTAGACTTAAGGCTGCCATACACCGATTTGTTGCGATTGATAATTTCGGATCAGGTCGGTGTAGGTTGCTAGTTTTTAAATCGGCCAATTGCATGGTCAACCGATCGGGGAAAGCTTCAGTCGGATCGGATGGGGTTGGTGAACAATACATCATACTCAGTCGGCAGTTGAGCTTCTTTCGGATGCCTATATAGCTATCTGGGCATCGTATAGACATTTGATCGGAACCGACCAGTAAGGTGAATTCTGAATAATGTTATGTTCAGGCTGACACCGATCGGAGTTTCTTCTTATCCTACTCCAACTCAATCCGATTCGATCCGACTTGAATAATCGGATCGGGTCGGTGTACGGTGGGCTTTAAGCCTATAGTGGGTCACCCGATCACGGCCGGTTTATGTGACCGGCGTTTCCTGCAGCCTCTTTCTGTTTCCACTCTTTGTAAACATGTTTGCTACGGAAGTTCAGAAGTGCACACACGACCATACGACATTGCATTGATAGCGCTTGTAGGTAAGTAAGTAGCTTTTAAAAAAATGCAAGTCAAACGCTCACCGTTTACAAAATAGACATTTGTTGTAAAATGTTACTGTCGTAGTGCTCAAGGTCCCAAGGCCGTAGCTAGGGGGGAGTGTTTTTGGTGTTTAAACACCCCCCCCCCAATTAAATAATGTAGAAATGAAATAATTCATTTACTAACTACAAACCCCTTGATCAGTTAACTCGGTTGTTTGTCGGCTTGCTTAAGGACGAGAAAACACCCCCCGAAACAGAAAACACCCCCCCCCCAAACAAAATTCTGGCTACGGCCCTGCAAGGTCCATACACAGCTAACCCTTCGGGTGGCGAGAACCCGTACTCTCCGCGTCTACAAACCGATCGAGCGCCCTAACCAATCGACTACGTACGCTGCTACATGTAGCAAGATTTAAAGAAACAGATGCATACCGCTGTAGTTTTTCATCTGCATTTCCACTTATTAGCTACCTCTTTGTACCTACAAAATACATACTCCAGAAAAAATGAAATGTTACAAAAAATTGTAACTGAAATTAAACTACTAAGCCTATAGAAATATATGGATATGGATCTGTCATGCAAGTGGTCACCGCAATGTCCAATCAAGTAGGCTCTGCCAACACAAACCTTCTTAGTTGATGGTAGACTAAGTGTGTGTGTGGGGGGAATTAAAGCGTTCAGCATGATGCATATATAACGTCCAAGGAATAAACCTACTGTTGCAGTTCCTCTCTTTCTACCTGTATCTACCTTCTGTCTGGTTCTTTCTATCTGGTTCCGTCTCGCTCTCACTACCGATTCTACGTTGGGTGGCCTACTAATGTCACTAGATTGATATATACGTGACATACAAACGTACATATTGTAACTGTAATTGTAGTTGTAACCGTAAATTATCAGAGGTGCTCTAAACTAATCAGAGAAATATGCTCGCATACCTACATGCGCCGTACATACATAACATACATACATGAATACGTATGCACGTTCATACATGCATACATACGTACATAAATACGTACGAGCATGCGTAAATACACACAATTCATGCATACATACAACTACTTAAATAACTTTAAAGGCCGTTTGGTACACTATGAGCAAATTTGAACGAGTATTTTAGGGATGTTTAAAGCAAATCTGATCAGTCTAACTGCCACTGGTTCCAGTCGGAGGAGTGTACAAATACATGCAATAGTTAATGTACCTAGTTAGCTTGCGTTGTTTATATTTTCGTGCATGTTTGAGACAACTGGAATAAGTAGGCCTAATTCTGGTGCATTTGCACGCAATTCTGAGAAATTTTGGGAAAGTCAGTTCCAGAAGAATCTGAATAATGCAGAGGATCTGGTTTCCATTCTGTTTTGAATCAAATCGGAGAATCTCCAAGACAATAGCCAAATTGAAAGTTAGAGGCCAATATAACAATTGAAGATGGAATAACTTAAATCTATTTTCCAAAAGCCGGTGGCCCGCGATTTAAAGGTATCGCAATGGAAAATAGTTGCAGTTTAGAGCAAAACGTGTCACCTGTCGAGTACTTATTTTGCACGGTTACTTTATTTACAAATGAAAAATGTATGGTCTACTTAGAATGATACTTTTGAAGAATGGTTGGGCTAAATTTTGGGCATTAGACTCTTAATTGTAACACTGTACTAAATAGGCTACTTTAGTGGACATTTTCATAGGTGCCAATAGGTATTTTTAGTTTCCACTCACTTGATGTAGTGACCATTACACTGACAAACATAATAACATCCCTGATCCCATCTGAGCTTCCGTAGACCAAGATGGGCGTGGTGTCGAGTCTTATTTATGGTTTTCCATTATGGTTAGATTCCCAATTCCCATGGTCTGTCCCTGTTTCTTCCGCCGTGAACCTATTAAGTATTTAAGTATAATTGTAGGCTACTGATGAGAGCTAGCTGAGCTACTGTTGCTGAAGTAGGATGGCCGTGGTTGGTGGTTGGTTCTATTAGCTGCCATAGTGATTGGGTCTCCATCCTCGGTTTGTGCCGGCTCTTTCGCTAACATAGTAGGACCTACATGTATAATCATACTAATGAAACTAGCAGACTTGCTACTGCTGAAGTTCCGATCCATCGCTGTAAATTCATTAAAACGTTAATTTTCGCATTAATATCGAAATTACTGGGATCGTTATTCTCTGTCGAACTAACAGTATCACACGGTCGTTGCTAGTGTAGGGATACTACTCGTTATGCTCATATTTGGGTCATTTTCGTGTTTTGATAGTTTTAAAGACTACCAGGTATAGCGAAAGATCTGTGGTTTTAAAAAGTTCAAATTTCCTACGACTTTCTTTTTGCTATAACATCAAATGCAATTGAACCGACAATAGGGCCTATGACATCGTCGGTTAGTGGCTTCTACGTGAAAAGTATACCACAGTAATAAAACGGTTGTTTTATTTTTATCTAGCCCATAGTTTTTGCTTTTGTATGATGTCCGCTGTGGTCGGTGAAACCTTATAATAAATGCATTATAACAGCTTTAATGTTGTAATTGTTAATATAAATTTATATAACGCCACTTTAAGAAAAAAACTAATCAGGAGCGTTACTTCTCTGCGCTAGCCTGTATGATGTTAAATGTCATTCAGAATATAAATCTCGGCAGTAAGCAAAACAATGCGCTTAAAACAGGTGGTGGCCCACGCACGCTCATAGACCCTAGCCAACGTCCTCAGCACACGATGTCGCCACACCCCAACGGTTCCTCATTTCTGGAAGATGACGCACGTCCGGCTTTCTCCAGCTGCCGGATGTGCGTTGAACAGGAATAGGTATTCGTCGCCTGCTGGTCGGTGTGGAGAAGTGCCAACAGTGGAAATGCGTTTTTGCGCTGCTTATGCACTACATTGCACCAGTTTTCCCAAATAAGGTGGTAAATAAGTAAGTAAGTAATCTTTATTAGCGCGAGACAAACGTTCACACTTTACGACAACAATGCTCACAATAGTGACAAACTAGCAGAATGTCACTAGAATAAAACGATGCAATATTATAAACCGTTTTAAAAGTCTAACTTATATAGTGTTTTACATAGTGGTTGGTTGAATGTCTGAATATGTAGCTCTGTCTCGAACCGGTTATAGGTGTAGAGCGAGTTGCATGTAGGCTCAACTGTAGTCTTAAGATTCTTGTCATTGCCGTCAATCATTGCATGCTTATCAAGCCGCACGGACCTTCTATGGCATGCGTCTGGAATCACGTGTTCGATTTGGGTTCCTTTCCTTTCCTCCATTGTGTTTCAAAACTTCATGGTTGAAGTTTCTCCCACATAGATTGAAAATGCGAGGATTGTCAATATCATACAATATGTCATCAACTTCCTTCGAGTTAATGATCGGAATAAGAGGCGGTCAACCACTATTTTGATTTAAGAAGGCCCAGCAGATCGAGTCTGCACATCGTCATCGCTCGTACGATTACAGAGTAGTTCAAATTTTATCCCGGTGAACATGGGCGGCGATCCCGGAAGGGTCGAGGAGGACAAGAACCCCCCACCTTTAAGAGTGGGGGGGACACGCCATACATCGGACCCCCCCAAATTTAGAGGAAACCGCAAAAAAAGGTTTTTTCGCGCGTCAGCGCGAAAAATATTTTTGACCTCTTTTTTCACCAGATCAGTTCAAAACTCTTTTTTCACCAGATCAGTTCCAAAATGTCCCCCCCCCCACCTGTCAAACAAGATCGCCGCCACTGCCTGTGAAGTGTATTTGTGGACTGTGGTAGATGATGTATGGGCAACAAGAGCAGAGGTGAACCTTTGGTCAGTTACCAGTAATAAGTTCAGACATGTGCTTCATTGTTGTCTATGAACGCTCGCATCGCCATCTACCGAATGTAAAAGAACAACGCCTAGTTAACGATCGGTCGCCAACTCAGATGCTAGGCTTATCGACTGGCTTGCCGACTTGCACTGGACTTCTTAGGTAATTCTGTATGTCTGCTTGTTGCCTCGTAATGCATTTTACCGCGTATACTGTACTGGTGGACTATCAAGGACTGTGAAATGTAGGCCTAATTTATATGGATTTATGAAATAAGATGACTGACGCATACGAGTGCTTATAATAATAATAACATAATAATCTTCTTTAGGCTATTAATTCAAACTGACAAGTATGCAGTAAGATTACATTGAAACATGACAGTACAATCAAGATCTTAATTATAAACACACGGTTTGGCAGCCATGCAAGGCGCCGCCCTAGAGGGAGGTCACGGGTATCGAACCGCGAATTAATGCTCTCCTGGCCATGAGTGTTACCATTACTCTCCCCCCCCCCTAAAAGGAATAAAACACACGACTATACGCCCGAGGCTGCACTGCAGTGCTCGTTCAGTCTGAAATAATCCATCCTCTATTGATTAATCTAGCAGTAGTAATTAGCAGTTGATCAATTTAACAAGTTCACTTCAAATAACCGTATAAACTTAAAACTACTATATGCATACTATAATTATGCAAAATTAAGAGTTGGTCGAGTCTTCCAAGGGTATAAACCGTATAAGCTTCCAAAGCTTCAATGTTAATCTAATCTAACCCCATGTCCCCCGTTTTAATAGTGCAGAGGTCATTAATCGATGGTGCACCAACTACTCATAAGACATGCTTGAATCGATCGATTTCATCAGGGTTCCAACTTCCAGGAGGTCAATAATGTAATCGTAAACTCGAAACTTCTAAAGCGCTGCTCCAAACGATAAGCGCAAAGCACCAACTGATTCAAGAGCACTGCGTCGATCGTGCAGAGGAGTTGTCCAGAGATAATGGACTACCACCAAGCGAAGACTCAACTTCGGTTGTCAGAAGACCAGGGACAGGAGGACTTAGAGGACCACACCTCATGAACATAAACACTCTTGATTCGGACTCTATAAGGTCTACGCAGAAATCCTGCACTTTCGCTGCGGTCCATGATCAAGAGCATCACTGGGCTGTGCCTTTTATATAGGACACCGCATGTATATATGTAATTATGCATACGTAGTTGACGTGAACTGGTAATAAACGGGAACCATTGACTTACCTCATTTATACCTTTTATGCAGCACGGACCTAAAAGCATCGCATCATTCGTAATAACCTCTCTCATTTAAACCCTGACTTATTCCTGACGCATAAACACAAATGAAATAATCCACAAAACCCGATAGATCACCCGGAAGAGCATTGCTTGGAAAAGAGCAGTCTCTCTCCCCCTCTCTCCCTCTCTGTCTCCCCGTCTCTCTCCCTCTCGCTCTCTCTTTCACAGATTTCTTAGAATAGTTTTTCGTTCTCGGAAATCCCCAAAAGCGTACGAACGTAGCGTTACCTAGAAAGCTAGCGCTCCGATGGGTCTCGGAAGAGGCGGAAACAGCCGAGCGGTGGATTAACTCTGCACATTCGTGGCATGGGCGTTTATTAGAGAGCCGGTCACTTACGGTCTCGACGTCCTGCCTATTTGCTTCAATTATTAACCAGATTCGGATTTGCAGAGACGTCGAAACGTCGGGTTTAATGGAATGGATTTGCCTGGGTAACAGTTTAGAGGATGAGAGTGAGAGTCGACAACGCGGCGAAATAGGGATCTGACGTTTCAGGCCTGGACTCTTCCGACGATCATGTATCTCGACGGATCGACCAGGAGTATGTGCGGTAATGCATCCGGTAGTGTCTGAAATCCGGGTCGACCTCTTTGAGACGATAACGACCCATTTGACGGCGGAGATGAGCGCCGAGAAGAACTGGACCTGGAGCGGAGAGGGAGTGGCAATTAAGTCGGACCGGAGAGGCGCCACATAGAGGCTTGGCGACCGAAGTAACAATGATCGACCGATGTTAATTGAGGCATTGTTCGGCGAGACGTGAATATAAACTCAATTAGCAGACAATAAACGAACATTGCTTTTATGATCTGTAACGCGTGTGGAGATTGTAAAGATTGAAATGTGTGCAGACGTAGTTCTCTTTCAAACAACTTACATTATGCAATTAAGCTACACTGCCCAGAGTCTAGAGTCAGACGCGGCACTGGCTTGTGCTAATTTGTTCTGTCCTATAGGTCGTATACGCGTATGTATTTATGAGACATTTAAAGAGCTACAGAATACCCTCAGTCAAATGAATCATACGAATGTATTTTATACTGTATATTTATTTTTGATTATAATTATGTTTGAATAGCTTAGCTGCTAACTTCCAAACATGCAGATTGACAACTATTTGCATAATGCATAAAGCCACTACGATCCGATATAATTATGTCTTCCTCTGACTCATTTCAGTATAATAGATGATGCTCCATTCGTAGTCAATTAAAAGGCATCTTCGCTCACAAATCAAGGTCCAGAAGGTCTAGGTCACAAGCAACTAATTGAATGGTTTCAATTTATACCCTTTACCCTACAGTTAGTATCCACCTGTACTCAAGGTCAAACTCTGTGATCGCATACGGACTTGGAACCATAGCAGACATCATGAGGGGTCATGTGTGCATAAGAGGCGGAGGCCTACAGCATACGCTAGTGATCAGTGTGGGAACTGTCTATATATACTATGACACCAAACGGTCACTTTATGCATTGTGCTCAGAAACTGGAGGCTCCCAAGTCTCAAAGCCACCGTCGGAAGCCAATAAATGTCAGTTGGAGCCTGAGCGCCCGTGCATGTACATAGAATGGTCTCGTGTGAGGTCACGTATTTACTCCTCGCCAGGTGATCATTAGATCGCATATGTCCGATTAACGCAATCATTCCTTACGAGATAATCTCCTTAGCCCGTCAACAGCTGCTCTGCACGCAGCAGAAGTTCCGTTTAAATACGTCCAGATGTTGCCTACTGCATGGGCCTCATCGGTGACAACGCAGAGCTTGTTCACTTGTCCAGGCTTATAAGAATAGACGCTGAAGCAGGAAAAATTCCTCAGTTGGCGTCATTTTTAAATGTAAAGTCTAAATAAGGTGGCGTTACTATCTACTGGTGGAAACAGAGATCGTAGATGAGCATAAACTAACTCCGGAGGGATTGACACCGAAGAATCAGATTTTATAAACAATAAAAATCTAAGAGTTTAGAAAAGAAATAATACAGAGATAAGTCTGTTAGGCCTATTATTAATTGGTCACCAGGCTTAAAGGCTGGAATTACCTTAGCCAATTTAATTGATCTGGAAATATGGGGACGTCCATTAATTATGTCAACAAAATAGGGGAGGGAGGGGTTTGATAAAGTTTGACAATTCTTGGCAAGGGGGATCGGGGTTCAAGACAAATTGACGTCAACAATAATTTTATCAAAACGCAACCATAGATTCCGAAAGTCATTATGAGTGATCTATAACTTTTTGTCTGTAATTTAATCAAACGCAATATTTTCTTCATTTTAAATTATATTGTTCGAAGATTATATGAGAAAATGTGCTGCATAATCTCTTAAATGCGAATATCCTGGGTTCTTTTTGAAAATCTAATATTTCGAGTTTATTTTTCGATGGAAAGATAATTTGTTTTGACATAATTTTATTAGGGGGTCCTTGAATGTTTGACAGTTGTTGACAAGGGGGAGGGAGGGGGTCAAAACTGACTAACAATTTTTGACAAGTAGGCCTAATGGACGACCCCTATGCCCGAGTGCGATGAATTGTTAAAGATTTTAGAGAGTAGGCCCTACAGGTGTATTTCCTGGGAAGAATTTTGGATAATTAAAGAAATTGATCATAGGAAGTTAGAAAATGCTGAGTTACAAAACTATCACGTTGCCTTGACCTATAAACTTTGAGGAGGATATAGGCTAATTCTTGACAAGTCCACCCACCGATAGACTAAATTAGGCCTAGGCTAGGCCTACTTTTTCTGCTTTCATCATCAGATACTAGCCATCTTACTTACACGAATATGACGATCTATTTAATGGTTTCTTCACTGATTTCGATATTCATTGGCCTACTATGACTTTTATAAGTCCACTATATTTGCGACGATCCTCTATTTACATCGATTCCTATTTTCCGCACGCGCTTGCAGACCATTCTGTTCGATCGTGGTTTCATAGTGCTAGACCGGGCGGCCTCTGATGAGTCTCTCTGGAAGTAGTGCTACATAAATTTACAGTTACAATTACAAATTACAATTAGGCCTACTTGATTTGCTGACAAACCTCATAAATTCGCGTCCGTCAACTTGGTGCCATACAAACATGCTAAAACGGCTACAGATCACGAAATACACGACTTTACATTTGGACAGGCACTTAGGCTAATGCAGCCAGCAAGACAAAGAAACATGCAGATGCATAATAGAAGGTACAAAACCTACAAAGTGATGTAGTTCTAATTAGTACAACATGCATAACATTAAATACGGCGAAGCTTTTGTTGCGCTAAACCCAAATTGCTGTAAAAGAGTCGCACGGACAAATGCCGTGCACTGAAAACCGCATCGTCAGACGTGCGTCAATAGAACGCAAACAAAGTAAATCCATTAAACACTTCCTGTAAACAATTCTAAAGTCTTCCGCGGGTTGCGCTATACAAATCGCCACGTATGTCTGCACAGCGACTGATCTATGCACACAAATGTCTATGCCAACTTCCGTTCGGTTGTTAACCGCAACGAAACCGTGCATTGAGGTCGTAATTAAAGCCAAACACGGACTACATGTCGCCGTGAATTGGACAAGATGTCGTCTTGGGCGAATCGGTCCATTTAGAAACTTTTATTCGCCGGCAGACTGCAGGGGAGAAGCGCTTTTAGTCCAACACGCTCGCCCGACGCCTCGACGACATTTGACGCCAGATCCGCAGCAAGACTCCGCGTCTCGCGCAACGCGACACATAACAATTATACTCTCGCCACCCAGGCTTGGGCGTTTTCTTGATATTTTAACATGTATCGAGCGTTAATAGCTGTCATTGATCAGGCGAAAACGGCTCGGACTAGGATCTTTTGTGGACGCCGGATCTTTTGTGGATAGACCTGGACTGCCGGGCAAATATTTGCGATGCCGAGAGAAGGTGTTCAGTATATATTTGCCAGCGCCGCGCATGAGACTCGCTTTCTACTCTAACTGCATGCGTCGCCAGCGGGTTTCTTTGTGCCAGAAAATCCCCTGGATTACGGTGACACGATTCGAATCCCACCTTGCTTTGCGTGTCAGATAAGTCATGGCTATCAATTATTAGGCGATTTGCGAAAGAGATTACGTAGCGTCCAAGGTCGCTATGTTGTGGACAGATATGCGGTTGGTCTGGTCCTGGGCTTCATCGAGACACTGTAAAGTACATAATGATGAAGAAAGAAGAACATACATACAGTTATATCATACCTTACGTGCTATGCATACATGTCAAATGTCAATATGCGCGCGGCAGCGTATGTTCCTATAATCGGCTAAGACAGACGCCTACTGCAAAATATAAAAAAATGTACAATAGTATACAAACATGAACACGTGAGTAGGCTGTATATATATATATATATATATATATACTTTTTATATATACGCCTTCCCGTGTGTTCATGATTGTATATATCTCATATCATATATCTTTGTGTATGTATGCTTGCATGTGTGTGCATTTATGTATGTATGTATGTGTGCGTGTCATCGCATGTAGGCACGCGTGTGTATGAGTATACGCATAGACGCAGGCATAGACACGTACATCTGAGCACCTAATATAGGTGTGAGATGTGTATGTGTCGTTTGTATTTTCGTCGGGGTGCGGATGGCCATAAAGAACTACAAAGACTTGCGAGTTCGGTGCCGCCGTCCTTTGATGTGGAAGCGGTTCTGTCGATCCGGTAAACAGTATAAGACATCTTTCGTGGCGAGTGGAATGTCTTCGCTGCCATCTATCCGTGGACGCAGCGGATTACTTCCATTCTGTCTAATAAATGCCGCCGATGGTAAACAGTCGCATCATCAGGATCCTGTGTTAACATTTCACGCTTCCTTTGTTTTCGTCACGCATCGTTGTTTTTCGTTCGCCCGTGCATGCACGCACTTTCAACGCGCATTTTGTTCCTCAGCTGGTAATTACTGTTCTTCAGCAGTTGGTAGTCTCATGCAGTTCGAGTACTAACTGCGTTGCCTGTTTTTGCCAGGTTTCCGACTGCTTCTTGACTGAAACTTTAGCCGTTAAGGTGGCAAGTTGCTCTTGTTACGGTTTAGCAGGGCGTGTAATGGATCTAATCTGGTGCAATTTGTAGTTGCAAGAGCAATCCATAAGGAAAAGGTAGTTCAACCATTGAAGTTGTTACCAAGTCTTCTATTCAAAACCGAGATCACGTTTTGATGAGTAATATAGTACTGTAGCGTATTAGGCATCGACTGCCGGACGCATCTGACCAAAGTCTCATTCCAAATCGCACACCTTTGGACAACTAGAAGAGATTCATGAAGTCACGGAGAACTAAAGATGGGTATAAGCATCTAGAAATCTCATCAAACGATTTTGATGTCCAATTATTTTTTAAATTATCAGGAAAATGCCAACCGTTTGTCGATGACATCGGAAGGGGTCAGTCGTGTGAATCTTGACCTCTGCACGGTTTACGCTTTTTATCGGTTTTGCGGTCAAGCGTCTGTGCTCCGCACACGCTTAAAGACCATTTTGCTCGATCGTGGTTTCATTGTGTTAGGTCGGGAGAGGCTCTGATGACTCTCTCTTGAAATGGCCCTATATAAATTTTGCAATTACCAATGCCATTACCAATTGAAACGCCCTCTCCCCGATTTGTACTGTAGCGTTAACACAACTAAATACATACTGTACAGTCTCTGAGTTGCTACTGTATATTAACGAAAACGGACAGTTCAATCACAACACCATTAGCATCGTCACAGTATCTAAACGCACGACATTTTAATTATTAGACTGGAACTTTCAACTTGGCATTCGACAGAATACCTGTATCAAATCTTCTTGGCGCTGTCCGCACGATTTGCTTCCCGCCAAGTCATCATCGCGCTTCTGTGAGGTACTTAAGGGTGCTGCAGTGAAAAAATATTCTATTACATTATACATTACATTACATTATACCTTTCTTTAGATGCCATACGCATAGACCACATCAAACTGGGTTAGACCGATCCGTGGTGTACTCCGTTGAGTCTCTCCATGAGCGTCCGCAGTAATTTTTTAGGGGGCGGGTGAGCAAATTGACGATTTTGCGTAGCTAGCTATTCATGAACACAGAACACATGACAACTTTAAAATAAATAATGGTCAATGACTTTACCTACATAATTAAGTGTTTTTCGCATTTAAAATCGTGTTGGGACTGTTGTAATAATAATAATAATAATATTCAAACGATTAGTTTTTGTCAAATATGCGAGAAATCCTGTTCTGAAATATTCTTTGCGATATGCCAGCGTTTTTTGATTTGAAGCAAGTTAAAGAAATGATAGTTAATGGTGGTGTATTCTTGAATATTTGACTATTGCCAG
This sequence comes from Allolobophora icterica, assembly GCA_963556255.1. NCBI lineage: Eukaryota > Metazoa > Annelida > Clitellata > Crassiclitellata > Lumbricidae > Allolobophora > Allolobophora icterica. Next base: position 39,716,417 of record OY744608.1, on the reverse strand, counting down.
GCCTATAGATGCATTCGCGTTAGCTTACTTACTTACTTTATGTTGCATATATTTGTGACGTCATTCATCTTATTATCTTTGACAGTGTCATGTGTAGCAGGAGATTGGTCACCAAAAATTTTGTGTGGCAAAGTTACGCCCTTGATCAACGACAAGAATGTTCATGACAATTAGAAAATAGTTAAACCGTGATTCTTGTCACGGTCTACCTGCTTCGAACGTCGTGGTTATGATTGAGAAAGCAAGAATAATTTTAAAATGATTATGAGTAGGAAATAGATGATGATAATGTTGTTGTTGATGATGACAAAGACAACAAAACAGCTATTAAGGTATCGAATTCGAAGACTAGCAAAACACAAAATATTTCTAACAATGTTTGATGTGAGATACACCAGTGCTGATGAAGTTTATTTATGAGACAAAAAAATATGTGCTCCGGGAGTAGACAACAATTGAGTATATTAGAAACCATATTTCTAGTTTGGCGACACTGATTGTTGCTGGTGGCTAACAGCATGCAGACAACGGTATCTACTTTTGTTCTAAGAGTGTACAATATCGACGGCAATATCGACGAATTGCTGCTGTTCTCTGAAGGTCGTTCAAAACTCAAACGTTCTTTCTAAGCCACCTAGAACCTCAGTTTCTCGTCCAGTACACTGTAGGCTACCTGTGTTAAGCCAATGCCACAAAATTGTTGGTGACCAATCTCCTGCTTCACATGACACTGTCAAAGATAACAGATGAATGACGTCACAAATATATGCAACATAAAGTGAGTAAGTAAGCTAACGTGAATGCATCTATGTAGAGTCACTAAATATCTTAGACTGAGATCCTTAGTTTGTCCTTCAATGTTCATTGTTAAGGCAGGCCTATAGCTAAGCACGGGACTCAATAATGTCGTGTCACTACGTGTGCTAGGCTTGTTCGTTTAGAAAGTCATAACCAACAACATCGATTTCGTCTTCGACCTTGACGATGTCGTCTCTGCTGCACTTTGCTGCAGAGGCTGGAGTATGTGATGGAGGATGCGAAGGACGAGGAGAGGCTGTTGGACTGAGGACTCCCACTCGGCTGGGAGCAGGCTGAAACGAGGTCAGGGCGACGTCTCTCCTCGGCATTCGATCGATCACTCCTGCAATCAACATTATCAGTTGTAGCTCTAACCCTTGTGAGGTTCGTAGAAATGCACCTTGGGCATACATACATAATATGTCGTATATATATATATATATTTGTCGTATATATTATACGACAAAAAATAATATATATTATATATGATATGTATACGATATGTTGTATACATTATACGACGTGCTATACAGTCATCCATAAGAAAGTGTGGCCTGCATGTCGATGATATACGAAAAAGTATTACTACATTTAAAAGAAGATCGTTAAATAGCCTATAAGGTGGTAGGTGAGTGTAGGTTAAGAGACCATAGATTGACTGGAACAAAACGATATATATGAGTGGTGATTTATGGGCAGAAGGCTAGAGATAGAAAGAGATGCCAAAGCAACGCTGACCGAGGAATGGTAGGGGAACAGGTATAGAGGTTTAGTGGGCATAGGAAGATATAGCGGTAGAGTTGGGCAGACATTTAGACAGACAGACAGTTAGACAGACAGTTAGACAGACAGTATCGACTGACAGAGAGATAGGAACATAGGTACAAAGTCAGGTAGACAGCAAGATAAGTGGTCACCTAATGGTAGGTACTGAGATTGAGAGATACTCAATGGGCATCTTTAGTTAGGATCGGTTAGCGGAGATCTAAGATTAGAGTAGCGGTCACCCAATGAGGATGAGGCGTAGGTTAGGATCAGGCGTGGTAGTAGTAGGAGCTTTGGCTCAGGTACGAGGTAGGCAGGGTCTAGTCAGCCAGAGATGGAAGGACAAGACTTAAAATGGTCAGCTAGAAGACACGTAGCCAGAGGAGACGCTATGGGCTAAGCTAAGAGGTCTAGCAGGCGGTCTTCTGAGTAAGGGAGAAGATAATTTTAGGATAGAGAGGTTCCTCTGAAGAATACCGGTAGGCCCGAGGCTGGTAAGGGAGCTAGCCTAGGGAAGCTTAGTGGACTCGCTAGGACGTTTTGAGATATAAGATTGGAAGACTGGACGAAGCAGCAGTTCTCGGATTCTGTGCGGATCTGACGGTTGTCAGAGTCTGGCAGTGCTCGCGATGGGACGCTCGCGAGGAAACGTTCTCTTAAGAGTTTAGAATAGAAGTTCTTGTAGTTGATGCAATGTCGTAGGCTCGTAGCTATATCATCGTCTGTTTAACTGAACAATCGTCTACTATTGAACTGTGTATTCGTGAAGAAACATTCGTAATGAATGACAATAAAGAATTCTACAGACAGAACTTATAAGAGTCTGACACATATATACATACATACATACATACATACATACACACACATACATACATACATACATACATACATACATTACACGCACACATGCATACATACACTACACACAATGATATCAGAATGACTCGAGAAACCGGGTTTGTCACTTATGAACGGAGGCGACTGGAGTATGATGCTTCTGCTTCTGCAAGAAAGCATACGAAGCGTGATTTCTGAACAGAGAAGCTTTCTTACCGTTTCTGGCGCACGTGTGTAGTCGTAGGAGACAGGCATCTGGGAAGAATCGACCACAGAGGGCGCACGTGTTGTCGCTGTTGTGCGTTCTCTTGACGTGACTGTCGTGCGCAGCGTGTGACGCGAACGCCTTACCACAATGCTTGCACTTCACAAAACAACCAGCACAACGGGGTTAGATCAACATACTCTGAACTATGGGTGCATGCAACATGTCTACTACCGAGAGGGATAAGAAAAATTATTTTGAAATCATACAATCATAGGCAATTTACGCCTAGGCCCACATATGGCGCACTGTAATAATATCAGCATGGAAATTTTAAAATAATCCTGTGACTAACAATGCGATAGACTGTCATCATGATGTTCTGTCATGTTCTTCCTTGTAGTTCAATGTAACAGTATATATTTAAGACTTGTGCCATTGTCTCCTATCTCTTAGACCACACTTTACCTGTCTTAAATTAATCGAGATTATAGCTGTAGACGTAGAAATGAGGTGTGCTAGAGGTCGTTTGAGTTGATTATAGAATGCATATTTACTTTGAAGGGCTTTTCACCGGAATGTTGACGAATATGTGTTCGCAAAATGCTGGATGCAGTGAAGGCCTTGATGCAATGGGGACACTTGTAAGGCCGTTCACCGCTGTGGACCTGTACGCACAAACAAAACAAATAAGCCAAGTTCTTCATTTACGCAGATTCAAAAGTGACAACAGTTTTCACGTGCTTAGGCATGCGATGGTCAGCAAATGCAGTGTTACACACGACATAATATTGCATTGATATCGCGATGAATATTGTACATGATATCCATAATATAGGTCTATATTTACAGTAAGCTATAAATAGTACGTTAACAGTGTTCTATTTCTTGGTGCCATTGAATCTTATTTTGTCGGAACTCGCAACGTGCTGTCAGTCTCTTAGCTGTCTTCCGATTCTGTCAACTCCATCAAACCATTTACGAAACTCTTTATAAAGGCGGGTAAGATGAACAAACAAAGATAACAAACATATTTACAGGTCTCGACATAAAGTGCTCAAATGCATAGGATAGGTCGGTGCAAGCACAACCATATCATTCCAATTACAGAATATCTTTATAAGATGTGCGATTGTTTTATCTTCCTAAATTCATTATATCAAATTTTATTATATAAAATTTTTAGGCGTTTTCATCATATAGTGAGTGTAGAAAATAACTTGGTTTAAGTCGAAGGTGCCTTACCCTCATGTGTTTGTTTAGACTAGACGATTGACTGAAGCATTTGTTGCACAGCGAACACTTATGCGGTCGATGCTTTTCGTGTACATGCAGAATATGGATGCGAAGTCGATCTCGCTTCTCGAAGGACCTTTAACAGCAGTAGAAAGATAAACCTCGAAATTAATTAAGCGTAGACGGAGATAAGGAGAAGGAAGGAAGGATGGATGGATGAAAGGATGAAAGAAAGGAAGGAAGGAAGGAAGGAAGTAAGGAAGGAAGGAAGGAAGGAAGGAAGGAAGGATGGAAGGATGGATCGATGGATGGATGGATGGATGGATGGATGGATGGATGGATGGATGGATGGATGGATGGATGGATGGATGGATGGATGGATGGATGGATGGATGGATGGATGGATGGATGGATGGATGGATGGATGGATGGATGGATGGGTAAGTATGGGTGGATGAATAGATGGATGAATGGATGGATGGATCTTTTGTAATCTATAGTTGCTGGGTCTGGCTCACCTCGAGCAAATATCGCAAGGAAACTTCCTGTCTCCCTGGTCGACACACCTTGTGTATTTAAGATGCTTGTCCCTGTAGTATTTGTAGGCGAAGACTTTTCCACATCTCTGACAAGTGTAGCCATCGTTGGCTAAAACCAAATCATTCTCGCAATAAATATGCTCTGCTAGCCATGATAAGTTATGACGTGCGTCAACCAAACAGGAAAGGTCTTTCCTCGGTTAACAAGGTTGACCAACCTGGAAAATCTCAGATTGTAGGATTAGATATAAAGCTTTATGCCGAGACAAATCAGCAGCTGTTGTATCAGCGTCTCTAAGATGACTGCCTTCAGTCAAATATTCGGAGAATATTCTGATTTTGCATTTGGATGTGAACAGCAAGTTAAATAGATATCAAGCAAGCAGCTTCAGAGTTCTCAATTGGTGCCGACTACACGCAGCACAGGTGTTATATCAGACAATGCAATACAAGACAATACAATGCATTGCAATGTAATACAGCACAACGGAACAGAACACAACATAAAGCAAAGCAGTACAATAGAGTGCAGTGCGACACAGCGCAATGCGACACAGAGCAAAGCAGTATAATTTCTCAACACAGGTGAACAATCACATTGGAGTCGTATAATTAAGCATCAGTTAGAGACAAACCATCGTCCTGATTGTTGAATTCATCATGTTCTCCGACAGCGGGCTTCATGGCGATCGGAATGCCCATGAACTTGAGGTAAGCGTCTCCGTACCAGACGAGCAGCTCCGTTCCCTGGCGAATGTCCTTGCACGCCTCGTAGTAGATGTTTCCATCCTGCTGAAGTACAACAAGGTTCTGCTCGCTGGAAGTCCTCGCGCAATTCACGTATGTCATCCAATAACAGTCCGATCCATCGATGAAATGACTCAGAACGCCCTGTCTAAAGATCTACAATGCAACCGAACCTTTTCTCACGCGTCTTGCGCGATACAAATTTCCGTCACGATAATGATTATGATAATGATCACAATAACGGTAACGATATTTACAATGGCAATGACAATTATAATGATAATAATTATACAACTTCAGACCTTAAGCCCTTGATTTATTACCGAAATTATACTTCGTCTTGGGCAGGATTCAGTTAATGCAATGTGTTTAATGTAAGAAAACGTGATGTCGTGAATCAGTCTAACATAATCAAGATGACTCTCAACATACTGTAAGTGTAATTGTGTAATTTTATGAAGTGTTCCATAATGTAATTTTGTTTCTTATTATGCGTTTTTGTTCGCCGTTCGTCTTCAGCTATAGCGCAACATAAACATTAGCCACATTGATTATCTCCAGACAATGACATCTACACCACTTCAAGACAAGAACATCGATAACTGATGAAGCATCCATATTTACTGAGCACTTCACGACCAGATACTCCGTGCTTCTGCTAGAAAACTGTAACTGTCACCGGTTGTGCCTATACTATAAGACAATTTGTGTTCAGGGCTTAAACTTCAAGATTACGACTGACCAAGGGTCATCATGTGACTGATTCAGATAGGAACAGCGTATTATACCTCCCAAAGGAAGCTGTTATCGCCGCGACCTTTGACCTCTCCCGGATCGACCAGTCTGCCACGGAAAGGCCCGAATCGAGTTGACCGAGGAATCACTGATGCCAAGCAGACGACGCCGTAGTGAGGAAAGCCCGCGATCTCCGTCCTGTACAGACCCAGACCTAGGCCAGACATCAATGAATATAATTATATATATATATACATATATATATATATATATATGTAATATCATTTGACACGGTCCGGTTGTTTGTATGTGACGATGAACGCTGGCGCTACCTTGCGGATAATATGAGAGCAAAAAGGTTGTTAAAACGGCGGTATTGTGAGTTGAAGCTAAAATTTGGGATAGTGTCTGGTTATTGTTTCCATGGCCCGTAAGTAACCGGGAACAACGGAAGATTCGCCCAGAAGGGACATTTGGCCAAACAAGCGTCCAGATGTTCGGCGCGGAAGAGGCTAATGAATACATAGTTAATTAAATGACATCGATTAATATTCTAATGATCTAGCAGTGCCTTCGAAAGCTTAGGAAATAAGATTAATCGATTTGCGCAAATCTACTTATCAATGCTGATCTTTAACCAAGAGACTCGGATGACGGGTTCTGGCAGTCGATCCTTTGATTGAAAGGCGGTAGACGGTATATGTTACCTTTAGGGTAACTATTCGTCGATTTTACGAATCCACTAGTGCATATATATGTATCTGTTTGTAAGTCAGACAGTTCTTATACCTTCTGGTAAGTTGAGTGTCTTAACGTCGACGCGTTCTTCTGCTGCCTGTTGCTTCGATGAACTTGATTCACATTTTCCCAGCAGACGATCGATCCCTGAATAAACACATCAGCCATCAGTAACTGAGACGGAATCACAGCGCTCTTGCAACAATTATTAAGCTTTGAACTACTTATATAACGCTTTACAATCGACCGACTGATTGCAGGAAAATTCGCAAACAACTTAAAGCCACTTATAATTAATTCAACCCTGGTTGTACAATAGTCAGAGATTTGACGGACGGCTACCGACTGATAAACGTAGAAGTAAATGTAAATCTCCGAAATATCTCAGCGCCATATATCATACACATATACTGGCGCTACATCAAATCAAGTTCACCGACAGTATCAGTGAGACGTTAGAATCTGTGGGTCGAGCCAGAGAAACAACATGGTGCCACGGTGGAAATCGTTGCTGTTACTATGGGATGTGCAGGAGAGGAAGCAGTATATTGGATAGCTTGAGTTTCAGTTTGTGGGAATGATATAGGAGAGAGGGCAAACAGAAAAGTGCCCACGTAGGATCGGAGAACATAATCGGACAAATGTATACGAGAGTTTTGTTTAGTGTGATACGGTGGCCGACTCTTAAAGATCCGTTAACAGCGGCCAACTTACAGCAGCGTCTCCAAACCCAATTTCTATACGTTACAAGGCGAGGGTTTAGCAAGTCCTTCGCACGCTGTTTGTCCGTCTACAGATCAATTGTAGCGCTATATAAACACATAGAAATAATTATAGTTCTATCTGTCTATAGTAACAGAATAAACGCAATCTATGAAATCTGTAGATGGCAACAGGTTTCTTCTTATACAATCACCATGCAATCTATGCGCAGTTAAGTGTCGCATCCGGTTATTCTTCTGTCAAAGACGATTGCTGTTGTACCTTGTTGCTATAAGCTTATTAAGATTCTAGTTACATGTATCTTTAGTTGAGATAGTCTGTGCACCCTATGAATGGGACTGTGGTCCCACAACATGGTATACTCTCATCAATCATGATCGTTGTAATGACGGCGTTGTTAAATAGGCGCCCGCTCATTTTGCAGCTGCCCCCTGGGAGTGGAAGGCTGAGTCGACCTATAGGGAGCCTACGGGTATCGAACCGCGTCTTTCAAGATCTTAAGTTCCTCGAGCAAGAGTGTTACCATTAATCCATCCCCTTCCCTTATTAGGCCTAAACCGACGTAGATCTGAGCCTAAAAGACAAACTCTGCAACCGTCAAGTATATCTCTCCGTCAAGTTTTTCGGTCGTCTTTTGGAAAGCTATACAGAGCTGAACAAAGGCGAAACGCCTCGGGCACCAATCGAAGCGATCGGTTGTATGGACGGGGCTTTGTATTACGATCATTAATCCGATAGATCGAGAGGAACTAAGTTCAAAGCGGTCCAGACCGACCACTGCGTCAATTATGCCTCGTCCTAACTGTTGTCGGTTTTGATTACGCACCAGAATACGTGAGCCAAGTCGTCCAAAAAATTAGACAAACATCGAAAGGGCAGCGAAACGTAACGAGGAGCACCCGCGTAATCGTTCTCGTTAGCGTCTCAGGAGGGGTGGAGGATGGGTCGCTCGAAGAGGCTTTACGCCGTCTAGCGGAAGGATCCGAAACCGTCGGTTATTGTAGTGGCCCCAGGAAAATAATGCAATGTTCTTGCGGCTGCGGCGGCGGCAATCGTATGGGCCGGCTATTCACCCCGGTCTGGCGGTGTTAATTGTATTTGTACGAGTGTCAAACGCGGCTTTGAACGAACGCGACTGGTCCCATAATGTACTTTGAGCGGACGTCAATCTCGGGGCGGCGTTCTGAGGGTCTTGGGCCTTTCTACGACCGACGGCGGTGTAAGTATACCGGGGACCTGCGAAACAAAGGGACAATGGGTGCTGGAGAAGACGCGGCGGCCGGTTAGTAAAGGAAGGACTCTACTGCATATATAAGCCTGCTGAACAACGCTCGCCGGAAAAAGAAGTTGCAAAGCATAGAGGAACGAGTTGTTGCAGATGAGCGCCCCGCTCAATTACTAGAGTGTTCTTGGCGGTCGATTCAAACATGTAGGCCTCTAATATTCACTAACGACCCTTAGTAAATTTGTTAGCTGCTCAACATTTACAGGTAGCCAATAGGCCCTAACAGTTTACAAATAGGGCCTAAATCTGGATAAACCAAAACACAATGTATAAGTTATAAATCGCGGGCTGGTAATTTGCCCATGTAGGAACTGGAGATGAAATAAATTAGATAACATATTCTCCTAAATACACCTCAAATTCATTGAGGTGTATTTAGGAGAACCAATTGGAAGCTGTGTCAGACTGTTTGAGCCAAGTTTCATTTAGAGCGAGAATAGGTAAAGTGAAGGGAGTTTATTCCGAATGAAACGAATATTAGGGTGGCTGGAATTTTTAGGCCTACTATGAAGACGGCAAGGGACGGGTGATAAGAACAATGAGTTTTTCAGTTGGTTGCTGAAAATACCGTAAACTGTTGAAATCTCTTGAAAATTATGAGCTTCTTTGTACAGATCGTCTTCCTTACAAGTTTGAACCCTTCATACATATAAGCAGCAATGCCATAAATTGGTCGAAAGAATCATGCCTCGCTCCTATAAGCCGATAACTAACGTTTCTCTGTTTTTTTTCCTGAATAAATTGTTGCTTTAGGTCACAGATGTTAAAGTCGCTTCTAATATTTTCGCAATATTCGCAGGTCCTGCTGAAGACGCATAAATCATGTTTACGTATTTGATTCACCAGGTGGTGTTTGGATGGCCGCTTCCGTAGCGCGAAGTGCATTGGATAGTCATGCCTATATGACGGTTGAAAGATCGAATCCAGTTTATATCAGGACTGTAGTCGAGGGTATACGCGGGTATACAGCGTGGACTCACCTTTTGAGATGGTATACTGACCTCACAAAATATTTGTACTCACCTCTAATATGTTTCGGAAAACTAACCATTAGCGTATACTCATGATCCTCCGATTTGTTTCGGAAAACTAACCGGAAGCGTGTACTGACTGTACTCACCTCTAATTTTGCCACTACAGCCCTGATTCATATCTCTAATTCATAGCTTAAACTTCGAACTCTCTCTCTCTCTCTCTTTAACCGTCCTCGATACGAGGGTTGGTCGCATTGTACACACTTAGAAATAAGCTTACCAGACCCTGCCAAATAAAAACGTGTCTTACCATTTGGTAAGCAAGGTTATTAGTCCGCCCTGTAGTAACCTGAGGTTAGCCTACTTACAGACTGCGATTGGAGGATCTGGCGAGTTGGTTACTTCAAAGTAGGTAGAGTAATAATGCTTGAGAATTTACAATATTGAAAATTCAATACAATTAATTTAGAATAGTAAAATTTAATAAACAAATATATTTTTGGCTTTGTGAAATAGCACAAAAAAATAGAACCAATTGCCGGATATTATAGGCAATATAGATAATAGGCCTAAAACGCTACATTTCCCAAGTAGGCTAAAAGTGTATGTATTTTAATTGATACGACAATGAGCGAAATATTCTTGAAAACTATTTTTGTGGACTAAAACATGTCAAATATGCATACCAATTAAACTTTTTTGGAACGTTAAATTTTAAAAAATTGAGATGGAATTGTCGCTTTCGGAACAATTGCTCAGGGAATATTAGCCTATTGCATCATGTATCAAACATGTAGTTCAGGCACAACTCTGGTAAACAGCGACTATAATATTTCAAAAATAATTATAGAAGAAAAAGAAGAAGAAGAAGTGCAGTCCCTTAAGCTAGTCCTGAGGCAGCCATGGGTATGAAGGGTTAGCTACTTAATTTTCTTGGCCTCGGCATATGAGGGCGGGTGGCCTGTTCCCTTCATCGCCGTCTCATCTTCCCACTGACAGTGTACGGTCAGCGTACTCATCATATCTGAGTTGGCTAGAAGGTGCGGGTGGAACAGAAATCTCGAAGCAAAATTTTTGCCCTGGCGGGGATTTGAACCATCGACCTCTCGATTGACTGTCCAGCGCGCTAACCACTACACTATCGAGTACCCTGACGAAGGGGATCAAACAATTCAAAATAATTATAAAGAGCAACTAAACACATGTAAATTTATTTAATTTTGTAAATAAGTGAAAATAGACTATAGGCGTGGAAAATAAAACAAGTTTGTAACATTCTGAAAAACCGTGGTAGTGGGCTAATGGCCTACTTAAATTAAATACGAATGCGCACTAATACATCGAACACGGCGCCGGGCATCAAACAATAATTCAGCTAAAATTCCAGTTCAAACTCGTAAGTTGATACGCACGCAGTCAGACAGAGAAATAACTAACATGATAATATCCAATCAGAGTTACACAGTCGGACATTTAGGCAGATAGTATAGTTAAATACATGCCAGGCAGACAAAGTTAGCGTTGAGTATGGGTTAAAAGTTACCCTAATAGCGTGAGCTCTGTAGCTCATCAAGTAGAGACGAAGGGTAAACATCGGAGTCAGAAAAGTCGCGCAGATTCGAATCCCGATGGAATCTTTTTATTATTTGAAAAAAAAACTAGCAAAAACTTATTAATTTATGTTGTGAAATAAACACTAGCAAAACGATAGATTTTTAATGTGTTTCTTTCTCGGCGGTTTTTATCTTATTAAACTAGTTTTCCAATATAGCTGAACTTTCGTGGTTTTTAACATAAACACTAACATTACCACCGTAACACCCTGTTGTCTCCTCGGCTTGACCTCCCCGGACTTTGGCCTGGCACCGGAACGGACAAGGCGGACATGGCTATTGCGGACTTGATTTGATATAGCGCCGGAGTTTAATCCGGTCTCTCTGACCGTCCTGACGTGGCTTTTGTGTGGCGCTGAGAAATTTCGGAGATTTACATTTACATTTAACATAGGCCTGCCGTTGCGTGGTGAATGCAAACAAAGTTAATAAGTAAGTAGCCTTCGTGGCATCTAGGCTAACACGTGCACGTGCATTGCATTATATAGAACGATGGCATAAATATTTAACATCACGACAGGAACAAATGCATTCGCCTGGCAAGCTTGACAAAATATAACTTTAGAAACGTTTCTGGTTTTTCTTACCGATCGGATTTTGACCTGACTTGTCACTTCTGTAACAGTGTAACAGCTTTATCAGGGCATTTCTTGAAGCACCCATTTAAAAATACCTTGAGCATAAAAATACGTTAAAGTCACAAAATTAGTATTCAAAAGTTATAGGCCTATTAATTTTACTATCAGGTATAGAAAAGGGTTGTCGAGCACTTGCCAAGACGACGTTTTCCATTGTCAACGATTTAATTGTGGGTGCAGAAAATTCGTTTGGCACCTGGAAATCGGACTTGGACCTCTTTTGGACTACTCTCTGGAAACCTCCTCTCATTTGGTTTGGCCTTCTGGAAACCGGACTCGGACCTCTTTTGGACTACTCCCTGGAAACCCCCTCTGATCTGACGTAGCGCTCGTGAATAGGCTGGTGTCCTGCGCTTCGCCTTCGAGTGGCGCTTTAGAAGTTTGGAGATTACGATTACGATTACGATTAATTATCTACTTTGGAAACCCCCTCTGATGTGATGTAGTGCTTGTGTATATAGGCTGGTGAATGGTCTTTGCTTGCTTACTTATTTAACCGAGAATAGTTCTGAGCGCCTAAAAATTCTTAATAGTGGAAATTAGTCATAGGTAACTAAGTAAAGATTTTGCGCAATATCATCAATGTAATTAAATGAAGGCTAGTTGTTGCAATATTTAATTTTTTCACGTACACATTTGCCAAGTGCAACGGACTATATTGGGTTTAAGCGCAGTGACAGTGTGACACATGCGCATAAATACGTGAGCGGTGCGGTTACCTCGTGGTCGTTATCAAATATAATGGCGGAGATTATTTGGTCTATCGGTAACCGTGGAAAATATCGAGAAGCAAAACCAATATCGAGAACTTCTGAAGAATGAAGTAAGTAACCTTAATCGCAAATTTATATAATTTATTGCTGTATTTTATGTAAAGAAGACGGCGAACATGTACAATCGGGGTGCCTATGTACTATCTGGGTTGGTGTCGGTAAACTTGCGCTATGAGGGTCCCTATCTAATGTTATTGTTTGACCCAAATTCAAGGGACTATGTATTACGGTGTGACAAGAGGTCGCACCTTGACACTAGGGCGAACATGTACAATCGGGGTGCATATGTACTAGCTGGGTGGGTGTCTTTGCATCGTGAGGGTCGGTTAGGGCGTAGGGTTATTGTCAGTGTAGCCTATGCATTTGTGGGCGATCATGAAGGTGCTTTGCAGTTAGTAATGGGAAGACAGTAATGAGGTGACTGGATGCTCTTAAAGAACTTCAGTTCAGTTTTCTACAAAATCTTCACCAGCGTTAAACTGTCACCGCTCAAGAGGTGCTGCACCCAGCCCTGTGCAAAAACGAATAAATTCTTCCACCCAGTTCCGTTGACAGGAAGCCCCAGGATGGAAGAGCATAAGTATAGTTGGGGAGACAAAAAGGGCTTGGAAATGTTGGTTCAGTGGTAGGCATTCGTTGAGTTCAGAGGAGTTTTAGTGGGTATAGATGTTGGCTGCAAATGTCACATGGTGATCAACTTTTAACTCTTCTCTGAATAGAACACCAAGTAGTTTAATTAGTTTGACTCTTTAAACATTGTTGATAGGATCCGGAAGAGAAAAGAGTCTTGGACTCTGTGAAATATAATCTCTTTGGTCTTAGAAGAAAGATTAGGTGTCATTCTGTTCAAGGAGGTCCAATCCTTAATATTAGCAAATTGAGTTTCCAGGCTAAAAGGAGAGTTTTTGGGACGAGAAGGTTAGTATATCTGAAGACAACACAGAAGTCAGTTGTGTGCTCAACTGACCTTCTATGGGCCCATTTTGGTTATGGGTAACTGAGCACTTTGATTTTTTCACTTGTTACCAGTCCCATTTCTGGACCAAGGATGACCCATGGCTTATTATCCTTGTTAGGACACGAGGTGGTTAAACTGCAAACACATGGCTGTAATAGAGCATAGCTCATATTAAGCAATTAATAATAATAATAATATTATTATTATTATGAACACTATCATTATTATTATCTGAAACGCCATCTCAGACAGGACTCAACTGGTTGGTTCTTCCTTTCAAACGTTATTTGCTCTTTCTCTGCATAATTATAATTGTAATTTTTGATCTTGATCTTGTAGCAACCACACTTGAACTTCCATTTGGTATAGCTAGACAACTCCTCTGATGCGATGCAGTGCTCGTGAATAAGCTGGTGCCCTTGAGCAGACAATGGAGGAATTTCAAGGTAGGCCACATCACTCATTGTCTCTTGCTCTGATGTTTTCTCCTGCCCTATCACACACGTTTTGCTCATAGCTGCTTTACATCATGTTTTAAATCTGCTTTAATCACACCTTCACTTAAGAAACTTGACCTGGACATCAACAGCCTGTCTAACTTTAGATCCATCTCCTATCTCAATAAAAATTTTTTAAGGTTGTTAAACGCCTTTTCCTTATGTGGTTTAAAAACATTTCATCTCCTAACTTTAGTCCTTACCAGGGTCATTTCACATCAAATCAAGAAGTACAAATAAAAATTTGCCACAACTCCTTTGGATTTTTCTTAATTTTTGTACATAAACTACATGCAAAATAAAGAATTACAGTGAAACATTTAGCAGATTATCTCAACATTTGGCCAAGATATTAATTTTTGAAGTTGATAAGCAAAAAACGGATCGCAAGAAAACGGCGTGTTCCACCAAGTTTGGACTGTCATACCTTGGCTGGAAAATGAGCTACAGGCTGAAATTTTTTAATATAATAAGTTTGTTGTGCTCCTTCCAAGTATGCAAGAATCTGGGTGGTGCTGCCTTGTAGTATGTAATCTTTAAATTTGTAAATATTGTACAGAGACCAATTTTCACAGTTCCAGACATGCTTTGTTTTGTTAAAGGATTATAAACATGTATCTAGGCTGCATCGGCAGGGCATGGTTGCGAAAGTAGTTTTATGCTCCTGGTGCTTAAGGGCGCTCAAGTCGTTCTCGTGAAAAGTGACTTTAATCTCTTATTTACACAGTGACAAGCCATCCGATTTTATGTTCATTGTGTAATCATTTTATAAGTAAACAAATCATATTATTAAATAATTGATGTATTTCTTTTTTATAGCTATTGAAATGGAGTGTGCAGTTCACTTGTTGCCCTACATCCTGACTGCACTGCTTAGAAAAACAAAGAAGTTGCAGGACACATTTCATCCATATGCCTTTGGTAACAATAATTGTTTTGTTTTGTAAATTTTCAAGCGGTGGATAGTCATAATTTTTTCTTGCAATAAGGCTATGGTGTGCTAGAGATGTCAGTGAGTTGTCAATTCATTTGAATTCAAGGATAGTAGACGGGGCCCACCGACATGCACACTCTGACCCAATATTCAAAAACCTCGGGCTGCTGAAAATTAAGCAGATAAGAGCCCAACAAATAGGGGATTTCCTCTATCGCTATAAATAGGGATTGCTTCCAGCTTCATTTATGGGATATTTCACCATGGGGTCACAGATTCACATACATAATACGAGGAGTGGTACAATGTATCGCTAGGGTGTGTCAATTTGAGGGGTTAAATTATGTTTTTTTGAATTCACAAACTACTAGTGATAAAATTGTGCCGTTTTGCATACTGAATCCAAATCTAGCTTCAGAAGCAGCTTAAAAGGAGCCATAGCTACTTCAATTTACAGTTCAAATTAGCTATAATTACATACTATTGATTTGAACGTGCAATAGAACTCAACAAAATCTGTAACCACACAGTGTCATAGCAGATGTCATATGTGAGGTCAAATTAATGGAATTGTAGAAAATCAACCAAAAACATCATGTCCTGCTTGCTTCTTTTTCCGCCCATGAGCTCTCGACTGACCATTTGGCCTTTGATGTAGTGGTTCCTCCTCTCATGACTGTACACATGAGCAGCAGCCTCAGTTGTCATTTTCACACACCTTTCCACAGACTGGGTGTATGATGGCCAGTCGGGAACCACTTATGACTCACTGTACCTTGTTTCTTAGAAACTTGAAAACTACTCTCTTTAGCCGTGGTTGGACTAGGAGTGCTCCTGAGTAGAGCAGCTTGAAGGGGCGCTATATAAAAGCTCCTTAATAATAATAATAATTGGGTTGTCAACAAAAGCCTTGATCTCTGCTGTTGTTAGGGAGCAGGAGGCTCGGAGACTCCAGAGCTCAGGTCAATCAATTGCGAGA
Organism: Allolobophora icterica; assembly: GCA_963556255.1. Classification (NCBI taxonomy): domain Eukaryota; kingdom Metazoa; phylum Annelida; class Clitellata; order Crassiclitellata; family Lumbricidae; genus Allolobophora; species Allolobophora icterica. The sequence continues at coordinate 39,700,440 of OY744608.1, read as the reverse complement.
GTGTTGTCGCATCAGGGTTGATGGTTGGTGTTTTCCTGGGTCTCACACTGCTGTCTCCAAGCTGTGTCATCTCATCTCCCCTTCACCTCTGATCTTCAGTAGCTTCTCCACTGCATCTCTTCTTTCCTGTTCCTCATCAATGCACAACATTGCTTGCAGCACAGACTCGCTAAAACCATACAATGCAGACCTCTTCACTGTAGGCATGAAAATCGTCTTCACCACTTCACTTTGTTCTTTGAGCACTTGTAGCTGGAAAAGGAGTTGCCTGGGTCCTTGTGTCCAGTTGCTATTTATCTTTATATTGAACCAGTTCACTATATACACCCCAACACAGAAATCCACAATCATCCTCAAATTGTTCAGATTATTTCCTTTTAGATTATGCTTTGAGATCCAAATTCTCATGAACGTGAGAGTTGTTGTGAACCACTGCTGTGGGACACAGGTCCTATCTCCAACAGAATCAGATCCTTTGGCAAAACTCCTATCCTAACTGCAGTTAGAATCCTGTAGCCATAGCTTTGATCTGTGCTTAAGTACTTCATCGCTGAGCTGAGGGAGAGCAGGACCAACACAGTCTTTTGCAAAATCAGGATTGATGTCTAGCTCAGTTACAGAATCCAACATTTTTCCTAAGTAACCTGACCACTTCTTGCTTACTGTCTTGCCATCTAAAGCAGTCACTAGGCGCCTCAGTGGCAGTTCTCAGTACAACTCTTGATCTAAAACTTGCAGATAAGTATGTCCATCAGTCGGTCGAGCTTTTCCATAAACCTATCTTTCTCCTTCGGCTTTGCTCTGCCTGAAAACACCTTGTTTGCTCGCTCCCACATGGCTTTTTCGAAATTTGATTTGATTCTAACATGGCTATTTATAACAGGCGGAGTAAATTTTGAATTTGCTCAGCACCATTTAGCAGTATGCCGGTCATCAGGTCAGTGACAAGTTGGTCGTAGCTGTAATTCCGTCTGTCTTGGTCACTGATCTCTCTCAGGGTAGTCAGGTACAATCCAGATCTGATGAGAAAACCCTGACAGTCGGTAATTCAGCTGTAGGAAGTTGTTTACCTGACCCCACTAAGTGATGTAAATGAGTCCAGGCTAGCAGTCTTGTTTTTACATGGGACATTCTGACTATCTAACAGTGAATATACACATATTATGCTAAAAAAAGTGGCTACATTATAACATGCATTATTATAACTATGTTGCACACAGTGCAAGATAAATTGATAATTCAGGAGTAAACGACATTAATATAGTATATACAATATCATACAATACATTACACGATGTCTAACGCACACAAAAACATATCGGACTTCTCAGAGCATTTTAAAATATTTCAGCAAGCCCCGTATGAAAGCAGTTTATTTACGCGTTTTCCACGATAAATTTGAGGGTTGATTGAAGTAGGTAAATCCCATTTAAAACAAAATTTACACCCATACGTTGATTTTGCACATGAAATTGCACAAGTTTATCCTTAGTGCCTTTTTAAATATTGACCTTTCAAAAATTGACACACCCTAACATATCGCCCTGCTAGAGCTCGTACAAATACATGGGAGTTCAGTATTAAAGCATCGGGATCACTAATTTGGAATACTATACCTTTAGAAATTCGCTCCTCGTCGAATTGCCATGAATTCAAAATAAGGCTAAAAGCGTACTTGATGAATGGTTGACCTTTTCGCTGCAAAAAACAGGCCTCCCTTCAGGCGCCTGGTTGGCCGGGAGGGGTGTGCGCATCAGGGCTCGGGGACAGAGTCCCTTAGTTAAGAATATTAGTTAAGAAAGTTGCTTAAAAAGAACTAAGTAACCTCCCAGAAGATTAGTAGCATTACTGATTATACGCTATGGATTTAGGGAGAAAATTATGTAACCAGTCATATTACTATAACTGTGTAATTTGCTCATGGTGTCACCCCCTTAGCGGGATTGTATCCCTGTGAGGCCACCCTTTGGAGCCATTAACTAGCGTATCCTTGAATGTAATCTGTACTCTAAACTAATTTGTTATTATTTCTGTTGTCGGCTGCAGTAAAGATTTTTGATTCATTGATTGATTTATTGGGAAGGTTAAAAGCTTTTACCAGCTATTATTTAGCGACATGTACAAGTAAACCATTTTTGTAATTGTAATCGAGAATTTATATAGCGCCACTCATAATTAATCAGAGGCACTTTTCCGACCCGGGTCAGTGTCTTCACTGACAAAGAAATGTTTTCAAGCGCTTGCGGAACTGGACAGGAGAGAGAGAGAGAGACAGAGACAGAGACAGACAGACAGAGACAGACAGAGAGAGGACAAGTCTAATGGCCTGAGGCAATCAGTTCCAGCTGGAAGGGCCAACAACCAAAAAGCTACGAGACTGAGCCGCAGCAGTGCACATCCGAGGAACAACCAAGTGGCCACGGGCAGATGACCAGAGAGATGGCTGTTACAGAGCAATTATTATTATTATTTTTGTTGTTATTATTATGCAGAACACTATCTTTGTTATTGTTGTCTAAAGCGCCATCTCAGCAGAACTCAGACAGCGGTGGCAATGTCCTGCACATGGCGTGCCCCCATTATAGAGCCACTGCAACTGGTTGGTTCTTCCTTTCAAACGTTATTTGCTGTTTCTCTATGTGTAATTACAATTATAATTCTCTTTGGTCTTCTAGCAACCGCACTTGAACCTCTACTTGGCATCTCTGGACAACTCCTCTGATGCGATGCAGCGCTCGTGAATAAGCTGGTGTTTTGAGCTGGCAATGGATGAATCTCAAGGTAGGCTACATCGATTATGTCTGGTTGCCCAGTATGGGTGGTCGATATTCTGGTAGACTAAACTAGCGCTGCAGTATGTTGGAATGGCAGTATGTCTAAGTCATTGCATTTAGGAGTGGTGTAAGGCAGGGGAGTTCTCTATCACCTTAATTGTTTAACATGCTTGTTAATAAAATTATTGTGGAGTTGAGAGCAGCTGGTCTGGGTTGTTGTATTAACAAATCCTGGTTGGGATGCATCGTGTATGCAGATGATATTATTTTGCTATCTGCATCGGTAGTTGGCCTTCAGGCTTACTAGATAAATGTGGTGTTTTTAGTAGTCAGTTAGGCCTAACATTTAATAGTTTTAAGATAGATGGCTCAGTATTAGTGAGGTTTTCCCAGTTTCAGCTCACTAAATTAAACGCTTGCTGGTATAATGTGTATCGTAAACTGTTTGGTTTTCATACATGGAATCAGTACTAGAATTTATTGTAGGGCTGGGCAGTTTGGACTTTAAATCTATGAGAGTTATTGCCTTGTTTAAACTACTTAAAAACTGCTAACTGGTGGTGATGGTACACTCAACGTGCAGTCTGCCGTGCTTAGCAAAAAGACCGTAACTGACATTTTTTCAGTTTTGAGTTATTACCATAGTCGGCATTGTATACCAGCCCTACACATTGGTACAAAGCAAGAAATGCGTATCTGAGCTGCTGGCTGAGATATAGCCTTATTAAAATCACCGTAACTGCAACTTTGGGCTAGTGTGCTTAGTAAGAAGGCCGTATGTGCAGATACGGTCTTCTTGCTAAGCAGACACCTGAGGTTGTTTACCGTATCTGCAGTGCGCATGCGCATTGAGTACTTCCGCCTTCTCGAGTTTACGTGAAATTATGGCGTGCTTGCGATTGGACTTTTTTCCCGAAATCAACACTAAGTTACTCTACAAAGAGGTCAGTAAATACCCAAAATAATGCTGATAGCTATATTAGTATATAAGTTGTTAACAACGCCCATGATATAGTCATAAACCGTGAGTGATAATTTGCTGAAAACCGAGTTCAACTGGAGGATATCTAGGGTTGCATTTAATACTTTACCATGTGCGGTGTAATAATAATATAATTTCGTTAATATTACCTGTTGAATTAGATATTTACAGTGTCACCTAATCCAGGTTGCGAATTGTAATATGGACTAACCTTGAATACGACAGTTAATGTTTGGATTTTAGCGATGCGTGTGCATGTAAAGCATTCACGAAGTAGCTTGCTACCAACGATGCTGTAATACTGTCCTACGTGTAATTATAATTACAATTATGATGTATTGACTTCAGTTTGACGCCTCTGACCACAAGGGAAACCGGTTTTCACCCCTCATTGGCTCCTTTGCCTTTTAATTGTCTTGACTGCCTCGGGAAATAATTCAGTGTTTCAAGCGTTGTTATGTAATTATGGTAGGTTTTAGTAGAATTTGAATAAGCCTATACATAGATCTGATAATTAAATTAATTTGTTAGGTAATGGAAGTAATATAATATGCATACCATAACATATAGGGGTTGTGTATTTTGCAGAAATGACTGATAATTACCCACTGCACATGTGCAGGTCGGCAAGGATTGTCGCAATGGTCCAACTAGTTCAATGTCAAGAAGAGCAACCCAGGTGCTGAGTTTTCAGGACACTACGGCAACTTCAGCCGGTCAACCAACCATCAGCCATGGGTTAAATTGGCGAACATCACTATACTTTGGAGGTAATGCCAGAAAACCATAACTGTTTTATAGTAAAATATATTTAGCATTTTTGTCGAAAACATGTTGGATTCATATTAGTATAGAATAACCTAATGGGTGATTTTTGTACTGACATTTCTTAAGAATAAACACGATACTAAATTATTCTGAAGTGTATGAATTCAACTTTGTTTGCCTTTAAGCAATTAGATGTTGCTATAATTGAAATGTATTTTTCATTGTAGAGTACTACTTAGCTCAAACTGCACCATCGGTTGAGGACTCCAAACTACACTCGCAGTCCATTGCTCAGCTTGTGCCATCCTGATGCTGGCTTATTAATGTAGCTTCATGCCAAAGAACTGCCATCGGCTTTAACATTTCGGATGACTGGGTGCCTAGCGGCACAAAACTCTTATTAAATGCAATAATTCATCTTGTAAACAAGGCAGATTTTAAACATATCCATACTCGGAAGAATGACTTTCTGCAAGTCTGCCTAATATATTACGTGATCAGATTGAATTTGTTTTGCACAATCATTTCTATATTGCTGTCGACTTTCAGTAGCTTTAGCGATAATTTGTTTATGCCACTTGATACAAACATCACAGTCATTTGAGGTTGCTCAACATTGTGCTCTTTGTTGTGCAATGCAAAGAATTCACATATTTCACACTGTTCATGTCCTATTTATAACTTACTGAATGAAATATTCATCTCCTTAACAACAGAACGATACACTTCGTTGGAACAAACAGTTGTGCTATGTTTAAATTTAAAGTATGCATGAGCTTAATTGTTATGTCTGAGAGAAGATGATGCTTGTTAGGTGTGTGCTCACGTCTGTAGTGTGAAATAGTAGGATTGAGTGACTCAATTTGACTGCGCAAGAACTCAGGGTTCACTTTCTTAGCAGACTTTGCCTTACCATGACCATCTGGTGTAGGTGTGATGGACCCAGTAGAGCCCCATTAAGCGCACTTTGCAATACTGAATCATTATTTTGGGCAAAGCCTAGGGTTGTCAACAATAGCACTTTGCACACTGACACTTGCTCACCAGCAACATCCTCACGGAACTTGAAGGAAGTATTGATAGGTTTTCCTCTCTTAGACTCAATATCTGTAGTTTTCCTACTGACAAACTACCTTCGTGGTAAATGGTTCTCGAAATGTGCAGACGTTGTTCGTTCCAGCTCAATAACTATTTTCTATTTGTTCTGTACATGTTCCACTGTACAGTTAATAGTTTCTGTTTACTGTTTAGCTAATACAACTCTTAAAGCCGCCTGAATAGTAAATATTGTACATGTAATTTGAGTTTCCCAGGTTTAACGGGACTTGTCATTTTGAGTGACCTGTTGAGCACTGACAAGAACTGTGAATAAAAAACTGAAATGTCTTGTTTCTGGCTTTATATACAGTTTGTTTTTGTCACAATAAATGGCGTTGATTGATTGAAAATATAAAATCAACAATAAGGATCGCCTAACAGATAACAATGACAATTATAGAGATTGTACACTGACAGTACTGGCATCAGTTTTGGACTGGAGGGACCGTACCCCCTTTTTTAACAATAATAATAGGGATTGCACACTGACATTATTGGCATCAGTTTGTCCGACAAATATGGGGAACGGTCATTTTAAAAAAAAGCCGGACAAAAAGAAGAAAGTTTCCATTGGTGAGGTCATCATTTGTAAAAACATTTGGGGACATATCCTCTGCCCTTTCCCGATGTCGGCGTCTATGGAACTAGCCATGGACGCCGAGGCGTAAATTTGGTCTAGAAAGTGAGGGTACCAATTTCCTACATACACGAAGCAAGGCGGAGATTGCAATCTCTGGGAAGGCACAATAATAAAATATTGATTGGCGTTGTTAAAAAATTGGGGTGCGGTAGCCCCAGTCCAAAACGTGGGGTACGGGTACCCGTCTTACTCCCACAAATTACGCCTATGCATGGGCGTAACTTTGGTCTAAAAGAGGGGGTGTTCATTTCTTACATGCACGAAAAAGGCGGAGACTGCGATCTCTGGGAAGGCACAACATCAAAATATTGATTGCCGTTGTTCAAGAAGTGGGGGTGCGGTGCCCCCCCAGTCCAAAAAGTGTGGTTACGGGTACCCCTTGTACCCTCCCCCACAAATTACGCCTTTGGAACTAACACATCAACAAGTTTATTTCTTATTACTTGCAGTTACGGTTTTCTTCCTAAGCATCGCGAAAACAATATACACAGTCAGTCCATAGTAAAAAGGCCGTATCTGCATTTTTGGGCATTTAAAATAAAAAAATAAAAATAATGCTAACGCACATTTAAATGTAACATCAAGAAGTATCATATCTGAAAAAACTAGAACTGTAGCTTTTTAAATAACCCTTGGCATTTTCAAATTTCGTTTTTTCAGTTTATCTCAGAATGGACTTTTTGCAGTTACGGCCTTCTTGCTAAGCACGGCAGAGCTGCTGTCGTTGACATTCAGTTATGGACACAAGTTTAATTATCTGGTTAATGGTCTTGGTGTGTCCGTAAAGGACAACATGTCTTATGTCAATCGCAGGTTTTAACACTTACACCTCCGGGGAGCGTTAGCTTGAGTTGGTGTTTTTGTATATATTTTCTGTTTTTATAATTTTTTTTTCGTTTTGTGTTTTATAATGTTTCTGCTTTGAGCTAAATAATGTATAGATACTGTATCTATGTCTAACCAAAACGTAAGAGACGCACCTATCTAGACCAAAAACTAAGCGAGAGAGTTTGTTGTAGGTGAAAGCAAAAGCAATGACGGACAACGAACTGGCCGGAGAACAAAGGTAGACGAAATTGCACCAGAAACCACAAAGACGGAGGAAGGATGCCAGAAATAATCGAGGATAGCGAAAAAGAACCCGAAAGAAAAGAAGACCATTGACATCCAGGGGACGTGGAGAAGGGATGGATTTAGCCAGTGCCTCACCAAATTTTCTAAGCACAAAATGAACTGTTGTGAAAAATGTGAATAGGGAACATGGACAACTCGTACTTAAAATCCAAACTTGTTATGAACTGTTACTCTTGTCTCTGTATATCTGGTAATATATTGCACTAATAAAAACCATTTCAAATACAATGCATTATCAATAATGGATAAGAAATAGTTCTCAGAGAATAGTTATTATGGATAAATTTATGACATAAGAGTATCAAGCTGAAGATTGCATTTGTAAATTTATCACTGAAAAATCTCAGGGTTCCAGCTATAGAATCCTACAAGTGTCCATGGAAGTAACACTGAAGGTTCCATATAGTAACCTGGACAGCAGACTTTCAAAGTATTATGAGCCTGCAGTAGTAACATAGCTTACTTTCAAAGTATCCTCGGCTGGCCAAGTAGTATCCCAGTCCATGTTACTATATGGTATAGCTTAAACCATCCGCCTAGTGGACAACCCAAAGTCAGCTTCAGCTTGTTAGATAGTAACCTAAGCATCTTACTTTCAAAGTTTCATGAGCTTGCTAAGTAGTAACATAAGACAGCTTACTCTCAAGGTATCATTAGCAACCAAATAGTAACATAAGACAGCTTACTCTCGAAGTATCATTAGCAACCAAATAGTAACATAAGACAGCTTACTCTCAAAGTATCATTAGTAACCAAATAGTAACCATAAACAGCTTACTTTTGAAGTAACCTCCGCTTACCAAATAGTAACCGTAGAAAGCTTACTTCAATAGTAACCTGTCCAGGTTACTATATGGCATAGTTTAAACCAACCGCCTGGTGGACAAGCTCTAGTAACCTTAAGGTTACTATAAGACAAGGTCCGGGTTTAGAGTGTAGACGATTCTTCTCCATCCTTTCCTGTCCTCGGCTACTCGCAGCAACCTCTCTGTTGATAATCCCAACCATTCGCCAATATTGTCCATCCACCTCTTCCTTGATCTTCCTCTTGTTCTTGTTCCCGGTACCGTTCCCTGCATAATTTCTTTCTCTAGGCAATCTCATTTCCTCATTATGTGCCCAAAGTATGACATCTTTCTTCTTTTGATTGATTCCAATAGGTTCCTTTCCACCCCCGCCGTCTCCAGTACCCATTCATTTGTTTTCTTCTCTGTCCATGATATTCCAAGGATTTTTCGTATGCATTTCATTTTAAATGCCTTTATTCTTTCCTCCTCCCTCTTTTTGATTGTCCAACTCTCACAGCCATACATCATCACTGGCCATATAAGTGTCCTCATTAACTTTAACTTTGTGGGAACTTTTATGTTATGGTTTTTCCACAATTTATTCAGATCTGCTCCTATTCCAAGTCCTCTTGCAGTTCTTATACTTATCTCCCTGCTACACTCCGCGTCTTCTGTTATGAGTGAGCCTAAGTACACGAAAGTTCCCACTTGTTCTATCTTGCTGCCTTGTACTTTGATGTTGCACTGCTTCCCTGTCAGCGCCATACACTTTGTTTTGCTCATGTTGATCTCCAGGCCCTTCTTTCGTCCTTCTCTGTCCAATCGAGACACCAGTTCCTGCAGTTCCGTTTCCGTGCTTGCAATTATCACTATGTCGTCCGCATATCGTAGATTTGTTATCCTCCTTCCTCCAATTTGAATGCCTCCTGTGTATCCTCTCAGAGCCTCCGTCATTGCCATTTCTGATAGTAGGCTATGTTGAATAATGTTGGCGAAATTACACACCCCTGTCTGACTCCCATTCTTATTCTAAACTCACTTGACAGTACACCGCCGACTTTGCCGTCTGTTTTCTGTACAGTTCTGCTATCAGGTTGATAATGTGTGCTGGATATTCCATTTCAACCATCGATAGCCATAATTGCTCATGTGACACAAAATCGAATGCTTTCTTAAAATCGACAAAGCAACTTCGGACTAAATCTGTTTAAAACCTAAACGAAAGATTTATTTTTAACGTTACTCAGTAACTATGGGAATTTCAAAAGCAGTACCGGGGTACGCCCTAACACGGTCCAGACTTGAGGACATGGAATGACATGCGCTATGCAATGAGCAAACACCAAAATAATCTTTTTACAATTAGTAAGGAATATTTACACAAATAAAGAAATTTCATTCAAATCTGCTTATTAGCCTGAACGAAAAATTTATTTTTAAAATGTACGCAGTCGTTATAGGGATTTCAAAAGCAGTAAGTCTTTATTAAAATCACCTTTGAAGTCGATTTTTATTTTTTGTTCCAGGTGTTTGGTAGCTAAAAAAAGCACCACTATATTTTAAGCATTAGATGCCAAAACGATCAAAGAGAAACGCAGACGGCCAATGCGGCCAACGACAACATCGCGTGCGATATGAATACCGCGCTCGAAAGAAAAACAGACCTTTTTGCGGTCTTCAGGCAGTTATTATAAGCAGCGAATGAGAAGAGGTGCCTCGCTATCAAAACTTGACATGGTCGACTGGTGTCGTTACAGGTCGCGTGTATGCGTGGAAGAAGATGCGGCAGGTGAATAGGCTGGGTCGATGCACGCAGAGAAGTGCCCCGGGCTACAGCAGCTGTCATTTTAGATTCATTGAAGGGATGCAGACAGAGATTTGAATTATTGTCGGCGTAATCCTCGGCTTCCACATGCATCATCAGCGCCAATGGACACGAATACGCTGTAACGACTAACCCTATATTTGGTTATTATTTCCTTAGGGTCTGATACTGATCATGTATCCAGTTACTTGTTATTCACTCCTACCTCCTATTCACATGCAAGTGGGTCAAGCGACCCCAGATAGTCAACCAATGGAGAGATATCACTAAGTAACATTTTTGAATATGTAATCAAGATAAACATGAAAACAGTCAATGATATTATTCAATACAGAGTGTTAAGGTTTATTAATAATATCAGTTTAAATGGTCTAAGTTCCTACCTATGACCAGCACTATTATTGTACGTTTTATAACATACCTAAGCTAACCTCCCCGTGTTGAATAGTTCCTGTCGGATTGTAGATTGTAGAGATTCAATCGTTCTTTCAATTCGCAAAGTTTATCGACGGCGGTATGTGACCATCTTTGTGGAGTGGATGGTGGTTAATGACGCCGAGGTGTCTGCTCGTTTTGTGGATATTTAGATCCACCGATATTCCAGCGATAAATATTCGAACAACGTTCCTTTATCTATTCGTATAGGATTCACTCCTCGAAGTTCGTAGCGCTTCTCTACTATTTACTGACTTTCGCTATGTTCTACTGGGAACATTCGCCGTTACGACCTCTTTGGCAAGGTCTTTCGTTACGCATCGTTCGTATTTGTCTTCGTTCGACAAGTTATGTAACTACCTCTTCTTCGGATGAATCCGCTTAACTCCCTTTGACAATCGCTCGTTGAAAGCCACCGTTCAAAACGACAGTCAATTCAACTTCTCCTACTGATAAGGAGTTAGCCGACGCAAATAAATCAACAGCACGTCCAGTGACTTCGAACGCCACGTATCAACTGAAGCCTTCCTTGCTCCATTGGTCCTCATTTACATACCCAGCAGACGACTGTTGATGAAAATGGTTACAGTTTGATTCTGGCCTATGATCGTTCGACAACGTAAGGTAAATAGTCTCGCCTCTCGACAATATCCCTGAATCTTAGTTAAATTTTAATGCCCTACTGCTGATCATTGTGCTGGCCAATTAATTAAAATTAATGACTTTATCTAACTAGTGGCTAATGACACCTATCCTACATTGTCACTAAGCATCAGATAAGTGTATCTGTGTGGTCAGAGGCATATACTCGTTACATACGCGACCTCTGATAAGTTCAATCCATTACGATTAAAAAGTATGACAGATCGGTTTTCAGCTAAGCCGATATCTTGAACTCTTGTAGAAGTTTCAAATCCTTAAAATATGCAGTAATATTTTTCTCGCCTATTGTTTCCAGTAAGTTTGGGGTCAAATAAAATGGCTTACTAACATAATAATATTATATTTGTTTATTTGCCTTGTGCATTAGACATCGGCCCAATAAAAGCTATTAGTCTAATAAATAATAATAATAATAATAATAATAATAATAATAATAATAATAATAATAATAATAATAATAATAATAATAATAATAAGCATCAAGAAAATACAACAAATACGCAGAGCTTGAAAGGAGATATACATTCCTCCCCGTCGCCGTGGAAACGCTTGGCCCCATCAACAGAGAAGGCCTCGCTTTCATTGCCGAGATGGGCCGTCGCCTGTCCGGGGTCACCGGGGACAACCGGGAGACGAGTTTCTTCTTCCAGCGGCTGTCGGTGAGGATCCAACGCTTTAACGAGGTCGCCTTCCGGGGCACCATGTCGATGCTGCCCGGTGCCAAGGAGCGACCACCTCTATCACACTAGACCATACTAGTTTATTTCGCGAAAAATAATAATAATCTTTCCATAATAATAATAATAATAATAGTGATACTAATAATAATAATAATAATAATAATAATAATAATAATAATAATAATAATAATAATAATAATAATAATAATAATAATAATAATAATAATAATAATAGTAATAGTAATAATAATAGTTTTGACAGCCTGAGGGATTAATACTACCTCGGGTAAAAAATAATAATAAAAATAATAATAACAACAACAACAAATAATAATAATAATAATAGGCCTAATAATAATAATAATAATAATAATAATAATAATAATAATAATAATAATAATAATAATAAGAAGAAGAAGAAGAAGAAGAAGAAGAAGAAGAAGAAGAAGAAGAAGAAGAGGAAGAAGAAGAAGAAGAAGAAGAAGAAGAAGAAGAAGAAGAAGAAGAAGAAGAAGAAGAAGAAGAAGAAGAAGAAGAAGAAGAAGAAGAAGAAGAAGAAGAAGAAGAAGAAGAAGAAGAAGAAGAAGAAGAAGAAGAAGAAGAAGAAGAAGAAGAAGAAGAAGAAGAAGAAGAAGAAGAAGAAGAAGAAGAAGAAGAAGAAGAAGAAGAAGAAGAAGAAGAAGAAATTTCAAACAGCCTGCATAGTATTGAAGTCGAAGATGTCATGTTTAATGTTATCAACATCAATCCTCGCCACACCGAGTAGAAAATTAAATTTTCAAGTTCAGTATGAAATAAAATTATGATGACTGTTATAGTAAAAAATAATAATATTAAAATATTATTACTATTATTATTTATTGTGTTATACATAAGAAATAAAGGCAGATCTCATTTATATGGTTGTCCAGCGTATAGCTGGACAGACAATATAAGTGAGAACAAAACATCATTTGGACTAACACTAAGAGGAGCAACGATCGTGGACAACGGAGATCATTTATTCGTATCCATCGCCGCAAAATGGATGGCGTCAGGAACTGGTGGTGATGATGATGATGATGATGATGATGATGATGATGATGATGATGATGATGATAATGATGATGATGATGATGATGATGATGATGATAATGATGATGGTGATGGTGATGGTGGTGGTGATGGTGGAGGTGGTGGTGGTGGTGGTGGTGGTGGTGGTGGTGGTGGTGGTGATGCGGCGGCGGCGGCGGTGGTGGTGGTGGTATATTACGAAGTTATTACCGTAACTGAGATCGCTTGATTTGAGTCCGCTTAGGGCGTAGCCATTGGAGTTAAAGTTCTGCTGTTGTGCGGACGTGGCATATCCATAGAGCGCCATGTCAAGGTCATACTGACTGATTCCCATTCCAAAGGCGGTTGCCTGTGACTCTAGCTGTCGATCAGTCCGATAATCAGTTCTCCAGATCGGCAGTGCCATCGAAATGACCGAAGTAGGAGCCGTTGCATCCGTAACAGCAGAGGCGCTGAACGCACCGCTGGAAACAATTTCGTTGGTCATGCCTGAGACTGAACTCCGCTCGACTGGACTCGGCCTTGACGATCGAGGAATCATGTCCATGAGTTCCTGTGGGCTTGATCCTGGGTAGCTTGTTGCGGCGGCCAAGGAGGTTCCGGTCGGTGACGCGTACCCATAAATGGGAGGCAGCTGGGGAGAAGGAAAGGCGCGAACCCCATTGAAAAGCATCGCTGCAATGGCCCCACTGGTCTTAAGCGCTGTCGTTGGATGACCAAATCCCATGAGACATGGGTCAGGAAAGACGAGGCTACAACGAAAAACGTCTCAATGTCATTTTTTGTCAAGGACGCTGATAAAGGTCATAGGGCAACAACAGTTGTGGTCAACGAACGAGGTCACTCATTAAAAAGGTCATTCCATCAAGTTGATATGCTACTTGGTGCAGCATTATGTATACACTGCTTCGCAATCTAATCTGAAAATTTCTATAGCGCCGTTGTAATGTTGCACAAAGCTTGAATCTAAGAGAGACCGTATTCCATAATCACAGCCCAGTGGACAGAACGACGCTGAGTCACTTGCTTAATTGTGATAACATTTTACACGGACACGAATCCTGTTTCACATTTAGCAACCCATTCAAGTGGTGTTCGATAGTGTAATGGTTAGCGTGCTGGACTGTCTAACGAGAGATCTGGGGTTCAAATCCCGCGAGGGCAGAGATTTGGTTCGAGATTTCTGCTCCGCGTGCGCCCCCTAGCAAACTCAGCTATAATGAGTACATTGGCCGTACACTGTGGGTGGGAAGATGCGACGGCGAGGGAGAGGACTGGCCACCCGCACTCGTATGCCGAGGCTAAGGAAATGAAGTCGCTAACATGTCATACCCATGGCTGACAGGGCTAGCTTAAGGCACTGCTCTTCTTCTTATTCTGTTCAATGTTATTATTCTTTGCTCATCTATACAAAGGATTCCCAAACGTCAGGGACGCCATTTGGGGGGTCAAGGGGGCATTTGCCCCTCCCTGATTTTTGGGGAAAAAATGAAAATGCTGGAACAAGAAAAGGAGGAAGAAGAAAGGGGTAAAAAAGAGAAAAATGATACTCAAATTCATGGAATTATTATATACTATTAACAAAATTGGAGTCTGCATAGGGTTTTTCACAAGACCACACCTTTTTGACAGTGGGGGAGGGCACATTATGCAGTTTTCCCCCGAAAATTTAAAAGAAACACCCAAAAAGTGTGAAATTGCTTCGCGCGGAGCGCGAAATTTTTTTACCTCTTTTTTGACGTCCTTGCCCCTCCCCCTGTAAAAAGCTGAAATGACGTCCCTGCCATACGTGTTGCAGGATTATAGCAATCCAAGTTAGGAAGCACAGTGACACCTTATTTAATTAACGTGTTCGTGTTCAGTGTTAGCCTATAGCACCTAACAACGTCTGAGAAACGAGAGAGAGAGAGAGATGAAAAGACTCAAGAAAATCTTAACTTTCACGGTGCTTCCTCACACGGGCCTAAACGTGATGCGTTTTGATTTTAAATGGAAGGGGTGGCGACATAAGAATAATTAGCAGGGCAGTTAATGAAACCTCGTTAATTAACTGGAGTTCTTGTCCATCTCGCATTCTCAACAGATGTCGCAGTCGGCTTCGTGTCCTTTGATTGATGGTCGTCTATTGATCATTTGGCGAAAGAAAAGTCAATAACAACAATAATAATTACTAGTGACAATGATGCTGCATTTGAAGCGTAGATGTGTGAAGTGAAATGTATTGGGTCGAGGATTGCTGGACTTGTTTAGACCTGGAAGCGTTTCCGATCTGCTTGCTAAGCCAGGCACCCTTGATGTAGGATTTGAGAATAATGAACACCCACGTCTAAATATACTAAGTTAATGTTATAAATCCGTGCTGAATTGGCAGAATGAGTAATGAAGAGACTTCATCTGTATGCCATGTGCCCTTAGAACCATTCCAAACACGCTATATTTAGGCCTATTGCAGGCAACCCGCGGCCTTCATGTATTTATATATGTGTATGTGTAGGTGTGTGTGCATTGGCTACGCACGCATCGCAGGCAAGGACTTTAATCGGTCGAGCGGTCTCGATACAAATACCCAACAACTGTTGAAGGATTAAGACTTGGTCTTTCAATGTCTCTATACTTCGTGAGACTTATATAAACAGATATTCCTAAGATTCAAGAGTACGTGAGTTCTGTGAGAGAGATATATATAAGATATATATATATATATGAATATATACATAGTCATATATATATGCATACGAATATACGTATGTGCCTCAATGGATCATTCATGATGGGCTCTATTGATACGCGTGTGCGCTTAATTCGGCCGGCGGCTGTATCATTCACGACTGGAAATCCGCTTGAACTAATAATTGCCGGCGGTCTCTCGGTCAACAACAGTTCTCCTTCTCTAATTTAACAATTGTGCTTGAAAAGCGCACTTCGTTATGAACTTCAAAGCGCAACACGCG
Source organism: Allolobophora icterica (assembly GCA_963556255.1). Lineage (NCBI taxonomy): Eukaryota > Metazoa > Annelida > Clitellata > Crassiclitellata > Lumbricidae > Allolobophora > Allolobophora icterica. The sequence goes on along the minus strand of OY744608.1, from coordinate 39,684,649 downwards.
TCCGACAACCGACCTATATAGACTGGCGATCTTATTTGCCTATATACACGTGCACGAAAGCACAGCTGCTGTAGGCGTGCTTAGAACAATCTCACCTTCGAAAGCCAGTGCTTGGATTCAACACACCCAAACGCCGCACTCGATAATTTATGTGTTGCGCAGATGATTGGCGAGGCGGGAAAGCATGGCGATGTAAGAAATGTAGCTGATAACTGTTGCTTGATTAAACTGCAGATGGAAATATTAAAATTGATAACTTCGATGCAACTGTTATTGTAGTAAGACATTCTTAAAGCGCCGTTTTAATACGAACTAATCAGAGGCTCTCATTACGCTAATCCAGGGGTTCCCAATCTGGGGTGCCCACATACCCAGGGGTTGCGAGGTGGCATTTCAGGGGTGCGACAAAGAGGGAAAGTATGCTACTATTGTACTGTATGTATGTAGAAACTCTGCTAACAGTTGTGTAGACTGTAGAGGGTGCAAACATTAATCAAGCATTTCATAGAGGTGCAGGGCATAGAAAAGGTTGGGATTAACCCTGCGCTAATCAAATCATGTTAAGCAACAAAATTCATCAACAAGCAAAGCATGGTCCATGGTAACTACAGTCACCAGTGACGGGTTCCCACCAAGTTTTTCGGTGCATTTGGGGCGAGGAGATGGTTGATTGGTAACATGCTGACATGAAGATCAGACGATTAGAAGGACGAAGGTTCGATACCCGCTAGCCCCACAATGTAGACTCAGCCTTCCATTTCCTAGGTGGCGATTTTAAAATGAGCAGTAGGACAGTTGCGCTCCTTGCAGGCTGCCATACAGTAAAATTTGACTCATGTTAAACTTGTTATCGTCTGTTACTACTATAGTATACACAGTGTATCATGTAATCTTACTGCGTATTTGTCAGTTTGAATCAATAAACGAAGATTACTATTATTATTATCAGACATATCGCACGTTTTTCAGTTACATATTTAACGCTTTTGAATAAATGTTAGACTGCAGGCCTATGTAATTATACATGATTATGTATTTATATATATACATATATATATATATACAGTGCTTTTTTTCTAGAAAAAAAGGTTCCGGAACGGAACAATAGGTTCCGGAACGCAACATTTATGGGCAGGCTAAAATCACGAGAAAACCGGGATTCGGTGTTGGTAGGGGTCTGAATAAACACTGAAAACAGTTCAAAACCACTGAAATGAAATTACAATAAAAAATTATTGTTTTTATTATTAAAATAAAAAAAATATTTTTAGTAGCTGAAAAAAGGTGCCGGAACGCCGTTCCGGCTGAAAAAAAGCCCTGTATATATATATATATATGATGCATACATATATCTCTGAGCGTTCATCTTGTAACGGGAAGTGTTCGAGTTCAAGTCCTTCACTCGCAGTTACTTTATCAAATGTTGCTTAGCCTGTCTTTAGATTAGAAAGAATGGCGCTTAATAAATACGAATTAATAAGTATACAAGCATACATCACCTTTGGCTTAAGAAGAACCGATTACCATGTTTATACAATGCTTCATGACTACAATCGATTTCATCAGTCGATATATGGGTCATTATCCGAAAAGTGCAGAATCGATGTTCCATGCTGTTTTTTTTTAGTTTTTTAGATAATTTCTTCAAATTTTTTGCCTATCCTTCAAAGAATGAGCAGATTAACATTTCCAATCATTGTTTTAGCTGCTAGATTTTGGAAATTTTGAAAAAAATTACTAAATGTATACAAAATATCATTACCATCCAATGTCCGAGACGGTGTACAATGCATTAAATTAAGCTTTTACGCAAATTTATTCCATTACAACTTGTAACAAAGGTATATTATTTTGATTAATTGGTAGCTAGCATATGCAATAATTAAACATTTAGACTCATTTTCATAATATTTATTTCTTTTGGACCTATTTAAACTTGTCCATAGAAATAAACATCATAGCCATCCCAATTTTTGGGAAGCCTCTAACTTTTACAGAACGTGCTTACTTACTAAAAGAAAAGCATCAAGAACGAGATATTGTCAACTATTAATGGAATCACACAGATTTGTGTTGAAATTCCTAATATTTTATTTTTAATTTAAGTTTGTGTGTTCCAAATTACAAGAAAAGTAAATTTCTGCTTCATTACCATCTAGTGTTGTATTTCCTGGTTTAGGTAGATTACAACATTGACAACTTGTTTTATTTGTCGCTTTTGTTGAACTGATTGAAATTACCTATCTGATGGAGTAATTCACGTGAAAATGTTTGACGGCTGTTTTAAATTTCATCATTTTGTCATTACCATTCGCGGTTGTTTTTCATCATTACCATCCGAATTCATCAGATTTTTGCTATTTTCTCATGACAGTCGCATCTTGTCTCGGATGGTAATGACGCATTGCTCAGAGTGAATTACATGTATTGTTTGTGAATTATTTGATATAAAAATAAATTGCAAGTAATTAGAATTTACTATCAACTCTTAAAATGTTGTTCAACTTGTATCTAATGCATATAACATACAGTTATAGCTAATGCTGCACAGATTTTTTCTGCAGCTGAAAATTATATTTCTTTTTTTAAATAATTTAGAAAAATGTCTTAATTTCTTGACACCAGACTAATATATTGTGTGCAGGAAAGGCCTATTGTATTCCTACTTAATGCTGGCATCATCTACTTTTAAGAAATTGCCATTTTATAAGCACCAGAGGAATATTTCAGGTTCCCGCGATTAAATATGATTACACAAAAAGGGCGGATTTCAATGAAAAAAGAGGAGTTTTGACTTTATAATTTCTGGAAAAAAATTAACTTGTGATTAAAAAATATAGTGGATTTCTTTCAAATGAGTTAAATTTGACTATGTACATGACTAAAAAAAACACTTGTAACCAATTTTGGGGAAAAAATATTTTCTGTTTTTCGAAGACGAAATTTGTAACATTTCGGATAATGACCCATATATGTCCCTATATCTGGCCAGCCACTCCCTGTAATAAGAAGCATGTCAGCAAACGTCTCATGCTGTAGCTATTAGTCGTGCAATCTGTTCTATGTATGAGGTTCAAATTCCGACTGATTTATTCATCATGCATCAATCGATCACCTGATAGATCGATCAAACGATCACTTGAATTTACCCTTCAGGTGAGAACCAGTTCTGCTCGTGTTTGCTACAGCGTGTCTGTACGTATGTAGGCCATACGGTATGCGTGTGTTCATGACAGCTCAACTGCATGCTACTAGTAATTTTAGTGCAAGATGTTGAGAACATGATGACTATTGTTATTAACTGGCTCAAACTCGTTGTTCACACATTAGTGCAAGCGATGCACGTGCACTATCGGTTTGCCTATACTTGCAACGACATCGGTATTTGTGTTCAACCAACTTAACTTTCTTTTAGCTCTTCAATTCCCCTTTCATTTCTTTCTCACCCTTTTCTGGAAGTTCGAACTGACCATGTGGGCAAATCGCTGAAAGTTGTGAGCTTGATGCAAAGCTTCATCAGAGACGCTATCTTACCACCGGTGCTATATATGAAGTCCGCAATAGACGTTAGATCATATACAGGGGCTTTGAATGATCTCAACATAGCCTACTATATCTATACTATTATGTAACGTAATGCAATGTAACATAGAGTCATATATTTATAGGCCTTTATATATATAACGATCTTGTTCGGTGATGTGCATCCCTCGTTCAAGCTATAGCCGTCATATTGAATCTGAACATCAACTATAAAGAGGTAGTTGGCGGCTTCCTGCTTTTCGGTATGAATATTGCGATATATATGCTGCACTGCATGATGTAGCCTACATGGCTCACATGCAGTCTCTGTGTCACTAGAACTTTAAGAACCATGCACAACGCGTCCGTAAGTAAGGGGTCGTCCATTAATTATGCCAACAAATTTTAGGCAGTTGGACCCCCTCCTTCGTGTCAACAACTGTCATTCATTCAAGAACCCACTAATAAATTATGTCAAAACAAATTTACCCCACCCCAAAAATATCTTTCCATTGAAAAAAACTATTAGATTTTTTAAAAGAACCCAGGATATTCGCATTTAAGAGATGATGCAGCGCATTTTCTCAATAATCTGGGAACAACAAACAAGATAATTTAAAACGAAGAAAATATCGCATTTGATTAAATTACAAACAAAAAAGAAATTGATCACTCATAAAGACTTTCCGAATCTATGGTTGCCTTTTGATTAAATTATTGTTGACGTCAATTTGTCTTGAACATCCCTCCCCTTGTAAAGAATATTATTGTCAAACTTTTTCAAACCCCTTATCTCCCCCATTTTGTTGACTTAATCAATGGACGATCCGTATCGCAAATGACAATAATATATGTCTGCATTGGAAAATCGTCAGCTATTCAAGTGACAGATTCTAAATTAAATAGCATGCAAGATTCTAGATTAAATAGCTTGCTTGCACGTTGCACTTGTTGCGAAATTATGCACGCTTCTATAGAAGGATCACACCGCAGAGATCTGCATGGAAGAACTAAAATATATGAAAGCCAGCACCTTGTATACCAGCATTTGCAAGCTCTAATGTGGCATATGGAATTAATGTATTTCCAGAAGGTGTTTAACACGTACGATGGCTACAGTCAGCGGCGAATGCATGTAGACAGACATACCGAAGTATATTGACTTCTACAAATGGACAGAGAAGAGTCCATAAAACAAAGTTACAAATGCTCCTCTAAGGTCTATAAGTCAATTGGCAGCTCTTGAAGAACTGCCAAACATTACAACGTTTAAGGCACTGTATGATATATTGCAATGCATTCATGACGGATCTATATAAAAAGGGAATGAAAGGAACCATGTATTGGGAACATGTTATATTTCAGGACGTTCAATACAGGGAACCGCATTGCATATAATATCTCTGATTATTACTTAATAGTTGCATACTGTATGTAACTGGTAAGAAAAGTTTAAATAACATAGGAAAGTGATTCCACAGTAAATAGCCGCTAATTTACAACATTGCTATAGGCATCATCGCTTGTTAAAATTGTTTCACTGTGTTAATTGTAGTTTCAACAGTAGGCTTAATGAACACGAATTGTAGTTTCAACAATAGGCTTAATGCAGGGCATATTTTAACTGTATAACTAGTGGGACAAATGTCCCAGTAGTCTTAGGATTTGTCCCAGTAGTCAGAGCGATTTGTCCCAGGCAATGTATGTATAAAGTACAACTATAGTGGGACAAATGTTGCAAGAATGTAAAGCTTTGTCCCAGTAGTATAATGAGAAAGGTATGACATTATTGTTGAATGACCCCTTGTTATTGGTTGGGAGACCCGAGAAAAGCTGTAAAAGAAGGTGATGACTAAAAAAAAGGTCATCAACTTTTTTCGGAGATGAATTTAGAATTTTTTTTAGAAAAAGTCAAAAAGTTGTAAGTTTGTGAAGATTAATTCCTTAAAAAAGTTCTTTGACCAGATCATGGCCGACTTTCTCCGACCCACCTCTGAGAGACGAGTTCCAAAGAAAGATCATGAACTAGACCCATGGCTGATTTTGTCCCAGTAGTCAAAATTCCTTAAAATATGCACTGGCTTAATGAACACGAACAACAGTTAACTTGACATCGTCGAGTATACATACATGTAGCAAAAGATCTAGCTGTCTACCCAGTTTTCATATTTGTGCATTGCTGTGCTTTACTCTGGCCTTATCAGTTTCTGCCGCGCTGTTTGAGCTCAATTACAATTATCATATTAACCATCATGCTGATCATCACAATCGCCGTCATTATCATTGTTATAAACAACATGATGATTGCTGCCTATTGTCCGGGTAATAGTAATTAATGAGGTCTATGTGTTTGCAATTGCAAAGCTTTTCTGTCGAATCTGAGTGGCATGCTGCTGTTGGTACATGTGTGTTGCAGCCAGAAGATCCTTCGATCTGTAAGAAGACTGCTCTTCTTTATGAGGTTCTCATTTGTATCTGAGCTTGCAATAACCATTGATTTCCGTGACAAGGCTTTCGTAGTTTTAAGAAATATCGGCGATATACATAATCATTTTGGCTTAATCGTATACGCTGACATTGAACGTTTAAGCGTATACCTTATAGAGTAATATGGGAACTGTTGAACTTGGTACGTTAAATAGCCGGCTGCAATTTTATGGAGGAAAAGACCTCTGAGTGTAAACGAAATGTATTAGGAAAATATGTCGCAGATAGTTTGAACGATGCAGAGAGGTTAGTGTGCCTTCCTCTCTGTTTTTAAAGGCGTTTGCTCGTTTGGATAATGAGAGATTAAAGGTTTCAAAAATTTAAAACCATATTTTCCTCACCTGTTGTGGAAAAACGACGACATCTTGGATATGTTTTCAGTTATTTTTCCAGATCGCAGCGAAGTGTCTCTTCTTTTTTACGCTTCTCAGGACTCTTAGCGTCACTTTCTCTACGAGAGACAGTCATGTGTCTTATCTTCTTCGTTTGCTAATGTCTTACGGACGCAAAGCATTTCGGGCGAACTTAAGGCAAATGCTGCTTCGTCTTTCTTCGCAACATGCAGACAACGTATACGCTGTTCCGCAGTGTTTATATAGCGCAAGACAGCCACCAAGCGACAGTTTCTGATTGGTGAAAGTAATACGGCAGAATTGGCCTCAATGCGATATATATGGTTCACGTACTCTAAGAATGGAACTCTGACGAGATGGAACAGGATTGTACGAAACATGAACGTCTCCGATGCATCCTCACCACTTCCCCTACTCCTGTCCTCCTCAATCTTCGCCGATTATCAACGTGTTTGCGATCGCCCTCCGAAGAAACGGGTAGGCGTGATTGGCAGGCATTGCTTGGCAGCAGCAGACAACAGCAGGCGCGTCCTGAACGCACCAATCGCCAGCCGTCATATCTGCAGCCAAGTGCGCCTGCGCAGCTCTCTGACGATTGCAGGTGCCCGTTTTGCCTTTGCGGACTGGATGCTCGTCACATCTCGCTTCCTTAATGACCCACCTAAGCGTGTAACTACTGCAATGCATGAACTCTTCGTCGTAAGGCGGTCGACGCTCTAAGTGAATTAAGACACGATGGACTCGTGAAGCGAACGATGTGCAACGAGGACACATGTCAGCGGTGCAGAGAACGCGCCGTGAATAAGATAGCAAAGAAAGTTACGAACGAAATCCGGTAACAAGTTGCCATGGTCTAAGTGTAGGCGTATACGTAGAATGCAAACCGACCGATCACGCTTCCTTGCCTCGACTTAACTGCGTTTGATCGTTAGACGAAGATAATTGCACATTTTCTGCCTCTGTATTTAACACTAGGCGTTCGTTGCGCCTCTGAAGGACCAGATGTAGCGGTTAAGCATGAGACTTCGTAGAATGCGTAATTTAATAAACCCTTATATAGCGCCATGGCTGTTCTTGAACTGCACCATGCAGGTCCCTGCCTACAGGTGAAACAGTAAAATAGTTTCATTCGTTCGTTTTATTGGACCCGTTCTGGCATCATAATAACAAAATATCTCTGTCATGGGTTGCATACAAAAGTCAGACCCTATAGAGGACAAAGACCCCGCTTAATGGAGCCGCCTATAATATTACAAATGTACAATGACGAATGGACAACTTAAAATAGTCTAACTGCCATGATGTGTAACATCTAAAACATTTCAGGGTCAAATGAAAATGAAAATACAACTGAAAAAGTAATCCAAAAGAAAGAAATCAAACTTAACTAATGTATGTTGAGTTGAAGTGTATACAGAATAGTTATGGGGTCCTATAAAGCTACAGTAGACGCCTATATGCTGAAGGTAGCATAAAGCAACTGTGTTCAAAAATCTAGGCGAGAGCTGTCAGAAAGGAATAAAAATGATGTCTCTGCTGCTTCATGCCCAGCTGCAAGTATACGCTTTTGTAATATTTCATTTTTCCCTGTATAGGGTCTCCCATTGTGTTCCAAGAACTGAGTTGATCTTATTTTGCCTTTATCAGGCAGACTACGTATTAAATTACTGACTTAGCATCGACGATACTTGTGTGTAATCTGTTTTGTTATATTTTATTTGGAGGAATAAACCAATTTGATTTATTTATTTATTTAGTTAGTTATTCAATTCTGCAGTTACGGCTTGTGTTGAATTAACCTATTCCCTGTTATTGCGTGTTTGCACGGTGGTTCAGCAGTGTGAACGGCTAATTGCTTAACAGATAACTAATTGTAGACCTAAGCATGCATATGCATAATTGCAATCACTTCAAAGCCTCTGCAAGCATCTAAGCATTTATATAGCACTCAACAGATGTCATCGCTGTAAAAGAACGACGACATCGTCTGCGTATTCAAATGCTTATTAGGCTGGAGATGACCAGCATTGGTCGTCTCTGACATGAGCGACAGGACAGACCAGCAAATAATCTGACCATGACAAAAAGCGCTTTTGTGAGGAAAAATGCCCTAAATTAATTGTCCTGATGTCCAAAATGACCAGAATACATACATTATTTTGAAGGTGAGGTGCGGAACCACGCTGCAGGCCATCACAAAACAAGTCGACGATCAACGACCAGTTATTGAGCGCCTCTGATTAGCGAACACTGTGAGAGGCGCCATATAATTGCTCAGAAACAATACAATACACATTGTAAGGTTTACAGATGACTGTAGTGTGTCCCGCAGAGCGTCTCAACTGTCCTGGGTTGCTTGCTATTAGACGAATTCGACGAGAACCTCTTAGATATGAACATTTATTCATTTAAACCCGAAATAATATGGCGTCTGGTGGGAGTTCATTTACCTATACTATCATGTCATGATTGTCATCTATATCAAGTATTTTTTATTGAGCCCTATAACTGCACAGTGCACTTCGTTGTAAGACAGATATTTTCAGAAGAGAACGGTACTTTGAAGCCAATATACGAGATTGCAATGCATGTATGTATGTATGTATGTATGTATGTATGTATGTATGTATGTATGTATGTATGTATGTATGTATGTATGTATGTATGTATGTATGTATGTATGTATGTATGTATGTATGTATGTATGTATGTATGTATGTATGTATGTATGTATGTATGTATGTATGTATGTATGTATGTATGTATGTATGTATGTATGTATGTATGTATGTATGTGTATTTGAAAATAATATATGGCGCATTTTTTCAATCTAATCTCAAAAGTATACGAGATAGAGGGATTAAGTGCACACGTGTCTACATCTTAAAAATCAAAGATATATGAAACAGTAATGATCGACACTAATTCTGAACTCCGTGTTAGACGGAATCGCGCAGTGTAAGGAAACATATTTGAGAGACAAGACCAAAGGAACTTACGTAACGTGTAGTCGTGTAAAAGATTTGGAACTGCAGAGATACAGATGGTAAGTACCATTATTATTATTATTATTATTATTATTATTATTATTATTATTATTATTATTATTATTATTATTATTATTATTATTATTATTATTATTATTATTATTATTATTATTATTATTATTATTATTATTATTATTATTATTACTACGCATTTATTGAGGCTAAGCATCAATCAGTGACCCTGAGCAATTGTGATAAAAAGACTTGCTCAATGTCCCTGTATACACGGTAACTGCCTCAGGGTATAGGTTCGAACCCGTACACTCCGCGTTACTAGGCGAGCGCCTTAACCAATCAACTATACTGCTATTCGAAAGAACATTTGCATAGCGTCTTTTCAAGCACCATCCAAAGGGCTGATATGTTACATGACATCATGGGCGGCGATCGCGGGGGGGGGTCGAGGGGGACAAAACCTTTAAGAATGGGGGACACGCCATACATCGGACCCCCTCTCAAATTTTGACGATACATCAAAAAAGGTCAACAAATGCACTTGTGTGTGAGGGCGAAAATGAGTTTTCAGTGCCTTTTTGACGAGATAAGTTGTTTTGAGGAGAAGAGTCCCCCCCAAAAAAATTTCAAGGAAAAAAAGTAATAAAATTGTGTAAGAGAAGGAAAAAAGGAAGGAAAAAGGTCCAAAAAATTGTGGAGATGAATTGCTAAAAAAGGTCGTCAGGTATGATTTTAGAAGAAGTAACGAAAGTAGGCGGAGGACTAAAAAAAGGTCATCAACTTTTTCAGACATGAATTTGTAGAAAAGTCATAAAGATTTTGTGGAGATGAATTCCCAAAAAGTTTGAAAATGGTTTCTTTGGGAAATGAATTCCTAAAAAAAGGTCATGAACCAGACTATGGCCGACTTTGTCCCCCTACCTCTCAGACAAGATCGCCGCCACTTATGAAGAGGATGATGGAGGACGGGTTGCAATGATGATGGAAGAACCGAAAATGTGCGGAACTCGGGAGGGAGTTTTTTGGTGTTTCCCAGTGTTTCTTGGTGTTTCCTTACACTCCTTAATGTTTCTTGTTGTTTCCCAATGTTTCTTAATGTTTTTTGTTGTTTCCCAATGTTTCTTGTTGTTTCCCAATGTTTCTTGGTGTTTCCAAATGTTTCTAAAATGTTTCTTGGTGTTTCCAATGTTTTTCAATGTTTCTTGGCGTTTCTTAGTGTTTCTTGAATGAATGAGTTAATGAACAGACGGAAAAAAGGAAAGAGGGGCGATAGATAGTTAAAAGAATGAAAGAATGACTGAACGAATATAGTGAAGGGATGAATAGATAGGTGGATGAATGACTGGATGGATAGAGGAATGCGTGGATAAATAAATGAATAACTGCTTTTCGTTTCTGTTTGTTGTACACCAATATAAATGAATACATTTGCAAAATTTCATCCAGAATCTTTGTAAGAATGACCAGTCATACAGTTTTCGTCAGCATTAAAAGCCTCTATCAATGTCTCGACAAAGAATTGTCAACAAGTGGTTCTCGTTCAGTTTCTGAGTAGCGGTTGTGGACAAGCGGATGCCTGTTCGTCGATGATTTGGGATTTGATTCCACATTGTAACTTTTCCTTCTGATCCACTCTTTTATCAGCCTCCTTCTTATCCCACGGCTCATTACAACAAACGGCAAAATAAACCACGACCAAATAAACCAAACAAACAACACACGACAAAATAAACAACAAAACAAACAACACATGACAAAATAAAAACAAACACACTACAAAGCATTTAGATTTGCATTTGTATTTAGTTTAACGACAAAACAAACAACAAAACGAACAACAAACGACAAAATAAACAACAAAATAAAATACACAACAAACGCGAAAGTAAACAACAAACGACAAAATAAACAAAATAAACAACAACACAAACAAGACAAAAACACAAAAACTACACAAAGGGCTTACGGGAGATAAAGCCACGCCAGGGGCCCCCTGCCTTAACGAGCTTACGGGAGATTAAGCCACGCCAGAGGCTCAGCAGGGGTGTAGTTTTTGATTATTTTGTCTTGATTGTTTTGTTGTCTATTTTGTTGTATATTTTGTCGTTTGTTGTTTGCTTTCATGTCTGTTTTGTTGTTTACTTTGTTGTTTACTTTGTCGTTTGCTGTTTGCTTTGTTGCTTGCTTTGTCGTTAAACTAAACACAAATACAAAAATCTAAATACTTATAAAAAAATAAATACAAATACACTACAAAAAACTACATATAAATACAAAAAAACTAAATACAAATCGAACACAAACCCCACATACAATCGCGACAATACAGAGCCATATTGTAACCATCCCATCGCCCTTCGCCCTTCGAGCGGAAAACTTGCCGCCAGAAACTCCAAAGGCACCTATCGAAACACAATAAAATAACGAAGGTTATTATTATTACACGTTACGACAAAATAGTAATGTGAAATGAAACAAAAATTCAAGTCTTTTTCTGGGGCGAGCCCTGTTGGTCGGCATCACACTGACATACATCAAGAAGTTTTATGTTCCAGTCTTAGGTCGACCAGGTCGCATTTACCCAAATCCCAACACGTATAGCAGTTCATAAATATTCATAAATTTATTCTTGCCGCTATTGGTTGAGAATAAACTATAAAATTTCTGCAATGAATATATCCAGCTTCCAGTCGCACGTATAGCCTTTCAGTCGCAAAAATATCCAGCTTCTACTCATAAGTATAGCTTTTTAATCGCGCAAAATGCAAAGGCTACACTGACCCTAACCCTAAGCCCCAAGTATTTATGAACTGCTGTACGTGTTGGGATTTGGGAATATGCGACCGTTGCGCTCATCTGCATGGGGAGATATGCAGGTGCCTCGCATCCATATATAAACTCAAGCCCATTGTATCTTATCATGACTCGGATCTCTGACTCTAGGAACAGTCTTCAGCTTTACATACGTGCTGCTGCGTTTAGCTCTGTTCCAAAATGTCTTAAAATGCACTTAATATCTAGATGAGTTAGATAGTCATGCACGCAGTGCCTTTGTGAAGTAGCCGACTTAAAAGGTGCTATATTAAGTGGCTTGATAAAGAAAACAAACAAACATACATACATAAATACACACATACATATAGGCCCTATAGAAGCAATTCTGTTAAGTACTGATATAATTTGCAAATTTATATAACATCGTTTCAAAAGGGCCCCTACATTATTATTATTATTATTATTATTATTATTATTATTATTATTATTATTATTATTATTATTATTATTATTATTATTATTATTATTATTACTATTATTATTATTAATTAGTAACTTCTATCGCACCGGTATCTAATGCAGACGGCATCAACCGATTGGACATCAAAACCTATATGTAGCAATGTGGCATGGCCCGCTTCTCTTCATTCTCTATACAGCTGACATTCCTTCCCTACTCTCTAAACACGGGGCGGCTGGTCACCTTTTCGCTGATGATGTTCAGGCTTTTGTCCATGTGCCTTCATCTGCTCAACTGCTTCTCACTGGTTCCATTGAGGCTCTCTCTAAAGATCTCCATTGCTGGATGTCTTCAAACCGCCTTTCTCTAAACTCTTCCAAAACTCAATTCATCTGGTTTGGCACCCCTCAGCAACTCAAAAAGCTTGATTTCGTGCTCCTGTCTGATAGGTTTCCTCACTTCACTTTCTCGTCCAGTGTTCGTGACTTAGGTGTCACTCTGGACAGCGCGCTCACTTTTGCTGAGCACATTTCCAACCTCACCCGCTCCTCTTACTTCCACTTAAGGCGTCTCCGGGCTATTCGGCGGTCTGTCTCATCTTCGACCTTCACCTCAATTGTTCATGCATTCGTGTGCTCTCGGAGCACACGAATACTACTGATTCGTGACTACTGTAATTCTCTCCTTGTTGGCCTTCCCAAGATCCGTCTTTCTCCTCTCCAGTCCGTACTCAATGCTGCTGCTAGACTCATTGCCCGCCTTCCTCGGTTCTCCCATATCTCCACCTTCATGGTTGAACACCTCCATTGGCTCCCTCTCTCTGCCCGTATACAATTCAAAGTGCTTATTCTTGTGCTTAAATCTCAGCTGGGTCTTGCTCCACAGTACTTACGTGATCTGGTTCAACGGCCTCATTCTGCTGCTTCGCTGCGTCGTCTCCGATCTTCTGATCGTCTTGACCTCTTAGTTCCTCGTGTCAGGACAACTATGGCTCAGTCCAGGTCCTTTGCCTGCATAGGTCCTTCACTTTGGAACCGACTTCCTCCTTCTGTCCGCACCACCATTCTCTCTGGTAGCGTTGCTTCTTCCTTTTCTCACCTTAAATCCTGCTTTTTCTCTCGGGGTCTCGCGCACTGGGAGCGCCTCTGAATGGTATATACCGCGAGAGGCGCTTTATAAATGCCCATATACAATACAATACAATACAATACAATATAAGCCCCATATAGAAATGCATGTAATGTCATATTCTAACTCTATCTTCAACATATCAACGTAGCATTGGGATGTAGTCTCAAATCAACGTTAGCAGCTTTCTGTAGCATTTAACAATTCACAATGCATAAATACTTAATTAAATATAAGTAAAAATGCACACATATTAAAATAAGTTCATAACACAAAATCAGAATGGAAAAGACATTCATATTATTAATTTTCTGACTGAGAAAATGCTCATGACATTCAGGACAGAATCAACTCGGATTACATCACAGAAAAAACGGTAAATGTAACAAAAGATAGCAACAGACCTGGTGGAGATGGTGCTCTCCCTCCTCTTTGTTTCTTCTGTCTTTTGTAGAGACCAAGATCCGACTGGGCAGTTGAACCAGGATTCGTCACAGCAGAAGACATGCATTCTCCTCCTCCTCCTTTATCTAACCCCTCCATTCATATTCAATGCTGCTGAATCTGATTTATCGAGAGATCCAGCAAAGACAAGTGGGTTTCATAGATTCTTCCAAGGGGGAAGGCGACATTTCTTCAAATCCGCTTGACTGAACTGGACTTAGAATGTCCAATTCCGTTAGTCCGTGGGATTGATACTCTCCCATTCCTTCACACTGTGAAGGTTTTTTTCTGTTCACTTTTTCTTTTTTTTCTTTTTTTTCTTCAGTTTTCACATTTTTTTCACATTGTGAAGGTTCTTTGTTTCGTCAGCTGAATTGCTACATCTCCAGTTCCCTCACCACGTGAAGGTTGAATAATACCAGGCACCTGGGGTGATAAACTAACCGAGTTCGACACCACTCCTTGTTGTCAGTGAATGCGAAACAGCAGGAAGACGTAGTAGTGGTCGAACCAGTCGTCCGGATACTGTCCGTCGTCAATAGCAGAAGAATTCCAGGCGGTTGTGGAGCAGGGCATTTCTTGGATGCAATTGCAACTGGGAGGCAGTTGCCATGATGCGTATCTGTCATGAAGGTGATGCAAGCATCTGTGTGCTCGCAGCTGGCTGTGAATTCCTGTCCGACTGTGACTCTGAATTCATGGAGTATTCGGCTCTTGTTTTGATAGCGTAGCTGTACTGCCAGAGTCTATCTGGTGTAAGTTCTGCATAGAACCACCCTAAATATTTAACAAAAACAGAGGATTCTAATTTCAGAGTTAGTTCCTCTCTTTTAGAAAGATGTATTTTAGGATTATGATAAACTCACTGAAGGAAAACATTATTTGCATAAGTAATTTGTGTCACAATTCGCTGAGCATGAACACTAAATTATAATGCACAAAACCAAGCCAAGGTTCAGCCAAATTCAAATGAAATAATCACCAAAGATTGATCTTCAATCAGTCAATGAATCAATTGTTTTACTGACAAACGACATAAAGCAATCATAGTAACAGACAGTGTAACATTCAGAGTGACCCACTAAGGATATGGTTGGCTTATTTACTGTTTATTTCCATTTACTCATTTACTCAAGAGTCTAGTATAGACTCATAAAAATAAATAAAATAATAAATATAAATGCAATCTGCCAGATGGTCAGATGTTGCAAGCAACAAAGACCCAGATTACAAGACACAGCAACATGACTATGGTAAATTTAATGCACTCTTTCTTGTTTCAGAATCCTCGATCATCATTATATGAGCACATATCTAACCTTGTGCAAGAAAGCTGCGTTGACTGTCCATGCTCAGACTAGGGGATATTACTGGAGTGGAAGACAGGTGAGAATCTATATGAATCTAAACATCCGTTCAAGAAGTTCTGATGCAAAAATCAAAGTTGAGTTTGATCTGTTTTTAGAGAAGTCACCGGGGTCAATAAAAGATTTCTTAAGTAGAGGATGAACTATGGCAAAGGCAGAACGAAAGGATCCTTAACCAAAAGGGAAGTTAATAATTGAAGTAATCGTTGGATCTAAGACATCAAAACACTCTATCAAAAGAGATGTAGGAACAGTGTCATGATAGTGGCTTTGTTTGGCTAGGAAAAGACGAGTGTACGAACGCTTGCAATTGTTGTTGGATGAAAGTATTTTAAAACAGAGGGTATCGACTTAGGATAGAGAAATTGATCAGAAGCAGAGGTTCCAGTAAATTTTAATCTGATACCAGAAATTTTATCTGCATTGAAATTCAGAAATTCTTTTTCAAGTACATTGTAGGGGCTAAATTTAACTTATCAGAATGTATTCACTTATTTAAAGCCATCCAGGTAAGTTTTAGGTGAAGCAGATCTCTCAGGTATTAAATTAGTTTAATATGCAGACTTGGAAGATGAAACAAGCTTTTGTACAAGTTTGCATTGTTGTTTAAATCTAACACATTCACACACAAGAGAAGACAGAGGTGGCACCAACGTGCAGACTGACTTCTGCCATACCCAGCTTCAGAAACAGCAGAGGCATATGCTCAACAACTTTCCTAGTCCTAAAATGCATATGCTTATCAAGAAGCTAATTTAACACTTTAACGACGAGTATGTACTAAAATGTATTGAAAACTAATCCCTCTCATTGTTAAAGGGTCGAAGTACACTGAAACTGCTGTTGGTGATGGAGATAACCATAAGGATTGGCCAAGACTAGGATATCTTATTGTTTCTCAAACTAATACAGCATCACTGTTTAAAAATAAACATTAACAGTGTTGAGAATCTGTGCATCTGTGCCTGTGCATCTGTGTATGAACAGCACAAACATGCATACAAAAAGTCAGATCCAAAATATTACGCTGTCCAATTTACCTTCAGAGTTCGTAGCTTTTCTGTTCTTTCTGCAGATCGAGCTGCATGCTCACTGATTCGGTCAAGGTCTCTGAGCAGTTACTCATTCAGCTTCTGACTTCGTTTATCATCTTCACACAGTTTCCTCCAGTAGTTTGGAAGTTGTGCGACTCTTATGCATGTCTGACTGGGGAGAGAACAGAATACAGAGCTATGCAAAATACAGTTAAACCATTTTGTGCATAAAACTCATGCAACGTGTCAGACTTTGCTTTAAGAAGGTCTGCATTGCAACACATGTGAAAAATATTGCATATTGAATAGTCAAATGCAAACATGCATATTTTTATCAATTGTAAACTGTACGAATGTATCTCTCTGTATATTAGGGTGGCCCTTATCTTTCATTTTCAAAATTTGTAACTCTCAACCTTTCAGATGGTTTCATTTCAGTAAAAACATTTCATGTAAACTATAAAACAGATCGATCTGTTTTTAGAGGTGGCTCACGGGGGCCAACACTCACTAGCATAAACACTCGATCAGAAATAAAGACACATGCAGTTCAACAACATGTTTCCAGATGCTTCAAAGTATGATTGAATAATCGCTTAAATGCTACACATGCCAATATCCCCAAGACTATTGATTCCTTTGCATACAAGTTCACTTTAAGCATGTCACAAAATAGTTTCTACAATTAATCCAATTGACAGGTTACTCCAACAAATTGCCTCTACCATCAACTGATTCTCCCAACACCCACCTTAATTTCTCATGCATCGTGTGGATGCATCGTACAAGTGGTGATGGTTACTGGCTGCGGGCTGGTTTCTTCGAACTGAAGTCATTTCTTTAGGCTGGCTTCCTGTAACAGAAGGCTGGTTCCCTTCTTTTTCTGAAAGTCTTTTGTAGGCAATCTGTATAGAAGAGTAGGCCTATTTTAGTTGATTGTAATGAAAGATTGAATGAATGAATGAACGAACGAATGGAATAAAAAAAATGAATCGCCCTCACCACCATACACATCCTCTGGCTCAACATTATTTCACGAAATCAGATCTGGCCAACATTATCCCAGTAGGTACAGACGGAGTATAACTTAATGGCCGACTAGCAGTACCGTTGCTATGATATGAATTAGATTGTGTTAAATTCATATTAGGCCTACATAGGCTACATGATTGTTTGAGATTAAGCTGCATAATAATTATTATCAAAGCATGCATGACCCATTGACCCCTGAAAGTAGGCCTAATTAATCGATTGATTGATCATTTAGTTACTTTATTCATCTGTCTTCAAGAGGAAAATTCTTACGTCTGGCTTCGAATTTCTGTTTTTTTTTCAGAAACGATGATTTTTCTGCTTGAGATGATATTAGCACGAATCAGTCAGTCATTGCTTGTTCTGTGCTTTAACGTAGCACACTTCTCCAGTAGATCATCCGATTTCTGGCTCTTTTCATCGAATATTTTATCTTCGGAACGACCTTAATTCCTTCCCATCGCTGCAAATCCGCCATTCCAAATGAAATGAACTTTCGGTTTATGCCCCGCTTGTATCCATGACTCGCTACAATCGGTGGAGGATGACGTCATCTCAACTAAGATATGACGTCATTGTAACAAAAGATGACGTAATCGCAACACTCGCAAACACTGATGTGTATTAATAAGCAAAGCCATAGACGTCTTGTAATTGTATTGTATTGTATTGTATTATATTGTATTGTATTGTATCTAGAAATTTATAAAGCACCTCTCGCAGAATAGCTATTCAGAGGCGCTCTCAGCACAGAAGCCTCGGGGAAACAGAAATGCCTTTAGGGAACACAAGACCGATGAGGAAACGTTTAGTTTGGCCCTGAGCAGAGGGGGAAGGTCATTCCAGATCGTGGGACCCACTACAGCAAACGCCCGTTGCTGGGCCAAGGCAGTTTTAGCCCTGGGAACAAAAAGATCAAGCCGATTCACAGAGTGCAATGAGCGAGAAGATGCAGATAGCGGCTTTCGCAGATAGTTCGAGAGTTACATCGGGGCAGTAGGCCTACCGTGCTGAGATTTAGAGACAAGGAAAAGGATCTTTATATAAAGGATGCCCGCAGCAATAGGGATCGAGCCAGTATAAGATGCAGTGGCGGCGCCACGATTTGAAAAGTAGGACGGCAAATTAGAGGGTCTGGGTAAAAGTGTATGGCAAAATTATGTTTTTGCCGTAAAACCTTAAAAATTGCAACAAGCATAGGCGGCGCCGCCACTGCTAAGATGTCTATGCGCAATGCTGACGTTTTCAACCACCAAGAAGAGATCAAATTTACTGAGTAGGCCTATACGCCTACTGTATCATTCATATTGCACATGGTTTCTTTGACCAATGTGGCTATGGTAATCGTTTTTTACTTGCTTTGTTGCTGGACACAAAATCATACAAAATGTCTGGTAGAATCCAATGTAATGTTAATCGCTGAAAATTCTAGACACGACATAAAAACTGGGTCACGATACCAGCCTCTTACCGGGTTTAGTGAGATCATGATAGGCCTAGCCATAGCTGTTTCGCCTCTCTGGAGCAAATTCCCGCCATTACGCCAAATATTTATCTGATCCATCTACGAGTTCATCAAAACCTCACCTCTTGCTATCTCTCCACAGGTCTTTCACTCAAAATCGGAAGACATTGCTCTTTCACAAATCATGTCCTGACCGGCATAGGCGTGATTTGTGGGGGTACGAGGGGTAATCGTACCCCCAATTTTTGGACTGGGGTATCGTATCCCCAATTTTTGAACAATGCCAATCAATATTTTATTATTGTGCCTTCCCAGAGATCGCAGTCTCAGCCTTGCTTCGTGTATGTAAGAAATTGATACCCCCACTTTTTAGACCAAAGTTCAGGGCCGAATTAAGACTAGTGCGGGCCCGGGTGCTGTGACTGGCAAATTTCATCACAGAAAATTTTGATGACCTATTTTTGGGAATTTTTGATGACTTTTGGGGAATTCTTCTTACACAAAATTTTATGACCTTTTTTAGGAATTTTGATTACCTTTTTTTGAGAATTTGTTCTTACATTAAATTTTTTTATGTACGGTACTTCCGAAAATGCGGGCCCCAAAATCTGCGAGCCCGGGTGCTGCAGCACCCTTAGCACCCTCTTAATGCGGGCCTACCAAAGTTACACCCCTGCCATGGGCGGCGATCATGGGGTCGAGGGGGACAAGACCCCCACCTTTAACAGTGGAGGACACGCCATACATCCCACCACTTTTTGAAGAAACCCCAAAAATGTCATCAACTTTTTTCGCACGTAGCGCGGAACTTTTTTACCTTTTTTTGACCAGATCAGTTCAAAACTCTTGTTTGACTAGATCAGTTCAAAAATGTCCCCCTCACCTGTCAAACAAGATCGCCGCGACTGCATGACATAAACAGATTGCATAGAATTACTGTAGCCTATCGCGCACAGAGCATAATGCTGGGGCTTATCCTCTGTTGCTGCCTGTTAGTCACGGGCCATGCATGAAGCAAATGCGAAAAACTGTGCCCATTATTTTATTGACAATGATATATGTGAAACAATGTTCATTAATGAATTTAAAATATTTCATGGTGTTAACACATCATGAAAATTAATAAGAGCGATGTCTTTTCTAAGCAACTTTGTTTTCTTTCCACATTGTTTTCTAGAGAAGAGCTTTACGACAGGACTACGCATCTACAATGGGTTATAATGTCTACATGTATATTACATGTATATAGAGATCGTAATCGTAACCTTGAGATTTCTTCAGCGCCCACAAAAGCCAAACCGCGGGAACCAGCTTATTCACAGGCGCTCATTCAAACTGAAATCGATGGGCAGAGGGGTCAAGATGCAAAGGGTCAGTCAGGCAGGCAGACAGTCAGACGGATACGGTGGATGGTGTTTAGAATTGAAGTGGCGAGGGGTGCAAGTGGAAGAAGAGAAATCAGGATAGGATTTGTGAAAGAGCAATGTTTTCAGTTTTAAGTGAAAGACCTGTGGAGAAATAGCAAGAGATGAGGTTTTGGTGAGTTTTTGGACGGATTTTATATTTGTCGTTGTATAGAGAGTAATCTTTTACCGATGGGAGTGCAAAGTGGAAAAGAAACAAGCCTAATACATACAAGAACTTCGTGAGCTTCTGGAAGAATAACCGGAAAAGGTAAGTTAGAGATGACAATGAAATCAGCAACTAGCCAATTAGCTGACCTTCCTAATCGCATTTATCACCTGAAATGTGAGGCAATTTCTGTAGGCTATATAAACTTTTCCTTTTGTAAATAAACTAGTTGAAAATGAAGGCCTTCGTATTACTTCAGACTTATGAAGTCTATGTCTGACTGAACCGAAAGAATATATGAAAACAATGCATTCATTACCTATAGTCGATAACTGCATACATTATATAGGACTAAGAGTGAACATCACTTTTTAAATCTGTTTTCAAGCCGATAAACGAAGTCTGTCTTGTTGTTGCTCCAAATGAGTTTAACCTGAGTACCGAATTCGAAAGGCATATATTATAGAGGTCCCACTGGGACATGATGGTGTGGCGGTATGTTCTGTGCCTTATAATCGGAGGGTCGCAGGTTCGAATCTACCTCAAACCACTGCATAGCGTCCTTGGACAAGTTGCTCACCCACAATTGTCTGTGAGGAAGACAATGGGAAACCACCTCACTCATCTCATCTCCAGGTGGCATAAGGCCAATGGACCTGCCTTCGGGCAAATAACTCGTCATCATTATCATCACAGACGTCACTTAGCAAATGATCATTTACAAGAAACTACCTATTGCGTATATAGGTAACATATACCTTACCTTACTTTAGCTTACCCGACGACACCTTACCTAGTCTTAACTTACATTGCCTTGGCTATACCTTACCTTACTTTTGACCATAAAAATCTCCCGTCAACAATGAAAAAATGTTGGCAGTCGACTTCTTTTAACTTTTAATTTATGGACTTGTAAGTCAAACTATTTTTCGGTGCAAGGAATAAAGTGAGGTTGGAAAATATTTGCCACTTTTGACACCTTACCTAGTCTTAACTTACATTGCCTTGGCTATACCTTGCCTTACTTTTGACCATAAAAATCTCCCGTCAACAATGAAAAAATGTTGGCAGTCGACTTCTTTTAACTTTTAATTTATGGACTTGTAAGTCAAACTATTTTTCGGTGCATGGAATAAAGTGAGGTTGGAAAATATTTGCCACTTTTAGGTCATTAGGACTTCTTCGTGATGCATCAGATGTAATTGTAATTGTAATTGAACATTTATATAGCGCCACTCAAATCAACGGCGCTCGACAGACAGTTAGTGTCTGAATACTCTAACAAAGATGACCCAAAGTCTGTTCCACCAGACATGGGTCAAATCCATCATATTCGCTCTATCCAAGTTGTCGTTCATTACTTTACATGTACATCAAGTGTCTAGTAGCATATATGGCTCGTTTCCTCGTACCGGTAATCCGGTATACTGGTTCCGCTCACAGTAAGTGAACCAGAAGCATAGACCAAATAAAATGTTAGGCAGGACAGTTAGACCAAAGCATTCATTGTTGAAAACTTAAAACAGAACAATGCTGGTCAATGCAGTTTTTAGATTGGCGTATTTTGAAACCAATCAATCAAGTAGTCGATCAATCAATCAATTGATTGTTTGTTCGTTTTGATCGATCATCTTTCATTCATACATTCTGTCAATCGTCAGTGAAATCGGTCAATTAGTTAATCAGCCAATCAACGAATCAGTTACTCAACTAGTCAATCAATCTGTCCATCGGTCAGTTCGTCAGCAAATCAACCATCCAGCCAATCAAACAGCCAACCAATCAATAAACCAGCCAATCAACAAGTTAACCAATCAACAAGGTAACCAATCAACAAGCCATCCAATCAACAAGCCAGCCAATCAACAAGCCAGCCAATCAACAGCAAGCCAATCAACAAACCACCCGATCAACAAGCCACCCAATCAACAAGCCAGTCAATCAACACGCCAGTTAATCAGATGGCCAGCCAATCAATAGGCAGGTCTATTCTATTGATCGATCTTTTTGTCTGCCGTTTGGTGGGTCGATTTATCTGCACTGCATTGGCGTTTGCTGTTGAAGGACACCTTCGGCGTATCTAAGTCAGTAGTAACTCTCCGTCGGTTGGTCTATCACTGAGTTGTTGCTCCTCGTGACCCTGTGTCCCAACAGAAGAGATTCCGTCGGAGTCGAAGACGTCTGGCACCCACGGCTCGAACTATCTCGTCGGTCTGGCAATGAATTACGATATCGAGCAACGCCACCGTTCGAGGGGTTCTGACGGATTCTGTTTCCAACATCTGCAGCGACGTTTGGTGGCACTTTCGAAGAACCAGAGCGTGACTGGAAGATGTAGGGTAACTGATTTGGGTCGGGTTTCAGCTGCTGAGATTGTGGCAGATATGCGTGATGAGATTGGCTGTCAGTAGTCGTTATCTTTCGGTCAACCGCTGCTGCCGATAGCAACCAGTACGTCACCATCTCTCCTTTGCCCTGTTGCCATTGCAGCATTAAATAAACGAATTACAAATGCTGTTGCCAAAAAGGTTACCGCACGAGTTTACCACAGAAACTGTGAAGTAGAAAACGGTCAAAAGAATACAATGAGAAGATTTAAAGAGGAAACGCAGCAACAGCCAACATAAATGTGAAAATGCCAGAAAATGTGCGAAAATGGGACAAAGAAGAGGACGAGTGGAGAAATCAATGATAAACAGACAGAATGCAAATGGGGTAAAAGAGCCACAGAAACATAAGTAAACCATCCGAAAATAGTTTTTCGTCACCAAAAGTGTCTATAACTATAAAAAAAGGTCGTCATTATTTTCCACAACACAGCACCCACGTCAAGGTAGCAGTTGTTCTCTTTCAGCTTCTGAACCCGCTAAATGCAACCCCATAAACACAGAGTAATTAGCAATTAGCATTAGACCTACACTACCATCTGTAGTCCGTAGAGAAATTAACCTTATGGTTGCCATCTTAATGATATCGGGATGTGGAGATATGGGTCAAAGCGCAAGCTTCTATATCATATTGTCGGCCTTGATATGGCTCCTCACCTCTCAGTCCCCTCACAAATCTCAGAATCAATAACTGTTTTCGGTTACACATATCCGAGCTGGCTTGATGAAGAAAGCTCCCTCCGTTACATAATATAGGCATTTAAGGCGTCGTTGATTTTGACTTATACACTTCGTGTTCCGATTTTGCTGTTAGGGAAAATGGATGAATCTGTTCTAAAACGAAAACGAGTAGGCCTAGATGACATTATAGACGATAAAATTGCTATTATGAAGGTAAGCTCATCAGCGTTTCATTACCAGTTACTGGCAGGGTAATATGTCCATTGTCCAAAATGGTCTCCATGCGAAAAGCGAAAATGGAGAAGAAATTGGTACCCCAGTTTTTAGACCACAGTTACGATCCTGTTTAAATGGGACTAGTCTGTGCTACAAGGCTTGTTGCAAGTCAAGTACAGAGGTTTAAGATATAGACAGCTACAGTATGGACGCCACAAGTTACACGTCGCAGACTATGGCATGACAATCAAGCGTAACTACACCTACCCCTATTACTCAATCAAGAGGTATCCGTGCTGAAACATAATTGGTTTTCAAGGTAAAGTACAGTTCAATTAATAAAATTATTTAATTGCGTTTTTATCACTACCGTTCTTTAGCTAGTGCCCTCTAGTGAATTATATTTACAAATGTAAGCTTGCGTGCGAAGAAAATGATATTGTTAATCACAACTGAACATACAAGGCCCACAGATTTGGCCCTATGTCACAAACGGGCGTGTCCAAGTCACGTACTCACGTATAATATAGTGTGAGCGTGTTTCTAGAGGGAAGAAACAAGAAGGCTATAAATACAGGTGAACGAGAGAGGTCAAATGAGTGAAAGGGAAATATTCTGCGCTCGCGACCAACATGTTGCTCTGCGCATAACTTGCTAGTGGCGCTTTGGAAATTATGTGGAGTTTACGATTCTCTTTGTGCTGTCGGCTCTAGGAGCCCTAGCGATCGTCATGCTACACAGTCTCCGTTGCCGTCTTGCTACTTCTCCCAGTAGCCCTTGAGTCGCGCTTTGGCCTGGGAGTCCCACCTCAGCGCTCCGGCCTGGGAGTCCCTCCATCCGCGACCATCGGCGTGGTTTGTTGTGTCGCATGACGATTTTCTTGGCATGATTAACAGGGGTGGTTTGCCATTGCCTTCCCCTGGTTTTGCCTGCCGTGCCCGTTCGTTCCCCTTCCTAGGAAGGGTACCAACGGTCCGCACCACGAGAAGGTGGGCACGGAGGACTTTGGTTCACCAGCCCAGGTCGGATCCGAGTCTACGCTCATCAGAGTCGTCGGTCAGGTCGCCTCCCTGCTTTACTCTGTAACAGAGTGACTGGTGAACCTTTACGATTACGAAACCTAAACTGAACAGATTTTAAAAACGAGAAGATACAACTAATCGTATTATTCATACGTCATGTAACGTAAAATAGAGCGATCGTGTGATTGTGTGAAAAAGTAAGTAAGCAAGCATGGAACCCAACACGTTAGTAATTGAGTGAGTGACTGCAGTGAACAAGTTAGTGAGTAAGTAAATCAAAATAAGTGAGAAAAATATAAGTATATAATTCAATGAACCTATCTTCAGGAATTGTTTATAGTCACATAGTGACAGAGTAGAAAGATTACTATCAGTAACTGTTTAAAGCATGATGTTCGTGTCGAATACGGAAAAGACAGTGCATGTTTTAAAGCTCATTCTACCAGCATTTACCATAGGCATTAGTTGGACGCACGTGGGTTCTATATGGGTCCCACATGGGGATATGGGTCCTATATGAGCTGTTCATTTCCTTATTTAAAAATCGGAAGGTGTCTCAGTCATGCAGGTGCAGGAATCTTTTCAGCCGTGCAAGGTGTTGTGGTTCACATGCACTTAGGATACGATTTTCAATGGCTATGAATTAGCGCAAAAGATCTCAAGCAGACAGATAATATTATGGGTCACTGGAACAGAAAAAGAAAGACATCTTCGCACAGTTGAGAACTTACTTTGAGTTCAACAATCCCGCGTTTCTCCGTGACATATCCACCGAGTTTATCCAGCGTCTCCTTGCATTGTTGGCTGATGTGGATCTTCAGCGCTGCCAAATGCAATGCCATCAATGCCAAGTTAACGCCAAGAAATTTCACTAATTGCACTAATTGCTATAGTTCGGTCTATCTGAGTAAGTAGACAGTGCAACTCAGTCACGAATGTAGACAACATTCAGGATCGTATCGAATATAGATAGCTAAGAATTGTTAATTGAAATCTTAAATGTATGTTCACTACAGGCTACAAGCATGAGTCATTCATCCACTTGATCAAACTGAGGTCAAGTTCGCGTATACCATTTACAGGAAACTGATCTATTTGTCTCTTATTTTACATTACGAGTTTCGAGAACCCATGAAAAACTGGCAAGTTTCAGTACTGATTAGTGTCTGCAACGGAACTGGTGCTGTTAGTGATTAAATATTTTTTAAAGCAAGGTCGTTTAGTAGGATTCGTCAGGGATATTATTATTATGGTTTTTCTTACCCGAGATAGAAATAATTCCTCACCAACAAATAATTATGTTAGGAGAATCATTATTATTATTATTTTATATTACTTTTTTGTCTCGAGGTAAACATGATACCTCTGGCGTCACAAAAATTTGCCAGGAGACAAAGAAAACTAAGGTTATTCTGGAATGGAAATTACTATTACTACTACTACTGCTACTACTACTACTACTGCTACTACTACTACTACTACTACTACTACTACTACTACTACTACTACTACTACTACTACTACTACTACTACTATTACTATTATTATTATTATTATTTTTATTATTATTATTATTATTTTGCATTTATTAAGCGCCAGCATCTAATGACCAAGCATTAATCGATGACGCAACACATGGTACACGCACTGCTACTGATTGAAACTTTCATAGCTTGGTCTGTAGAACGTGATGTTGAACTGAGTTTATGGCGTTAACTGTATCGCAGCTTGGGAGAGGATATGCGGATAAGGTATGAACATCTGTAGTGGCGACCGATTTCAAACTCTGACAATTCTTCAAGTACTTTCAATAAATTAATTGGCTACTTGGCATATGTAAACACTTTTCAAAGTATTTGTTTTGTTTTTCGAATGAAACTTCCGAGCTGTTTTACGTTATAGAAGTATTAGCGAAATGCTAATAGCAAAATACCTATGTTTCATGATTGAACCATATACAATGATTAAAGCAATTTTCAGGATGTTTTCCATAAGTTTGCAATAGGGCCTATAGTTCCAGATGTTGTTGTCCGTGATGATTAGCCTACTAGCTTTCTAACAGCTCCCCCGAAACACATTGTCATATTTTCTCTTGTGTAAGAACTGATGCGCTACATGGAGGCTACATAATATGCTAGAAGTCCAGATGTCCGTTATTCAGGCTCTGTGTCCACGACACGTCGTTTTGAAAACACTTGTGGAGTCGTCCTTCAATGAGTGTGGTAATTATTCTCGAATAATGTGGAGTTGTGAACGTGTTAAAATGGTTTGAAGCTTCTTATAAATATTTATGCCCCAGAACTAGTGGGAAATGGTGCGGTCTTAAAGCGCTTGAGCAAAAGAAAAGGAGACAGAGAAAAAGAGAGAGAGACAGAGAAAGAGAGATAGAAAGAGAGAGAGAAAGAGAGAAAAAGAGAGAAGCTTCTGTCGGAGACCCGCTTGTAGGGCGTAGTTGGTGAAATGTGAAAAATACACATACACATGCTGCTTACCTAGCTAGAATAACACGCATTTTATGCATATAGGCCTATATAGATCTACCGTGAGTTTGAATTCATCGTTCCAGTGACACTTACGTTCTCCAGTGGTTTCCATCCTGGAGGCAGTGTTGACCGTGTCTCCAAACAGACAATATCGGGGCATCGTGAGTCCAACGACTCCAGCAACACAATGACCTACACTCGTAAATTCATCGACACATCGCATCAGATTTAAAGCAACATTCACAAGCACACATTTCCTTTAGTCTGTCGGTTCTTCTTCTATAGTGGAAGAAGAAAGGGCGAATCAACCATAAAATATTACTCCTCTGTTTCAGATGGAACGTAGGGAAAGCGCTCACTTTGTTTCCTTCGGCTCCTTAGCCATGAATGGACGAATCTCAAAGTAGTTCTAGACACGAGGCCAATGAGTCGCAGGACTTCTCATGAACTTCCCAGCTTACGCTGGCACCAAATTAGGCTGCACCGTGACAGAGGCAAAAGGGACGCGAACAATTAACTTGGTTAGAGTCGTTATCATGCACATATGAGTGTTTGTTATTCAGTAGATTCATCTGAACTGTCTGTCATCTGTCTGCATATCTCTCGACCCTTTCGCTTATTTAGCGCTGGCCATGAACCCATTCAGAGTTCTAATAACCTATTTCCAGGGCTTGCAGTGAAAACTGATGGTCACTGGTGTGATACGCGCTCGTCTAACAGCTCGAAGTGTTCGAGAAAGTTTCAGGCGCATAATTTGTAGGAACATTAAGTCGACTGACGCTTTGTCATTAATAATAGCGCTTGATAAATAAAAAAATTATTTCTTCAGATTCAAAAGGAACCATTTGATGATGCTGATGATAATAATAATAACAATGACGATGATGATGATGACAATGATGATTATTATTGTGATGCTGATAATGATATTGATCATGATGACGGTGGTGGTGGTGGTGGTGGTGGTGGTGGTGGTGGTGGTGGTGGTGGTGGTGGTGGTGGTGGTGGTGGTGGTGGTGGTGGTGGTGGTGGTGGTGGTGGTGGTGGTGAGATGATGTGGTGATGAGGATAATGATGATGATGATTATGATGATAATAATGATGATTATGATGATGATGATGACTTTGATGACGAAAATGATAAAACTGATTATAATGTTGATTATGATTATGATGATGCTGCTGCTGCTGCTGATGATGATGATGATGATGACGACGACGGTGATGATATCACCACTCTGCTGGGACCTAAAGACTGCTGAGACTGACCGGTATGGATTCCGATGCGGAGTTTGAGTGTTTCTTTGGGTCGGCCGCGGATCTGGAAAGAGCGGATGGCCTGGAGCAGGTGGAGAGCCATGGAGGCGATCTGACCGACATGACAGTCTCCGTTGCGGAGCGGAAGACCACTGACGACCATGTAGGCATCGCCTATTGTCTCCACCTTATAGACGTCGTAATGGTCGATGATACAGTCAAACAATGTGTACAGGTCGTTGAGAAAGTCTATTACCTGTTCAGACCGATCAATTGCAAAAACGATTAATTCAGCTTTAGGTCCCAGCAGAGTGGTGATATCATCACCGTCATCGTCATCATCATCATCATCATCATCATCATCATCATCATCATCATCATCATCATCATCATCATCATCATTGTCATCATTTTCATCATCATAGTCATCATCATTATCATCATGATCATCATCACCACACCACCACCGTCATCATGATCATCATCATTATCATCATCATTCGGATTAACCAGTTGCGCAAGTTAAGGTAAGGCCCCTTGTGGGGTGATCTATTAGAGGGTTCCTAAAATGCATTTCATAAAAGTCCCGATGAATAGATGCCTCTTGTTAAGGCTCAGAGGTGTGGTGCTGACTGGATGCAGAGTTTGGATGCTCTGCCCGCTGTTACGGTATAAGCACGAGGATTAGTGCAACGCAACAAATGGACAAGTCTAACGTATACACATCGCACCTAGACCTAAATCTAGCATGGAACTCGGTGACAAGACAGTCGATTTTAAACCACCCCAGACATATATGTAGACCACAGGGCATAGGTTCTACTGTGTTAGCAGTGCTATTGTCTTCCATCGCTTCTGTATGCGAAGAATGCAGTCTTGCACTTTCTCGTGAGTCGAGCTACTCGCTAAGTGGCATTCGAGGAGCAGAAATTTTTGTTTTGCTAATCTTTCTTCCTAGGATTTGACCCATCGAGTTTTATAAAGTAGGCCTACAGTCCAGTGCCATACGTTAACTATTTTTAGTCACCTCCCACTAGACCATTGGACCATCGACAGGCAAACCTTTGCTTACATCATCTTTGCATCTGGACCCGCATGTC
This sequence comes from Allolobophora icterica, assembly GCA_963556255.1. Lineage (NCBI taxonomy): Eukaryota > Metazoa > Annelida > Clitellata > Crassiclitellata > Lumbricidae > Allolobophora > Allolobophora icterica. The sequence continues at coordinate 39,654,861 of OY744608.1, read as the reverse complement.
TGAAAGAGAACACATCCAGCTTTTTTATTGCTTCTTTTCTAGTATTTGTCTATGAGCGGCAAACTGCATAATTTTTGGTGCTTATTTTGTACAGACTCGTATTCTATGGCAGAAACTTGATAGGCAAGAGCGTCGACACAATAATTCGCAGAGTGGGAGTTGGTTGGTTGGTGCATTGGTGAGACCAGCCAAAAAGGGCGCTAAAAAAGAAGACAATGTCACCAACAAGTCTAAAGACCATCAGACGGCCGTCTTCAAATCTCCAAAATTTACGATCGCAGTTTTCTTGATTGAATATAATTAATAACGTCTTCATTTGTTGACAAGTATGAAACCTGGATAAAAAGCTAATCTTCTTTCTCTTTCGTTCTCAGAAGACCTCATTATTCCAACAGGAGCCTAACCACTAAACTTTACGGCCAAAAGCATGGGTCAAAGGCATGTCTGACCAATTTCTAAATGCGGTCAGCATGCCATCTACGCTCTGGACTCTAGAGATTGTGCACACCTGCATCGGAGTCATGGATGCCGCGAGTTTCGTAAAGCCGCAGATGTCACTGAAGTAGATTGTGACGGAGCTGAAGGCTTCAGGAATGACCGCTTGACCAGCAACCAACTGGTCAACCACAGACCTGTACAGTATCACAGTAGCCAAGATTAATGAGCACGACAAGGAACCCAGCTTATATAGCACACTTTTCATACGGGTGCAAAAGTCATTAATTGGTATGTTTAGTGCGACAATGGGCGACGACTATGACGATCATGAAGATGATGACAACGACGATAGTTGGCTTGGCCTAATGGTGGCAGCAGTGATCATGATCACTTGATAATGACGTGTGATGATAATTATAATAATTTTATTCATTTACGTAAAGCAGTTATTACACGCGCAAATCACAACTCTGACGCTCTGGCGCGACATATAAGTTGGTGATGGTGGTGATGATGATGATGATGATGATGATGATGATGATGATGATGATGATGATGATGATGATGATGATGATGATGATGATGATGACGAGGATGATGATGATGATGATGATGATGATGATGATGATGATGATGATGATGATGATGATGATGATGATGATGATGATGATGATGATGATGATGATGATGATGATGATGATGATGATGATGATGATGATGATGATGATGATGATGATGATGATGATGATGATGATGATGATGATAAAACCCTTAGACATCATCACATCATTTCTGTCCTCAAATCACTTCACTGGCTTAAAATACCTGAAATAATAGAATACAAAAGCCCTATCACTTACTTACAGCACACTTCAATCCTCCCAACCCGCCCATCCTCGTCAGTTGGTCACGGTTCAACCACTTCGCTCAATCCGCTCCTTTTCCACCATAACACTCCTCCGCCCTTCCGTCACCTCATCGCTAAAATTTGCAAATCGTTTCATAGCCAAATCTGTTCCGCCTTTCTGGAACAAACTCCCGCCAGAAATGCGACAATATTATTAGCCGATCTATCCTCAGAACTCACCTAAACCTCACATCTTGCTATCTCTCAACAGGTCTTTCACTTAAACTAAAAACACTGTTCTTTCTCAAATCATATCCTGAGTCCTTCTCTTCCCCTTACCTCCCTCGCTGTTTAAATTCTAAACATTATCGACCTCAACCGTCTGACTGTTTGCCTGCCTGACCCCTTTGGATCTTGACCTCAAACCGATTTTGACCCTACCTGCCTATCGCTTTTGTTTTTACTAAGCGCCTGTGAATAAGGTGGTTCTCGCGTCTCCGATTTTTGGGCGCTGTAGAAGTCTCGAGATCATGATTACGACTAAGATAATGGTGGTGGTGGTGATGATTACGACGACGACGATGATGATGACCATCAGCTACCGTTTCTTGCAGTGATTAAATGATACATTTTGCATTAGAGTTGAGTAGGTTAACTGAAAATAGACCTACCTGAATAGAACTTAAATAATTGGATACGAGTAAGACCGTCCACGTGTAGTCAGAGTGCATACTTACAGGAAGGCGACTCCGATCGCTCGAGAAAAGCGATCTTCGCGTAAGACGGAATGAGAACCCGCTTTGGCGATCGTGCCTTCTCGGCGGCCGGCCCCAGATGCTGGAACGGTCTTCCTTCTGCCCTGCGAGCGGCTTATACAATTGACTCCTTCAAATCCGGACTCAAGACTTATTTGTTCCCTAAGGCCTACCCTGGTGTTAGTTGATTGTGAGGCGCCCTTGTAACGGCATGGCTGTGTTACGGCGCCATATAAATTGTCACTATTATTATTATTATTATTATTATTATTATTATTATTATTATTATTATTATTATTATTATTATTATTATTATTATTATTATTATTTTTAAGGCATAGTGAGAAAAATGCATAGGAGGCACATTGGCAGACATGCATACTTAGGCAGCATTCTTAGCAGTAGGCTTTCCGTCTTTCGTTTTTCGTCGAGCAGTTGGCCAGTTCTTTCGACTACAAGTTCTTCGAGGTGTGTCTGGTAGTGTTCCATGATTGACATCATGTTGTCAAAGATGTTCTCCTTCCTAGACGGTTTCAAACACAAAGGAAAAGAAAGAAATCCTTACGCGACAACCTCAAGAAATAAATATTAATCACGTGGTTTCCTATTATATGTTTCTTGGCCTCTAGTCCTCACACGAAGAGTTTATATTATCATTTTTTAGACCTGCAGTCGATGTATAACGAGTTTTCGAAATGTGCTTCATAATACTAAATTAAAAAGTATGTTATAGTAAATTAACAAAGAAAAGGCCAAGACAAATATATACGAGACGATATATACGGATCAGAATTTTGAACATTGCGAAAGCAAGACGAGAAAAGAATTCTTACAGCGGAAATCCGGAATATCGCAGGAATTTGAAGACTACAGAAAATAAGAAACGATTAAATAAGATAATCATAATCATTAGATATCCAAACAACTCTGTTAGACAAAGTCGTTCAACGAAGACTCCGATGGTTTGGACATGTGGAGAGAATGCCAGTTGACAGAATCCCACACAGTGCACTACATGCAAGATTCGCAGGGAAAAGACACAAAGGCAGACCAAGACTACGCTGGATAAATAATATTACTAAGGACATAACATCACTTGGACTAACGCTAAGGAGTGCAATGGACTCGACAAATGACCGAGAGCAATGGAGATCATATATTCGTATCCATCGTCGCCAAACTCCTTTTGTCAGAAACTGATGATGATGATATAGTAAGTTCATTTTTGGCGTATGCACTAAAGATGAGTATAAGTTGTTAGCCCCTTCGAAATATTTAAATATATAATGTTTGATTTTCTTAGTTGGAAAGAAAGTTACTAAAAAAATTAATAGGGGGGCTACTTGATTCTTTACTATGGACGGAAAAATTCGCGGGAAAGAGTTGGTGAGAGAATAACTGGGAAAAGGAACAATGGTAGGTGAATTCAGACCACCACAGCGTACAAGAAATGTATTGACGCCATAATCCAACGATTTCAGGTGACATCTTATACATCTAAACGAAACTCGGATATCCGGTAATAAGGCTATAACAATGCACAAGACAACAATAGATGGCACCCAACGCCTATTAACAAGTGCGATCACTTCCATAGGGTCAGTGTAGAGTAAGACGGAGTCTGTTGAATAAGCTCACATTCCGTTAATCATTTGCTTCAGTCGATGTCTGATGGTTCTGAAGTCTGGCCTGATGGACGGTGACTCATCCCAGCAGTCCTTCATGCAGAAGATGACGTAGTTCTGACAGTCGAGGATCGAAGTATCCGGTCTGAAGAACGGCTTTCCAAGCACTGGGTTCTTCACGCGACTGATCACTTCTGAAATGATAACCAACAGTCCAGACACCACCTAACAGTCTTCGGACATAGTTTCGTAGCTTGAGGTAACAGAACTACATCGAGTGCAAACAAATAATAATAATAAATAATAATAAGTCCCTAATAATAATAATAATAATAATTATAAATAATAATAATGATAGTAATAATAATACTCTACCGAGTAGGCTACTTCTAGGACGGCCGAAACTGCAGCATTTAAATAGTTTAGAATTTAAAGAGAAGCAAATGGTGACGAATGAAAAGGGTAGATTTCGACACTTAAGAATATTGCATTTTAGTTTATAATTTCATGATTGCTAAAACAGGTAAAGGTAATGGACAATAAACTTACCGGAGGCAGAGAGATGCGTGTTCTCGTACGGTTCCGAACGGCTGAGTATCTCGTGAAGGATGATGCCAAAGGCAAAAACGTCGCTAGCCACAGAACCATAGACGCCAGATGGAGAAAACGACGATTCACTTAAAAGTAGCTCCGGAGCAGTCCAAAGTAGGTCTAAAGAACAATAGAGTCTAAAATAATCCCTTATTAGTCTTGACTGCTATTGAGCATCCTCAGCGGCAAACACGCAACTGTAGCCACCATAAAAGAGCAGAAACTACACAGAAGGGCTATATTGTAATAATTATACTATAGTTTAGTTTGTGGTTACGCAATTTTATTGCAAATAATATCACAACTTTTGAAGATGATAGGGCCTAATGATTACGATTATGATTAGCATTATGATTACGATCGTGATTAAAACTTAGATTGTGATTGTGAAAGGGCATAATTCTATATGTAGATTTGTCGCTATTTTCATTTTTGTTTGCGTAGTTTCTAAGATTCAGTAGAAAACCGAGTTTCTGACGATGAATTATATAAAAGACTTGTATAGGTTTTCAGGTTAGCAGTTGCCTTAGAGGCTTAGAGATACAAGAGAGTAATAAAACGCTGACGCAACTGACTTCTGAATTGCACATCTTGGCCGTCAGCTTCCGCAGCCGTCTTCTGCCTCAAGTGCAGCAGACCGAAGTCGGCCACTTTAAGAGTCCAACGCGACGTTATCAGACAGTTTGTGCTCTTCAGGTTGCCATGGACACCCAACGGACTATCGTGAATGTATTGCATTCCCTGTGTAAAGCGATATAAATTGATTTAACAGTATCTAATGCAATGTCATGCAACAAAATGTAATGTAGACCTATGTAATGTATGTTGAATAAGTGTTCGCAATGTTCTGCTTTGCGGTTTTCATTAGTCTGATACATGGAGACCAAATCGATGGAATGACTCTGACGTGCAGCCATGCATGACCGTGTGCAAATGCGTGTCAAGAACACGTGCGTATGATACCAGTGACAACTGAGCGTGGCAACATCAAAGCGGATTCAAGTAACAAAAAGTCTCTATACAGACCTTGATCAGATCCATGACAAAAGACGCGACAAACATTGAATCGAGGTTGATGTTTTCATTCTTAAGAATATCCTAAACGACACAACAGGCAACAACAGGTCGTTGCAAACAACAACATCCGTTTGATCCCATCTGTAGCCCTAATGAGAAGGAAACGAGTATTTAGAAATCTTAAATAAGCAGAAGACCAATTAATCAATCGAAATTTATATGGCATGTATATATACGTCGCATATAATATGACCTGATTTATTTGATTATTTGATACCATGCGAAGAACAGAATCTGCTGCCAGAAGAAAGAGATAGAGACATGCAGACAGACAAACAGAGACAGAAAGAGACAGAGAGACAGAGACAGAGAGAGACAAATAGACAAAGACAGAGACAGGCAGAAACAGAGAGACAGAGACCGAGAAGGAGACAGAGACAGACAGGGACAGACACAGACAGACACAGAGAGCGACAGACAGACAGAGACAGAGAAACATAGAGACAGACAGAACAGACAGAGACAGAAAGACACAGAGAAACAGAGAAGGAGACAGTAGATCTATTACTGTGAATTGTGTCTAGGTTGAGATAAATTAGAAGATTGCGGTATCGATAGCCTAGATCAGAGACTTGGTTAAATGTCACTAACGGGCGTCTCTTGAGTAAGATTTCTTGGAAATGGGAGACTCGTTTTGAATGGAGGGACTGATTAGTGATGGATGACGAGGGCTTGCGACAGATAATGGTGAGTGAGCAACGGGATGGGTAGAGGAGCATCAGTGGCCAGTAATGAAACGATATAAATCATAATATCTGACTAGCCAGAAGGCTTGCTCTAGAAATTTGAAACGTTTTCTGAAGCAACAGATGAGAATCTATTCGAAACAACGGCCAGAGAGCATCCTAATACGTTGCCTGAAGGCTTCCTTTTGCGCAGTATTCCGTTAAGAGGACGATATACGGCGGATCAATGCAGGCGCCAATGAAGTCGTTGACGTTATCGTGACGTAGTTCTTTCATCTGCAGAAAGCAGACGACACGGAAGTTTAAGAACAGAATGGTACATATTCAATACTCAAGTATTTCTTGTAGTTATTGTTGTTGTTGTTGTTGCTGCTGTTTACATCACCATGGTCATCGTCATCATCATCATCATCATCATCATCATCATCATCATCATCATCATCATCATCATCATCATCATGAGAAAGACAAGTGACAGTCATGCGGTGGATGTTGCCGGCGGTGACATGCGCTCATAGTTTTAGTTGGCATTCGATAGATGTCGCCGGACATTCATCTATGCTTATAGTGTCTTTGGCTCAAATGTTGTTGTTGTTGTTGTTGTTGTTGTTGAAGGCAGGAAGATAGTCGCTCATTGCATTGAACCATAAGTCAGTCTGTAGGCAGATATCTTAAAACGGGCTTAATTGATATTCTGTGGTAATATTTGCAAATTATAAATTTAAGCAGTTCAGTAAATATATGACATCGATGTTGTGTAAAACTAATATCAAGGCAGAAAGAGAACAGACTCGTTGCTCACCAGTCTCATCTCCTTTTTGATGCTGCGTGTAATGTCCAGGTTTCTCTTCGTAAATCGTTTAAGCGCGATGATGTGGCCTCGGTATGTTGCCGTCGTCGTAAAGACTTGACCAAACGACAACAGAGACTCGTACGAATCTAGGCTGTTCAGCGTTCCCTGCAGAGTAGAAAGTCTGTTTTATTAGAATATATGTGATAATAGCAACACAGATATTAACAAAGCCGTTCAGACACGTTATGTCTGCACAAATTGTGATGACTCCGTTAGCTATAACCCTATAGAGATATCGATGACAATTTCCAAGTTTCCAGAATTTCTTATAGTCATTGTTGCTCTGAGGGGTTTGTGTGATCACATCCCTTCCATGCACGTGTTCTTTGGACAGCCTAAAGCATCTGCGGTTCTCCGCATTTCATACTGCAAGGCAGGGACGTAACTTTGGTCTAAAAAGTGGGGGGTACCAATGTCTTACATACACAAAGCACGGCGGAGGCTGCGATCTCTGGGAAGGCATAATAATAAAATATTGATTAACATTGTTCAAAAAGTGGGGGGTACGGTACCCCCAGTCCAAAAAGCGGGAGGTACGGGTACCCCTCGTACCCCCCCTCCCACAAATTACGCCTATGCTGCAAGGGGCCCTCCTGTTTGTGTACACGCCCTTGCATATAAGATTAGACTGAGCCGGGAAAGAATGATTTTCGATACCTTGCTGTCAGCAACGTGTCGTTTAACCCTTCGAATATCATCGATGTTAATCCTCCACAACAGTCCGGCAATTTCTTGCTCATAACGCCAATTTCTACAACCAGAGAATTCACCAGTTTTCTCAAAAGCTCATTAAACAGGTATAAAACCTGGTATATAGTGTAATGTTAACAGGACCGCATTAAGGCTAGTGCGGGCCCGGGTGCTGTGATTACCTATATGTATACAGCCATCAGCGCGGGGCCCAATTACTGCGCTCAACCCGCTCCTCTTCTGCCCTAACACTGCTCCGCCCTTCTGTCACCTCATCACTAAAATTTGCGAATCGCTCCATAGCCATAGCTGTCCCACCCCTCTGGAACAAACTTCCACCAGTACTGCGAGAAATTTCAGATCCATCCTACGAACTCACCAAAACCTCACCACTTGATCTCCACAGGTCTTTCACTCAAAACTGAAAACACTGCTCTTTCACAAATCCTATCCCGATTCCTCCTCCTCTGTCTACCCCCCTCGCCGTCTAAACCCTAAACACCACCCACCTTAGTCGTCTTTCTGTCTTCCTGACTGACTCCTTTGGATCTTGACCTGGAACCGATTCGACCCCCCCTGCCTATCAATTTTGATTTGTCTAAGCGCCTGTGAATAAGCTGGTTCCCGCGACTTCGGTTTTTTGGGCGCTGTAGAAATCCGGAGATTACGATTACGATTACGAAGTATACTATAAAAAATTTAATGTACTTTCTCTTCGTAAATCTTTTAAGCGCGATGACGTGGCCTCTGTATGTATGTTTTAATGTATACTTCCGAAAATGCGGTCTTGAGCTTTGACTTGAATAGCTCCAGAGATGGCGCATTATTCACATTCACGTGGTCGGGAAGACTTACACGGAATATGTCTAGCGAGAAAGAAGGAAGAAGTCGCCAAACGTCGTATAAGACCGGGGGACTTGTTGAGAAGGACCGTAGATGACATCTGTTCTGGTTGCAATAAGGCGATCTATTTGAAGTCTGGGGAATAAGAACTGATTTTAAGTATTGCGGTTGGCCAGATTTCAGTGCTTTATAAACTACGAAACAATCTGACTATTTTCGTTATTTGGATTGTAAGTATCAGCATCTTCATCATAATCATCATTGTCGTCGTCATTGTTATCATTACACAATGCACATTAATATTGCCGTCGTCAGACATTGTTATAATGTCATCATTATTTTTCTTTAAATCAAAATAAGCTAAAACATTCTCCAGCATCGTGCGACAAGGTATGAACGTCAATGACTCTAGCAGCATATGATGTCTTTAAACACCAGGTACTACTGACACAAGATTGATAGTAAGACATAAGGAAACTAACACCAATTATTGGAAGTTTTATTAATTTATTATTATTATCTTGTACCATAAGTGTATAGGCCGTATGATCCTTCAAAATTAAAATGCCCAACGGTTCCTGACGAATTCCAGAAATTGCTGTTGTTAATATTGCTATTACGCTGACATTTTTTAGTTTGGTGTTGCAACTAGTTTGATAATAGAAAAAGAGTGAACGTGGTTTGTCAATCCTAAGCAAAAGAATCTCTCGAAACGATGACTTTTGCAGCAACATTATGGCATGAACAATATCCGAAACAGCACGTGCGGCGGACGTAGAGGTTATCTGGTGCGTCTTCGGAAGAAGTGTTGACGATGCCTTGCTGTGGGGCATTATAGCTTCGTGTCAAACTGGCTTCAATAACACTTCGTAGCGTGTTCACTGCGATGCCTAGTGTTCGATGCTGCGCAGCGGCAGAAGCAGGAGACGTGATTATTTCAAAACAAAGGCGGTCGAACAGGGAGATGAAATCAAGCATTATTCAACTGTAGAATGACTAATATCCAGAGGCAAATCAACGTGAGGTCGTGTTGCATTTATGACACGCCTTTATAAACTGCCGATTATTAAGTCCTCAAAGATGCCGTCTTGTTGGGTGGTAAGATTGGTGAACTGAAGCCCACATACAGCAAACATATCCAAAAGAGAATTTTAATCTCAGAGTTGTGTTACTCGATATACATACATTCAGACATGCACACACACGTACATACGTACATACATACACACGTACATACGTACATACATATGTATATACATACATACACACTGTATACATACGTTTATATATATATATATATATGTACATGCACACATACATACTTACTTAAGTGCATGCGTACATGCATACATGCATACACTAAGGCGCATGGATACGGGTAGCAGTTATGGGCAGGCTTACTTGGACTTCCTGAATTTTTAAAATTATCATAGCATCTGGTACATTTTTTCAAATATATTTAAAATGGGATGAGCTATCAATCCCAAACTAGTTTATCTGGTTTTCTTGTTAAGCATTGGTTGAAAGTTCCGACAGAAATCGAAACATTTTGACAGCAACTTCCATATGCGTAAAGTAAGCTTTGTTTCAAGTAGCTGTGTTTACTGTTAGCCATAATAATCAGGGGAAATACCTATAGATAACGAGGCAGATGGCAGACGACAGACAAAGAATTCCCGCCAAGATGCCAAGAGAAATCTTTGTGCGGTTGTCTATTACAAAAGAAAGCAACACAGTCAAAATAACATGGTAAAAGAGCAGCTTACTAAGATGGTAAAATACCACTCTGCTGAAATGGCAAAGTACTGGCTTTCTAAGTTCTAACATGGTAAAATACAAGTTTACTCATCATCATCATCAGGATCCGTGGGCCGAAGGCCCGTAGGTGTCCAATGCATGATCTATCAGTTTTTTCCAAAGTCCCCGGTCTTGTGCTAGTATTCTTAAGCTGTGCAGATCTTGCTTACACCAATCTTCGATGTCGTCTGTCCACTCTCTGTTTGGTCTGCCCCTCCGCCCATTTCCATCCATAATTCCCATCATCACGGTTTTTATTTTTCTGTTGTCATCCATTCTACATATATGCCCAAATAGACTTAGTTTTCTCTTCATTATTGTTTGCATTAAATCTTTCTTTATATTCAGTCTTCTTCGAACCTCCAAATTTGTCACCTTCATTGTCCAATTTAGGTGTAGTATCCTTCTATAGCAGTACATTTCAAATGCCAATATTTTATCCTGGTCCGTCTTTTTAATTGTCCATGATTCACAGGCATAAAGAGCTGTGCTAAACACACATGTTTTTAAGATATTTAATTTGGTCTTGTAACTAATTTGTTTGGTTTTCCATATGGTGTTTAGTCCTGCCATGACTCCCTTTGCCTTTGCTATTCTTGCCTTTATGTCCCTTGTGCAATCATTATTCCATGTTAGCAAACTGCCTAAATATACAAATTCCGTTACATTTTCAATCATCTCCTCTTGCACTCTTATTTCCTTTTCTATTGTCTCTTTACCAAATACCATTGTTTTTGTTTTCCCCACATTTATGGTTAATCCAGCACGTTTGGCAGAAATGTGCAACCCACAAACATTTTCTTGCAATGTCTCAAAGTTTACTAGCACGGTGAAACAACAGTTTGCTAACATGGTAAATTAACAAGGTAGCAATTACTTTGGCCAGTTCAGTGGAACGATCGTATTTCGTTTGGCATATATGTCAGTGATGTGCAGAGCCGTCCACCTGATATGATATGTGTGCAATCATTTTAATTGATACACTCATCATGTAGCGTTTACTAGGATACAAGTTGTGCACTACTAAGTTAGTTGACCGTGGCCGAAAGTCCATCATAAATAAACTGATTCTCCTAAGCCTGATTACTGCATTGATCTATTCTATCACATTATTTTTTTAATGATCATCTTCCCAATTAACGTCCGTCCTTAATTCAGTCGGGCAAGTAGTTTAACTTAATGGATTGTGCTAGAGACTTGAAGACCCACTTGGTACCGGAATACATTTGACGTCTCTGTAACCGCAGATTGGCTCATCGGTCGGTGCAGCTCCATTGGGCCAATCAAAAGATCTATTCTCCAGTCTAACAAAACTCTGAAAACAACAAATGTGCAACGCATACAAAAACCTGACAACGGCAAACAACACAACAACGATACACGTGCATTATCGGCAAATGCGTGGGTCAACGCCTGAAAGATGGTGACGTTGAATCAACACAGCAATTTGAAGCTGTCATCCTTAAGGCGAGGCGACGGTCCAAGAAAGCACTCTGTTGACTAACGAGCCTTAGATGCGTTTACATGGTGCTCCGAAAAATTGCTTCCCGTTTTTACCGATCTCCACGTACAGTTCAACCGCCTGTCATTTAGACTCGCTATGAAACATTTTTTTCTGCTGCAATCTACATCCGCAATTTAGGCATATCAGATGACGTAAACTCATAGGACAGCTACTTGGAGAGGCAATTTGACTTCTTTCCTATGTTTCTTCCATCTCATTGGAGAGAATTAACGGTTCCATGTATCTACATATCTCGAATGCATTTGCCTCCATACATACATCAATACATATATACATACCGTTCGGTATGAAGGATGTAACTGTATGGGTAAGTGAGTATGTACATTCGCATCAATTTACCTCAAACACGTAACTGTGTAGGTTTCCAACTTCTTAGGTCTTTATATATATAGGGTTGTCTACTAGACTGCTTTTATGCGCCCTAAGTATAGGTGCATAGCTCGACTATAACGAGACAATACGGATAAATGCCTATGTATTACATACATGTACACATACCCACATACATACATACATAAATACACATACATACTCTGTTTGATATAAATGCCTGTGGGATGTATAGTATCCAGATATTAAGCCCAAGTTATACATTTCAGATGTATTTATCACCTTTGTTATATATACATATATATATATATATATATATAAATTTTATGTATATATAGTACGACGTACGACAGAACATATCATTTGAGTAAATCCTGACATAAGCTGTCTCTTTTATATGGTTCTTATGTAGCACCTGGGAGAAATTAGCTGCATGGTTCCGATGACAGCGTTTGCGTGTAATTAGGTGCTATATAAAGATGCAGAGATTGCAACTACTGTTAAGTCTATAGCACCGATATGCGCTGCTATCCATACGAATGACACATTTAGGAGATCGTAATTGGTTGGATGTCTTACTGGTAGTTCGTCGATGGAGCTTCCGCTTGAAACCTTCACGAAGTATCCGACTGGTCTCATCGAGTAGTTGGAGTACTGCGAGGCATAAAGAGTCCGTGCGAGTACCGTGTAGTTCCCTTCTGCATCTCCATTCTCGTCTATATGCGACATAAAGCCCTGGATGCCTTCAAACACGTTGGCAAACAATCGTCTTAAGTACGGGATAATTATTGTCTCAAGACAATGCTTCTATACAGAGAAGGAGGCAGACAGACAGACACACATACACAAATAAAACAGACAATATACAGACAGGCAGACAAACAGACAGATTAAAAAATATATAATATATATGGACACTATTAGACAGGCATACTGTAGACATACATACACACGGATAGAGACAGAAACAGACAGACAGACAAAAGACAGACATTAGACAGACAGATATTCCTTCCACATATACTCCAAGGTTATGAACAGTTGGCGCTAAGTAAATTACAACTAATAGCCTATATGCTGGCAACAGTCCTATTATAGTTTGTTTCCGAAACGAGATATTTCGTGACGTAGAAATGGTGGGTCAGAGTTCAATCGCTCTGATCTAAATGCTCGATCTTCATTCAGTAGCACTTGTCTATTGCGTCGCAGTTGAAGGAGCAACTCATCGTCATCTGCTTGGCGTCGCACTTTTCTGGCAGACCTTTCACCATCTAATGAAATTGCGTGATTTATTGTCTCATATTTCACAATCCATCACTCCAGATTTGTAGCAGATGGTACACGTAGAAAAATACGACGCAATTGCCACCGCTGTCTGTTTTTTCTGTATGACTGTCTGTCTGTCGACCTGCTTTTTTGCCTGCCTGCCTGAATGTCTGTCTGTATATCTGTCTGTCTGTCTGAATGTCTGTCTGTATATCTGTCTGTCTGTCTGTCTGTCTGTCTGTCTGTCTGTCTGTCTGTCTGTCTGTCTGTCTGTCTGTCTGTCTGTCTTTAAAACAAAGGATGAGTAATGGTTGAGCAGTCGACTTCTGGAGTTTGGTTGACTTCAAAGCGGTTTACTGGAATGGTTTACTCGCAGCAATTCATCAAAAAACAACACGTGACTGACTAGATGCATATTCATGAAGAAGACCCGGATGAATCCAACTAAAACGCTTCTCTTCAAGACAGGATCTGACCTGAATTGACTGCACGCGGATGCACTCAAAACACACCGAACAAATCAAGCATTTTCACAGCGCTATAGTCTTCTCTGGTTCCCATCGAAAATGTCGCGAAGAAAATGTCGCGTTAAAAATGTCGCGGACAAAATGTCGCGGATATAAATGTCGTTGATATATAATGTCGCGGATACAAATGTCGCGGATAAAAATGTCGCGGTTAAAAATGTCGTTGATACATAGTGTCGCGGATAAAAATGTCGCGGATAAAAATGTCGCCGTTCACAATTTCGTCGCGTCTTGTTTACTATCTGCTCAAAACCATTGTGGCAGACTATGGACTTCGTCCAACTGTGGCGGTCAAGGCCACAGTGCGTAAGTGGGAAGATTTATTTTATGCGAATAGCATCGTTTTCTTTCAGTTTACATGCGAAGGGAACAGCATCGTTTCTCTTAATTTTTCATGCGAAGACCCAGCATCGATCATTTAATTTTTATTTAATTTCAATAGGCGACGGTCCGGCAACGACCGTGGCAGGGAAGCCCGATCGACGGTGTAAAGCCAGCGCATAGCGAGCAGACGCGTTAATTTGGGATGCATAGAGCCTGCCTCACGGTGTGCTGCTTTATACGTGAAGAGTTGGTTCGACTCTTCATACATAGCAATACTGTGAAACAGCGTTGTTGGTTAGCGATTCAGTTACCGATTCAAATATACTGCACTCAGTGTGGTAGGCGAGTGATTTTGGTTACGACAGAGTCAGAGTTCGAGTTTCCGGTTAGTACAAATATATTTACGGACGAAAGGGGCGTTCGAATAATATAATCAGGCGATCCCGAGTACAGCTAAAGAAGTTCACTGTTGGGAGACGGGCCGACAGCGCCGATCCGGCGGGTTGGATCCCTCAGTTGATCGCGAAGCGGTCTAGATCCCGATCGTGGGAAATCTACGGCTGAGTAATACTCGGGGAAGGATACCGTTGATACACAGGAAAACCAATTCAGTGTGAGATCGAAAACCAGGGTGAATTTGGCGACGGGCAGGAAAGTCCCTCTTGGGTTTTGAAGAACTCCGCGATCGGAGCTTGTCCGGTAACCCATGGGAGTAGAGGTGACCTTCTTAAGGTAGCCATTTTCTGGAATTCTGAAATCCTTGAAACCAAGAGTAAATTTGGCGTCGGGCAAGGAAATCCCTCTTGGAGTTCGAAGAACTCCAAGATCCGACAGTGTTTGGTTTTATACACTGAGACGAGTTTTACGCGATTTCGGCGTACTCGACACAAGGGAAGTTCTACGCACTTTCGGCGTACTCGGCCGGGAGGATTTTACGCGACTTCGGCGTCCTCGGCTGGGAGAGTTTTACGCGACTTCGGCACTCGGTGAAGTGACCGTCGGGATACCTGAAAAAACCAGTTTAGTACAAAAACGATAATAAGGGTAAATTTGGCGACAGGCAGGATCGGAGCTTGTCCGGTTACCCGCGAGAGTAAGCGTGACCCTCGTTAGGGAACCAAAATTCGGAAATTCTTGGGAACAAAATTCAGGACATTCTGGTAACCTTACGGGGTCGGCGTTACATTTGGATTGTGACACTTGGATGGCTGACACGCCGGTGGAGCGTTGGAGGGGCTCCATCGCCCGGTAACTAAAAATAGTTACTGGGAAAGACACTGTTACCGAGAGACCGCAGTACGGGAAAAGACCGCCCGACAACTGGTTACAGTGCGGTAAGACCAGGAAAACGATAGAGTCAGGATAATCTTGTATTCAAGCCAATCGTTATTCAGAGCAAATAACTTGGTGATCGAAACACGTAGCTCCGAGAACTGACCGAAGTGCGAAGTAGGGCCCACCTCGTGCGCCGGTCGGAACACAGTGCTGCGTGCGGTTAGGGAGGTTTTAGACCTAGAACCTTTCCTATCAGAAGAGAGTGTCGTGAGACCAGTACACCGCGTTAATATCACACGTGCATATATTATCGCAAGATGTTCGCGTGTTTGAGACGGCACGACGTGACGACTCGTCAGATGTACACCTTGTCCTCTCGGACAAGAGAACGTTCAGAGTTTTCCCCTATTGACGATAACTCGAGAGTCATGAGATGCAGAATGGTACGTGAGGGTTCGGTTAAGGTGGAGAAAAAGAGGAAGTCTTTGACTAAGAGATCTCACAGGAAGCTGAGGACTCCTGCCGGCAAGAGAGCGAACCCTGTTCTAAAGGACGGCCATCCTGAGGACGAGGACGTTGCCCACCCGGCGACCGCGGCAGTGGCAGAGTCCGAAAGTGAGATGGAGCTTGACAGCGACACTGTTCGCAAACAAGCGATACCCTCGGGACCTCCTCTTGGAGAAATGGGCACTGAGAGCGGAGACAGGGAACCGCTCGTCTACAGCAGAAGTAGACAGGATAGTGACCCGGGCGACTCCAGAAGGTCAGTTGGCTGGAGCCGAACCCAGCCCGACGACGAAGCAGCGTCTCGGGTAAGACCGACACAAATTGGTACCACGTCTGATGAAGGGTTAGTTGATCTCGAGCGACGAACGTCACACAACTACCGATTATCTGCGGGGTATTGCTCACAACTTGAGATTGCAAATTTGAATATGAAAATTCTAGTACGAACATTATAGTACGAACATTCTATTTTTTAATACGAACATTGTAGTACGAACTTTGTAGTACGAACATTCTAGTACGAACATTCTAGTAGGAACATTATAGTTTTTTAATACAAACATTCTATTCTCTATACGAACATTCTAGTAGGCTGTAGTACGAACCTTCTAGTAGGAACATTATAGTTTTTTAATACTTTAGTTTAGTATATCGTATATCGTTCTTAATAGTTTAGTCTTCGTATATCGTATATCGTTCTTAATAGTTTAGTATTAAACGGTCAAAGTTAAAAATTGTCTTCGAATTTCGTTCTTCATAGTTTTGTGTTATAGGCTACTGTCATACGGTTCCCAGTATGGTGAAAATGTCGCGGGGAAAATATCAACGACATTTTTATCCGCGACATTTTTATCCGCGACATTTTTATCCGCGACATTTTTAACGGCGACATTTTTATCCGCGACATTTTTATCCGCGACATTATATATCAACGACATTGTTATCCGCGACATTTTTTCTGCGACATTTTTACCGCGACATTTTCTTCGCGACATTTTCGATGGATACCGTCTTCTCTATTCTATTATATTCTCTTATATTCTCTTCTATTCTATTTCATTCAAATCTATTCTATTCTCTTCTATTCTATTCTGTTCCATTCTATTCCATTCCTATTCCATTCTTTTCTATTCTATTTTCGATTCTATTCTATACTGTTCCATTTCAATCCAGACTCTTCTCTTCCACTACATTCTCTTTCATTCTCTTTCATTCTATTTCACTCTATTTAATTTTATTTTATTTTATTCCAATGTACTCTATTCTATTTATTTTACTTCCATTTTGTTCTAGCGCATTCTATTCTATTTCTATTCTATTTCATTCCATTCCATTCTATTCCATTCAAATATATTCTATTCCATTCTATTCCGTTTTACTACACTCCATTTTATTCAATTCCACTCAATTATATTCCATCCTATTAGAGTCTATTCTAGTAAGATTGCTTGCATCAGACAGTAGTAACAGACGATAACAAGTTCAACAGGAGTCGAATTTAACTGTATGGCAGCCTGCAAGGCGCCCATCTGTCCTACCGCTCATTTTACAGTCGCTCCCTAGGGAGTGTAGGGAGTGAAAAGGCTGAGTGAACCTTTATGGAGCTGGCGGGTATCGAATCCGCGTCCTTCTGATCTTCGTGCCAGCGTGTTACCATTCAACCATCTCAACCATAGAATAGAATATGTGACGAGACCTAAGTTTAAGGCCATAGAGTACAAATGATTAGTCGCATATAAGATGAGTCATTTTGGCCGTGTAGAGTCAGTGGGTGAGCCAATCAGTCATTTTGTCTGCCAAAGTGCACGCACTCAAACGCGAAGGCGATGACAACTACTTTCGCGGTATACACCGTTCTCTTACATGGCTGATGTGAATCAATGTTCGACCTAATCTATCCAAATGGCGATCCTTGTCCGACTACTAACTAAATCTCATGTGATGACCAAGGGCGCCTGCCATGAGGTGACTTCTTAACGCTGGCACATCGTTTGCAAAACTATAAATGGACCAACATTCTCTGGCGAGAACCATGATAAGAACTCTCAAGTATGAACGTAGTATTCCAGTATGAATTACAGTAGCTGACCGTTGAGCAAAGAATTCAGTCCAGAAGTTGTCTTATAGTTAACAAAACACTGCATTCAGATCAGCCGACCGATCTTTAATCCTTGCTCACCCTTCATGCTATCAGATATTGCTCTTTGTCTCTCTGTCTCTCGCTGTCTCTCTGTCTCTCTCTGGCTCTGTTTCTGTGTCTCTGTGTCTCTGTCTATCTATATGTCTGTCTGTCTCTGTCTGTCTGTCTCTGTCTGTCTGTCTCTGTCTGTCTGTCGTCTGTCGCTCTCTTTATCGCTCTCTCTCTTTCTCTCTTTCTCTCTATCTGTCTCTCTGTCTCTGTCTCTGTTGCTGTCTCTCTCTCTTTCTCTTTCTCTTTCTCTCTCTCTCTCTCTTTTTCTCTCTCTCTCTCTCTCTGAGGTTTTCTGTGTCCGGTTCGAAGATCAAAACAAGATACTGAAGTGAAGAAGAAGGAGAAACGAAGAAGCAATAATAGAAGAAAAGAAGAGACGAACAACAAATACGAGGAATAGAAGAAGAACACGAAGAAGAAGTGCAATAACAACAAAAGATGACTCTGAACAACAGCACCAACAATGAAGATGACGACGACGACGATGATGATGATTGTGATGACGACGAATATGACTTCATACATTCTTTTGATGACGTTTCAAGACTAAGACACTCAGATTGGTTTGTGAAAAAATCTGTTCGCTCACTTGTATAAGATCGTTGTTTGATGTTTTGAATGACAGCGAGGCCATCTCTTGCATCTCCACCTCTCCTTAGGACCATATCCAAGGCCTTGGCGTACATGAGTACGGCATCATACAGATATGCCGCATAGACGCTTATCTATAAAGAACCCAGATTATCTATCAATCAATCAATCAATCACTACATCTTTATTGCAACCAATAACAATCCTTTACAATTCGTTTACAGATCGATACATAATAAAGTACCCGGAGTAGTCTTAGTGATATTTCAGAGACTATAGTCATTGGTGGCAATGGGAGGCCCCAAAGGGATGAAGGTCCCGCTAGGGGGATACCCAATAAAATCGAGTGCAAAACTAACTGAATGGCTGATCGAGGACACCCCTCCTGGAATCTCAACAAGCAAGGAAAATTAAATGTAGTATTTTACTTATTTAGGAGGGAGAGAGAAATATATATATATTATAAATATATATAATTATATATTTCGCACTAGGTAGACTGAAAATGCAAACAAATAAACACAAAGAAAAAACATTACAAAACCCAAAAGACAATTCAAACCATCTCCCCAACGGATACGTACTGCAGGAACATTATTCGCAAACGTACGGATCCATACAAGCAACCGAAGCAACACATGATTGCACCTGACTCTCTTTTGACAGAACACTGAAGCTTAGCTGTTCCTGTCAGTACGAATTAACACCGGTGGTCTTCCCAATGCAGCTCCCGTGTGTGATAAAGATATATTTAGATTACATTACGGAGATTATTATGACTAGAACTTTATAGCTGCAAAATATCTCCCAGCGTGTCACGGAAACCTACTGCGAAGAGAATGGAGGTGAATGGCCTTAATACCGAGTCTAGTCTTAGTATCTAAGAGCTTACAGGTCACAACAGTTTCTTTGACACACTGTCAACATGTTTGTGAGAGCAATGGCATTTCGTTTGAATAGGCTTCTGTGTTGAGTGGGTAATTATGTTCACGTCTGACTGTTTGGTTGACAGCAGTGTTATATATATATATATATGTATATATATATGTGTATATATATATATATATATATATATATATATATATATATATATATATATATATATATATATATATATATTGGACGTGTGTACAATGCGTCAATTCCTTCATTCATTTATTCATAGATTTATATAGCGCCTCTTCAAGAGAACTACTCAGAGACGCATCCGACTCCAGCACGGCCAAAAATTGCGTTTGCGCTTGGCTGAATAAGTGTTGAGCAGTCGGTCTTGCATTAAGTAGGATGACTAAAAAAACTAAAACAATGACTATTGGAAAACAACATGAAGATCTGGAGATCAGACTGGAAAATCAAGCACTGGAGCAAGTGGCAGAGTTTGTGTATTTAGGAGGGCTGATAACAGAAGACGGCCGATGCACAAAAAACATAAAACGTAGGATTGGTCTGGCGTCAGCGATGTTTGGTAGACTAAATAAGATGTGGAGAACAAACAGCATATCGATATATAAACCAAGATGATGTACGAAACTTTTGTCATCCCAGTGCTGCTATATGGTTCCGAGTGTTGGTGCCTGCGCAGAGAGGATGAGAAGAGATTGCTGGTAGCAGAAATGAGCTGGCTGCGGAGAATAATAGGCAGAAGCAGAAGAGACAAGATCCGAAATGAAGTGACCAGAGAGGAGATGGGGCAGAGGGAGACAATGGTGGACAGGATCAGGAAAAGAAGACTCACATGGTTCGGACCCGGCACAAGAATGGACAACAACAGGCTCCCAGTCGCAGCTCTACATGGCCATGTGGAGGGAATACGAAGCCGAGGAAGACAGAAAAAGACATGGATGGACAATGTAAAGGAGGATTTGAAGGCATAGGGCTTGAACATGAGGGAGGCCGTTGATAAAACGAGGAACAGAACGATGTGGAGACGTCATGTTAAGGCCTCATCGTCGGTGAATACCTGACGGAGGAGAGAAGAAGAAGTCGGTCTTGCATTAAGTAGGATGGAAGGAAGATGTGAAGACAAAATGAATCACAACTAGTCTAAGCCAGTGCTACTGAAACTGTGGTTTGCAAGTCACTGGTTTCTTAAATAAAATAAATCATGTGCGCTATACAAAGTGTTTTGACACTAACTTAAAACAATATCATTGCATGATACTTAACAATAAATACTTGATGCTAAACGATAGTAAATGTTATAACGCCAAGGATCAATCAAAACCCAAACGATATAATTATGTTCACATTGATGTTTACTTTTTCGCATCATAGCTGGTTCTACGTGTAAGAGTTGGTGTGTGACTTAACAGAAATGCATGTGATCCTTTTCTCCTATATTGGCGCTTTTTCTATAGAACAATGGATACTTCCTCATTATTAGTTTAAGACATACTAGTGTAATACATTTGCATATGAGTCTAATTTAAAGTTTAACGATGTACGTTATGTGTTCTAACACATAAAAAAATGAAAACACAAGACCGTGTTCGTATACATGATGATGATAGACAGTTTTAAACATGCAACAGTAACAAAAGTATAGCTGTAACAAACAGTGGAAATATTACGAAATCTAAATATTAACATTACATGTTATATAATTATTTAAACTGACGCTGAAAAGCATCGGTCCGCGGTATATATATGGCTGTTAAAACAATTACCGGTCCGCAGCATCACAGAAGGATAATGTACACCTATAGGATACACCTAGGTGTTTGGTCTACGCGATTGCTGTTCTGTATCAGAATTTGATCGAATTGCAAACATACACACACGGCACAGTTACAGATAACTAAGTGAACTGATCTCTAAACTCTCGTTGCTTTGACTGACATCAGATATATCTGTGGTTAGAATCATGTCTTCGTGATGTCAAACCAATAGGCCCCCTAATTTCTTGTCTAGTTAAAACCCTAACGGAATAATCGTTTACACATATGAGCGTCTGAAACGACTCTTGTTTGTCAAAATCTGTAGTATTCAGCTGATATTGCAATTCCCTGCGTTTATCTATTACCTCCTCATTTTGATCTTGCTCCATCTGAAATGTGTTTCTACTGCTTCCTGTTTTCACTTACTCTACAACTCCGAGATGTAGTACGTTCTCATTTCGTCGCCAGATAACACCATAGGCAACAGGAGACCTGGATGGCTGTTGCCTATGGGTGTTGAATTTCGTGCTTGGGTCAATTACATCATCGAAAATTAAATTAAATTATAATTACTTTTGAATTAGTCAGTTACAATTAACCCTTATTTAATCTGGATAAATTAAATTGCAATTACATTACTGTCAATTACTTTCAGTTAAGTTCATATTGTGTTAATGGCCTCAGCACTTGCATGCTTATTTCGTCAAGGACAGAGAGAATAGTAGGGTCAACCAATCACACTTGCATCATTCTATGCAACTGAAAAGCGCTTGTTGCAAGTAGTTAATAAAATCATACATTCAAACTAATCTGCCTTTAACCACGTTCTCTTTGTCCTCGGTGCTGAACATTTTCTTCAACTGGAGCCGCAGATGCTGAAATTGAAAGATCGTTTCTTGCTGCCTTATATCTGTAAATGGGAAGTCATTTGCACGAGACGTCTCACGAGCCAAAAAAGTCATTATCTTCGTCCACTGTTCTTAGTTTGATATATTCATCCAGCTCGTGTATACAGTCAGTAACAGTTCATCTTGGCCAGGCTGCTCAGCAATGGCTGAAATTGCTGAATCATCTTTGAAGCTGAAAAGCTGAATCTTTTCTGTCACTGAATGCTCTTATTAAATTGATTCGAGAAACTGAGCCATTCCGTCATAATTCTGCATTTATGCTATCACGGTACTCCTGATTTGATCTACTTCAACTTTCTTAGACGAGTTTGAATTAATGGCTGATTTCAACAACATTCTTATTATAACTTTACTCTTATTACTTACTTTAACAGGCGTTTTCTGGCAATACAAAGGCTGCATCGAGTCCAGCTTGTGTCTCAAATCACGTATGCTTCGAATAACGTTGCATGCAGTGACCTTGGAGTCGTTTTGCACATTATTGGTCGCCAAAACGGAACATTTAGATCTGTGAAACAGTGACTCCGCTGGTTTGGCTTTACGCGTGCTTGAGGGCCCACGTTTGGTGACTTTTCCAATTGTCTGAGTATCATTTGCTCACAGGTGAACTTATTGTTCTTGAGAAACCGTAACATCGTTTAAGACAGCGATGAGTTCCTTCTAGAAGTAAATCAAATGCGGGCTAGAAAAACGTTCAGTTGA